>JAWZYT010000034.1:105000-235846 GCA_034508575.1 Petrolisthes manimaculis
GTACGTGTGTCTGTGTGTGTATGTGTGTGAACGTGTGTGTGAGTGTGTGTGTGTGTGTGTGAGTACGGTCTGCCATGGCCGGCGCCAATCTAGCCGGAGCCACTAATACCGGTCATTGTGGACAATGTTTTGAAGTGAATGACAGTAGCAAGTCAAATGTGGTTAAGTGTATAAAGTGCAAAGGAGGTTTTCACTCTTCGTGTGTATATATGGGTGGAATAAAAGGCACAAATTTGCCTAGGGTAAACTGGGTGTGTAACGACTGTGCTGAAATATTTTGTGAGACGCCCACTAAGAACAGTGATAAGATTGACGAACTAAAAGCTGAAATGAAAGAATTAAAGGAAATGGTGATGAAAGGCTTTGCTGAAATGCGAGGCGAGGTGAAAAGTGTTGTGAAAAAATCAAGTGATGAAGTGGGTGTTGTGGTGGAGGAGGCCGTGAGGGAGGGAGTAACGTCGGCAGTGACAAGTGAACGTGACAAGATGGTTACGGAGGTGAAGGCAGAACTTCGTTCGTTACCCGCCAAAATGGCTGATACCAAGGATATAAAACTGAAGAAGCAGTACTCAGAAATAGTAAGTAACAAACCAAACACTATCTTGGCCGTAATCATAAAACCTAAACACGATTCTTGTGCACTAGACACTGAAGAAATTACATCAGTTCTCAAAAATATCCCAGTTATATCGATGAAAACAAACAAAGAAAATCTGACTAAATTGATTCTTCCCACGGAAACAGCAAGGAACAAAGCTTTAGAAGCTCTAGAAGGATCAAACACCTTAACGAACACACATGACATACAAAATGAAAAGAGGTTGAAGCCAAAAATAACAATTCCGTACATACCAGATATAATTGAAGATTCGGAAATTGTACAGTCAATATTAGAGAAGAATCCTTACATTACAGAACTAATAGACCAAGAAAACGAAGTGAAGCTTTTGTTCACGAAACCAGGTTCACAAAATAATGACACTAAAACCGCTGTACTTGCTATTTCTCCCCAAATAAGGACTGCCATTAAAAAAAACGATGATCGGGTACACCTGCACTTTGTTAGGTGTAAGGTATATGATCATTACTGGGTACTCAGGTGTAGCAAATGTATGGGATATGGTCACAAAAATTGTTATGCAGACAAACCCGTTTGTGGAAACTGTGCAGGTAATCACTTGTCTAAAGATTGTATGAATGAACACCAACAAAAATGTCACCACTGTACTATGAATGGAAGAGAAAACACCAACCACGCTGCCTTCAATACCAACTGCCCATCTTTCATCATAGCCAAAAACAATGTGATTCGGCGGACAATGCAATATGCATCGGAAAAAAACTACCTCTGAACAAAGACCACAATAAGAAGATTACAAAATGCAATATAAAAGTGAATAAAGATAACGACCCCAAACTAGAGCTGCTTACAATGATATGCTGCAACATAGAAGGATTACTTCCTTATAAAAAGAAATATAAAACAAACATGCTAGGAGAAATATCACAGACTTATAATACTATATTAATCTGCATAACTGAATCCCATCTGAGGAAAGACATACGAGATGCGGAAGTGATGATAGGGGGGTACCAAATACATAGAGCAGACAGACAAGAAGGGAGAAAAAAAGGAGGAGTAACTATTTATGTTCGAGAAAATATTATACCATACACCGAATTCATAACATCGGAGTCTAATAGCGAGGTAGAATATATAATATTATACATACACAAATGGAGAACAGTGGTAGTAACCATTTATCATCCACCAGGTTGTCTGACTGAGAACTTTGTGAGTGTGTTAGAAAAAATAAGTATACAAGTGAAAATGATGGGAAATCCAGAGCCCTCTGTTATCATCAACGGAGATTTCAACCTGCCCAATGCTAACTGGCACGAGCTAAGTATATACTGGGGCTCACTAGTGGACAGACTACAAGCTAATGCCTTGTTTAATATGGTTGAAGACCTTATGATGAGACAAATTGTTGACTTGCCAACCCACGGCCTTAATACCTTGGATCTGTTCTTCACCAATAATGAAGATATTATCATTAGTGGTGTGTGTGTGGACAGAGGACACAACCATGTCAGATCACAAGCTCCTAATTATAGAAACCACCTTAGAATACAGGCCCATGATGGAAATTAATGGTAGCGGGTGTTCGTCCTTCTCAACTATGAATTTTTTCAGTGATAATATGGACTGGACAAGCATGAACAATGCAATCAAAATTGTCAACTGGAACCAAGAGCTAAAAGACATGACTACAATAGAAATGTATGACTTTATTATAGAAAAACTCCTCTTCATTTGCTCAAAGTTTGTACCAGAAAGAAAAGTACATAGAAGAATAAATAATATACCCAGGGATAGGAAAATTCTGATGAGGAAAAGAACTAAATTGACTGAGAAAATTCTACATAGAGAGGACAACAGAATCAAAGAACAATTGAGGAACATAGAAGAAAAGCTGGCCAAATCACATGAAGTGGAAAGGATTAAAGAAGAAGAAAAAGCAGTAGAAGCTATATCCCACAACCCTAAATACTTTTATCACTATACAAAAATGAAGTCAAAGGTAAGGAGCAAAATAGGACTTTTAAAACACAATGGTACACTAGTCAGTGACCCACAACAAATGACAGAAGCCTTCAATATGCAATATGTATCTGCATTTAGTGTACAAGAAAATAACCAAATAAACGAAGAACTTGACCCGGTGATGACAAGAACTTCTGACGTAGAGTCTAGAGATATTGACTTGAGTGAAATAGATATAGAACAATCAATATCCAGCATTAGACCTCAGGCCTCATTAGGACCAGATGGTGTCCCTGCTATATTACTGAAACAATGTATGAAAACACTATCCACACCTATCTACATCCTCTGGAGAGTATCCCTTCACACACGAGTAATTCCACCAATACTAAAAGAGGGATTTATTACGCCAATTTATAAAGGTGGCGACAGAACAGAGCCCAAAAATTACTCACCAGTGACATTAACATCGCACGTAATAAAAGTGTTTGAAAAAATGGTTGTGAGCAAGCTAAATGAATACCTCGATATACACACACTTCACAATGCCAAGCAACATGGATTCAGACATGGTAGATCGTGTCTATCACAACTACTGCAACACCGTATGGACATGTTACATTCACTTGAGAACGATGCCACAGTCGATGTTATTTATCTAGACTTTTCAAAAGTTTTCGACAAAGACGACCACCAAATACTGATACAGAAACTGTCACATATTGGAATCAGAGGAAAACTGCTCAAGTGGATAAAGTGCTTTTTAGAGAACAGAAACCAAGCAGTTGTTGTAGAAGGAGTGTTGAGCGGAGTGGCACAAGGGTCAGTCATTGGCCCTTTGCTATTCTTAATATTCATGAGAGTTATAGACACAAATATTTCCCATTGCAATGCATCTTTTTTTGCAGATGACACTAGACTTTTGAGTAGAGTGAGGAACAACGAAGACCTTAGAATGACACAAATGGATTTAAATAAAATATACCAGTGGGCAGCCAATAACAACATGAGTTTCAACAGCTCCAAATTGGAGTTGATGAGATACCGTCATCCCAATATTGATATCCCCAACAATTATTATAGAACACCAGAAGGACAAATAATTGAACAATACAGACACATCAAGGATCTAGGAGTAACATTAAGTGATGATGGCAACTTTCAACAACAAATAGACAACATAGTTACAAAGGCGAGACAGACAATGGGATGGATACTAAGAACCTTTACAACAAGAGAGCCCACTGTACTGTACTGTACTTCTAACACTATATAAAGCACTTATACTTCCTCTCTTAGAGTACTGCTGTGTTCTCTGGAATCCAAGTACAGTAGGACAAATTAGAAAAGTAGAAGCAATGCAACGAACATTTACAACAAGGATGGCGGGTATGCAGAATAATAACTACTGGGAACGACTAGCTGTCCTCAAATTATACTCACTGAAAAGAACACGAGAACAATACATAATTATATACATTTGGAAAATTATTAATGGACTTGTCCCTAATCTGGAAAATGAAAGCTCAATCTGAACAGCCAACCATGGAAGAAGAGGCCTAATGTGCACCATATAACGAGATGGACAACACTACATGGAAGAAGAGGCCTAATGTACACCATACCACTGATATTGACGACATGGACAACACTACATGGAAGAAGAGACCTAATGTACACCATACCACTGATATTGACGAGATGGACAACACTACATGGAAGAAGAGACCTAATGTACACCATACCACTGATATTGATGACATGGACAACACTACAAACACTAAGAGAAAACTCCATAGCAGTGCAGGGTCCCCGGCTGTTCAACTGTATCCCACGAGAGCTACCATCATACTCTGGATCTTTAGAAAGATTCAAAACCCGACTAGACGAGGTGGTGGACAAACCCTCACTGCCCCATTATTACCAGACCACTGAAGGGAACATCCTGCTACATCAAGTTACACCGACCAACTAAAGGTGGCACACCAGCCACTGCCCCATTATTACCAGGCCACTGAAGGGAACAGCCTGCTACATCAAGTTACACCGACCAACTAAAGGTGGCACACCAGCGTGACCTAGGCCGTCACCCCTAAACAACATCACAGGAAATCACAGCTGTGTGTGTGTGTGTGTGTGTGTGTGTGTGTGTGTGTGTGTGTGTGTGTGTACGAGAGAGAAATGAAAACTAACAAAATGCATCATTTCTGAAAATCATTGGATACACAAACATTAAAATATAGGCATTTCTATCTATACTCTCTCTCTCTCTCTCTCTCTCTCTCTCTCTCTCTCTCTCTCTCTCTTTATGTATGTATGTATCTATCTATCACAAACTATCTATCTATCCATCCATCAATCTATATATACTCTCTCTCACACACACACTCACTCACTCTCTCACTTTATGTATGTATGTATGTATCTATCTATCACAAACTATCTATCTATCAACTGTCTGTGAACCTGAAATATTAATTAAACAATGTTAGTTCATCAATCAAAGAAGTAGACACAGTAATAATAATAATAATAATAATAATAATAATAATAATAATAATAATAATAATAATAATAATAATAATAACAATAATAATAATAATAATAATAATAATAACAATAATAACAATAATAATAATAATAATAATAATAACAACAATAACAACAATAATAACAATAATAATAATAATAATAATAATAATAATAATAATAATAACAACAATAATAATAATAATAATAATAATAATAATAACAATAATAATAATAATAATAATAATGATGATGATGATAATTATGCTAATAATAATAATGAGAGGTGCTGCATTACAGTTTATGGTATTTATTGAGAGAATTACCATTTTGCAGCAGTGTTGACAGATCCGAGTATTTTGCCCCAGTCATTCATTGTACATTATCACGATCATTTCCCGTTAGTTTGTCCAGGTTAAGTCCCGGTAGTCTGCCCGGGTTAAGACCCGGTAGTTTGTCCAGGTTAAGTCCTGGTAGTCTGCCCGGGTTAAGACCCGGTAGTTTGTCCAGGTTAAGTCCTGGTAGTCTGCCCGGGTTAAGTCCTGGTAGTCTGCCCGGGTTAAGACCCGGTAGTTTGTCCAGGTTAAGTCCTGGTAGTCTGCCCGGGTTAAGACCGGTAGTTTGCCTATGTTAAGTACTGGTAGTCTTCCCGGGTTAAGACCCGGTAGTTTGTTCAGGTTAAGTCCTGGTAGTCTGCCTGGGTTAAGACCCAGTAGTTTGTCCAGGTTAAGTCCTGGTAGTCTGCTGTGGTCTAGTCTAGTCTAGGTAATAGTCAAACCAGCACTATTTGATACTCTGGGTGATGGCCAGAGGTGTCTGTACTACTACCCCGGGCATCAGTCACCAGGCCTATAAACTTATAATCCACCTCTTTACCTTACCCTCCTGTCTGTCTCTCTATCTGTCTGTCTCTCAATATACTTTAGTTTTTTCTCATGCTATGACTTTGTTTCCTATAAAATATCCCTTTACTCTCTATATAATATCCTTTGGTTGGCTGTACAAAGCAGGACAGAGGGAGTGTGATGAATATTTCATGGTGATGGTATAGCAAGGAATGAATTACTTGACCTGACCAACAGTAGGTAGGTGTGACCTGAGTGTGTCATGTACAGTCAAGGACACTGAGACAGCAACACAACACTACACATATGTGTTGCCAAGTATACTGTAAGATATACAAAGTATAGTTGTTCTATCTTCAAATCCAAAGTTATTTATAAAACCAAGCAGTAGCCTAAAACAACTAATTATTTCATAGTGATGAAGGCAAGCAATGATAGTATGAGTGAGTGAGAGAGATTATACATACATACATACATACATACATACTGTTACATATATACACATAAACAACTAATTATTTCATAGTGATGAAGGCAATCAATGACAGACCCAAAATAAATAAATAAAATTACCTGTGGATGAAGGAGTGTGCATTGATGTACAATTGATGTTGCAACACCTCTTGGTTCACACCTGTTGCAACACCTCATTAATCAATCCTACCTGGAAATGTAAATAATGTAATAATCATCATAATAATAAAATATGTAACACAACAATATCTATATTTAACTACCAGTACTCTATGTTAAATATGGAAACAATTACTGTTATTATTGTTATTGTGTATATTTTTTGGGTAAATATGGAAAGAATTACCATTATTGCGTATATTTTTTTTCAGTAAATATTGAAGGAATTACAGTTATTGTGTATGGTTGTTGTTTTTTGTTAAATTTAAATGTGGCATTTTGAAATTAGCCTGACCTTTCCTTACCTTACCTAACCTAACCTAAACCAAGGCAGACTACCAGGACCTAACCTGGACAAACGACCGGGAAATAACCGTGGTAAAGTACGGGAAATGACCAGGGCAAAATACTGGGACCCAGCCAGATCTGGCAACACTGCTATAACATGGTAATTCTTTCAATAAATACAGTATTTTGCCCCGGCCATTTCCTGTGCTTTACCACGGTTATTTCACGGTAGTTTGCCCAGGTTAGGTCCGGTAGTCTGCTGTGGTCTAGGTTAGGTAAGGTCAGGTAAGGTAAGGTAAGGTTAGGTACGGTAGATAAGGTTAGGTTAGGTTAGGTTAGGTAAGGTAAGGTAAGGCGGGGCGAGGTAAGGTTAGGTAAGGTAAGGTAAGGCGGGGCGAGGTAAGGTAAGGTTAGGTAAGGTAAGGTAAGACGGGGCGAGGTAAGGTAAGGTTAGGTAAGGTAAGGTAAGGCGGGGCGAGGTGAGGTAAGGTTAGGTAAGGTAAGGTAAGGCGGGGCGAGGTAAGGTAAGGCGGGGCGAGGTAAGGTAAGGTAAGGCGGGGCGAGGTGAGGTAAGGTTAGGTAAGGTAAGGCGGGGCGAGGTGAGGTAAGGTTAGGTAAGGTAAGGTAAGGTAAGGTAGATAAGGTTAGGTAAGGTAAGGTAAGGTAAGGCGGGGCGAGGTAAGGTTAGGTAAGGTAAGGTAAGGTTAGGTAAGGTAAGGTAAGGTCAGGTAAGGTTAGGTCAGGTTAGGTTAATTTCAAAATGCTTCCTTTGAATGTCTTTGAAATTTGTGGATGAAATGCCATAGAATAAAATAGTTTTATAATGTTCTAAATAAGTGGGTAATGAAGGTAGAAAAAACAGTATATGATAAATGGTAATTCATTCCATATTTACCAAAACACCATAATGAAAAATGTTTTAAAATGGTCTAAGTAAATAGTAATTATTAATAAATACTGTATAATATCTATATAAGTAGGTAATTATATTAAAATATACAATATAGTTAATGAAGTAATTCTGTAAATTTACCATAACAATTTTAACTCTACTAAATGAATAAATAAATTAATTAAATAGTTTTAACATTCTGTGGGACATATGAGGACTTTTCCCATCTTATTTATCCTTTTATCACCATTTATTTATATCACAGGGATAATTTATTTACTTAACACCTTGAAATAAATAATGGTACTAAAATAATGGTAGTAATAATCTAATAATTATCTGTCATTGCCTTATTTCATCATTTATCGTCTTATTTATCCATTTATCATCATTTATTTACTTATCAACATCTTGAAATAAATAATAATTAAAATAAAGGTAGTAATAATTAAATAATTATCTTATCATATTATTTATCCATTTATCGTCATAAATCTACATCACAGGGATCCTTTATTTACTTATCAACATCTTGGAATAACCAAGTAATAAATAATTAATTAAATAAAGACAACATTTACCCGTAACAAAATCATTATCTATTTTTTCCATTCACAGGTTCGTCTTATTTCGTCATTTATCGACTTATTTATCCATTTATTATCCTTTATCTACATCATAGGGGTCATTTATTTACTTATCAACACTTCAGAATTATCAAGGAATAAATAATTAATTAGATAAAGTTAATATTTACAAGTGATAAATTTTTCCATTCACAGGTTCACAATTTATCGTATTATTCCGTCATTTATCGTCTTATTTATGCATTTATCGTCACTTATCTACATCATAGGGGTCATTTATTTACTTATCAACACCTTGGAATGGTCAGGGAATAACTAATTAATTAAATAAAGTTAATATTTACCTTCTAGTCTGGAAACCATGATCACCTGTCTGCTGCCTGTGTTGATCTCTCGTCAGTGTTACCAGCTCAGATGTTTGTTGATCTCTCATCAGTGTTACCAGCTCAGGTTTAGTAAGTTCAGTTCTGTAACTTTTCAACGGCTCCCCTTTGATTATTTATTGTTTTTTATTTATTGTTATTTATTTATTTGTTATTTATTTATTTATTATTTATTTATTTGTTATTTTTGTTATTTATTTTGTTGTTGTTTTCTACGATACCTGCTGAGTTTTTGTCTGTTTTTTTTTCCACACTTCTACTACTAATATATATTTTACTTTTTCTATATTTTCAAATAATAATTGTTCACATAATTTTGATGTATTCTGATGTATTCTGTAAATTTGGTAAATAGAGTAAACAATATTCTAAGTGTTCCTTTTCTGCACACACACACACACACACACACACCCTTCACATTTTTCTGATTCTCCTATAAATCACTTTCTATCACTTAATTAAATTTAGGGTGTTGATTTTTAACTTAAATTTCAAAACTGATCCATACGTATTATCATATAATATATTTTCTTGGCTTATTTCTTTCTTATATTTCTTATATAATGTTAACCCCTAAAGGACTGGGGGTAGTGATAATACTGTGCCTCCCAGGACCGGGGGTTGAGCGAAAAACACGTAAAATAGCCTGTTTTCGCATGCTCTGTACTCCTAACCTACAATGAATGAGTGAATTATTTTAGTGCCATGAGAACGAGCAACTCTTCCTCTTTCTATTGGTACCAATGGGAAGTCTGTAAGTTTAATGGTTACAGAATTACGACGAGTTGAATGAGGTACTGTCGCTGTACGGTGAGCGCTAGTGTTTGGGTCAGGGTTGCCAGATTTTAAATCTATCTCATTACCAAACTCCTCAAATATTATTACCAGACTGCACTTTTTATTACCAAATCCACAAAGCAAAAGTAATATATATATATATATATATATATATATATATATATATATATATATATATATATATATATATATATATATATATATATATATATATATATATATATATATATATCACCTTTTATAACAGAAGTGTGTTGTGTAGATGTAGGTTTTGTAGTATGTTAATCTAAGAGGGCAGACAACCCACCATCTTCAGTTGTGTCTTCATATTGTAGCGGTTCACGCAGCAAACTGCTGAAGTATCGTGAGTGGTAGTTTGGCTCGTCGGCAGTTCACCAAGACCCCGAGGGTTCATCGTGCACCAACCAATGAGGGAAGGACACCTCATCAACATGGCTGACCCTACGTCATCACCAGGGCTATATAAGCACCGGCAGCCGTCCACCAAGGCATCAGACTTCCAGTGTTCTCATCTCTGGGCTGACCACTTCCATTTCCACTTACACATACACTATTATTTACACTTCTACTTCACACAGTGGCAGAGGCTACTCCTCTGTATGTGTGTCGTATTTAGAGAGCAGAGCATATTACAGTAACTTAACATTAATCATTAGTCAATTGTGTATATTTATAACTATTTTGTATTGTATATATTTTATGTGTAAACTTAAACTTATTGTGTGATATTGTGAATGATCATTTTTGTTGCTATTTAATATAATACCTAAAATACAGACTTTACTTTACTTATTGACCATCAAACAATATAGTAGGTTAAAACTACATTACCTTGTAAAACTTCCAATAGTCTGCTCAGGTTAGGTCCTGGTAGTCTGCTCCGGTTAGGTCCTGGTAGTCTGCAATGGTTAAGATTAGGTTAGATTGGATTGGGTTAGGTTAGATTACGTTGGGTTAGGTTAGGTTATTTATGTATGGATAAAATATTAAATTTGCACAATAAAATGGATGTTAACCCTTAATGTCCGGACCGCGGACATAGACGGCCCCAGGAAGCCCCCGGGTCGTGTCTTACACACGTGCCATGTGGTGACCGGGCGGGATGAAGCACCGCTATTGCCAATGTCGGCATTTGCGAGCCCAATTTGGCGGTTTTTTTTTTACTTGGCTATACTTCACCACCATCCCTACAAATCACCATCGTCAGTCAGTGTGTTACTGACTGTAAACATGGATGGATGTGGATTAGATTTCTCGTGCGTGTTCGATTCTGTGGTGCGCCACGCTTACTTACAACACTGACGGCCACCCGCGCGGGCCACGTTCAGTTGTCGTCACAGCCACGCCACCTAAGCGAACACGGCCGCGCTCACACGAAAAAGTACCCTTCATTCCTCACTTACTTTCTCGGCAACGGAGAGTCGTAGAGAGCTGGGGTTGGTTTTATTGGAAAGAGGAAGAGTTGATGGTGCTAACAAGACCAAATTTAAGTTGTTCAGTATCGTAGTTTAGACGTACAGAGTAAGTGGAATAGAGTGATTTTGGAAAAATCGGCCAAAAGCGCCCGGCCACACAGTAGGGAAAGTAAGACTAGCCCCGGACTGACAAAATGGCTATCCATAGTTTTCCCGTCGCGGAGGGGTTAAAGGATAACAGTATCCTACTGATCTTAGCATCAAAGAAAGTAAGAAATTCACTCGCTAGTTCACTGTCTGTATATCCTTCAGGTAATTTGTTTCGCTTCCTACATCCAGTTAAATTATCTAATACCTTATATAGTTTATTAATATTCGACCCAGCTAAAGTTGTTTTTTCCTTATAAAACTCACATTTTCTGCGTTCTATGAGTCTTTTTTCAAAATTTCGAGCCTGATTGTATTCTCTCCTTGAGTCATCCGTCTTGCACCTCCGCCATAATTTTTCTTTCTTTTTCTTTTCTTTTTTAGCTTTCAGAATTTCATCGTTGAACCACGGTGACTCGTCTTTTATAACAACATCTTTTGTTTTGACCGGGCACATCTTCTCGTATTCCACTCCCGTGATAGTATTATATAAGTCATACAAGCACTCATGACAATCCTCCTTAAATGCCGACCAATGACTACACACATTATTATATTGTGCCTCTATATTATTACTGATAGTGTCGATAAGAGCATTAGGGTCTAATTTACTCTTCAAACGAAAGCTAATCTTCTTTCTTTGTCTTCTACTAATTTTCAGGGTTAGTTTAAAAGTAATAAGTTTATGAACTGGTGAAATGGAACACACGTCATCTACATAAAGGTCATGAATGATGTCACATGTTGTATCAGCAAAGACCAGGTCGATTATGTGGCCACCAACTGATGTAGGCTTGTCAACATTATTGCCGAGACTAAATGTGGCCATTGTATCAATAAACAGTGAGACATATCGAGCCCCAGGATCATCCAACCATAGGTTAAAATCACCACAGATAATAACGGTTGCACTCACCATGTCAATTGTTTCTAAATGCAGTCTAAATTCATTAATGAACATACTAGCACTTGAGCTTGGGGATCTGTATACTACTAAAATTACCACCTTATTCCCATTTGTTTCGCACTCAACTTGTAGTAGTTCAAAGCTATTAAACGCACACGTTCTGCATTTCCTACTCTTTTTAATTGAATTGGCAAGAAACAGGCCCACGCCTCCCCCACGACCCACACGTCTAGGATTATGCAAGAAAGTATGAGTAACAGGTGTTATCTCTACAGTAACAGCCGAGTCAAAGTCCGTCAACCAGGTTTCAGTGATGGCAAATATGTCTAAACATTCGTTATTAATAATGTCCCGAATTTCAAAGGTTTTATTTCTAGCAGATTGTACATTTAATAGTCCACACTTAACACTCTGAACGTTAGAAGCCATGATCAGTGTTATTTCTTATTCTCTGCAGTTCAGCAGCAAAAAATGGACAATTAGTACTACTCACACTATGGTCGTTTTGCCGCTTGGCCTTTACACAATTAATACATTTTCTGATTGTTTCATGACAGTTATATCCTTCATGGTTACCTGCACACTTATAGCAGACTGGATTATCACCCCTAGTCATAGCAGAACACTTATCCTTCTTATGTCCATATTTTAAACAGTGATAACACATCAAAGCGTGATACCTGTCACGGACATCATAGACACCCCACTGTAACTTTAATTTATCATGATGATTATGAATAATGGCACGAACCTCTGGGTCACATTTCATAATATAGTGAACAGTCTCTCCCGCTGCTGGCTTGCTAAACACAATACTTATCTTATCCTTGATATTATCAATTATCTGAAGATATTCATTCCTCTCAATTAATAAATCAACTAATTTTGATTTGTCTTCTTCTTTGTGTACGTTGCATATCATTATTTTCGGCAAGAGGCGTTTGACTTGCGTGACATTCACATTCTCTACATGCTTCAGTTTTTCCGAAGCATTATCTCTTACCGTTTCAGTTTCAAAGTTCATTATAATATTGCCACCGGTAGTAAATTTCGAATCCTGGACCTGCACGTCTGAGAGAGCCTCACGTACCTGATTTTTCTTATCAGTGGCACTACCGTTATCACTCGCCTTAACAACAAGTAAATTCTTGTTATTGTTCTTATTTTTCTTCTTATTTCCACGTGACACAACTTCAGACCACAAATTCTCTTGCTCCTCTCCACCCCCACACCCCCCTAGTGCCGACGCTGTACTGGCCTCTACCGCCGCACTGACTGAGGCAACAACACTTGCTTCGAAATCTTTCGGTAAAGATACATTTTTCATCAACAGATCCTTTATTTCCTTCATTTCACGCTGCAATTCTTTCATTTCATCACTCAGATTTCTATTACCCTTAATTTCAACTGCACAATAGTTACACACCCAATTTATTTTATCAGGATCGCTCTTAATCCCACCCAAATTCGCGCAAGTTGAGTGAGCTCCATTTTCACACTTTATGCACGTCAGCCATTTTACTTTCTGATCCTTCTCCAATTTGCACACCACACAATATTCAATATCCGGATTGGGTATCTTGGCCATAGCGCTTAATAAATGTACAAAACATATGCACCACAACACCGGTAAACACACGGTTACACAAGCCAAACTAGGAGCACAAGTTCAACACGTCCGTTCGTCACCATCTCTCTTCACACACACACACACACACACACATACCTACACATACCTACACACACACACACACATACCTACACACACACACACACACACACATACCTACACACACACACACACACACACACACACATGTACACACACATACACACACACACACATGTACACACACATACACACACACACACATGTACACACACATACACACACACACACATGTACACACACATACATACACATACACATACACACCTGAAGTTCCTGAAGTGCGATGTTGCGGGCAGCAAATTGCGCCCGTGGCCACGCTGATGCGCCACCACTAGAATATCCCGTCAGCTCGTCTCTGCGCCAGCTGGCCGACGATGGAATTGCTGGACGCTCGTAGATGATATTGCGGTAGTTTTGGTTCATCAGGTAATGTTCCCAAGAACTTGTCCAGCTTCAGTTTGAAACTGTCCAGACTCTGACCATTACAGTCGCGTAGCCACCTGGGGAGTGCGTTGAACAGCTGTGATGCTTTAATTGAGAAAGCATTCCCTTTGAGTGTCTTGATCCTGGTGGTCGCTCCAGGATGGATTGCATTTACATCGCAAAGCTGTCCATGTCGCTGATGATTTATAAATCGGATGTTGACAGAGTTGATTACCTGACCCGTCATTATCTTGTATACATACAAAATGAGATACCTTGCTCGTCGACGTTCGAGGGAAAAAAGTCTCAATGCCTGAAGTCTTTTCCAATAATCCAGGTGCTTCACAGTTTCTATTTTAGAGGTGAATGTCCTTTGTACTCCCTCAAGCTTTTGCTTTTCAATAGCTCGCCATGGGCTCCAGAGTTGGCAACAGTACTCAAGTAGTGGCACCACCATAGTTTTGTAGAGAGTCAGCATCGGTTCCGGTTCCCGAGTACAAAAAGTTCGAATAACCCATCCAGCCTGACTCCTAGCCTATTTTGTCACCTTGGTGATGTGACTGGTAAAATTTCCATCACAGCTAAGGGTGACTCCGAGGTCCCTCACTTCCTGTTTTACGCAAATTTGTGACCCGTCATTTGCGGTATATATAGGTGAACTGTTGCTGCAGCCTTTAACAGTGTACTGCATATGCTCAAATTTACTGTCATTAAACATCATGTTTTTTCTGTCCGCCCACTGATACAGTCTCAAGATCCTCCTGCAATAGTTCAGCGTCGGAAGTATCAGATATTTCTCGCAGTACACGAGTGTCATCTGCGAATGAGGACAAAAACGAATGCTGAATATGTTGGTCAATGTCACAGTTGTATATGATAAATAAAAGGGGTCCAAGAACAGAGCCTTGTGGGAATCCACTGGTGACCAGCATCGGTGCAGACTCAGCACCATCAGCTGCCACAACCTGCTCTCTGTTGGTCAAGAAGCATTGCAGCCACCTCCCCAGCTCACCGGTAATCCCCATTCGACGAAGCTTATGGAGAAGTATGCCGTGGTCCACCTTGTCAAAGGCTTTAGCAAAGTCCAGATAGACCACATCAACGTCTTTGTTGTTCTCCAGTGACGTCAACACTTTTTCATAGTGTACCAATAATTGTGTTAGGCATGAGCGACTCTTTCTAAAGCCATGCTGGCTGTTGTTCATCAAGCCGGTGTCTTCGAGGAACGTTGCCATGTTTTTTACCACATTTTTTTCCAGTACCTTTATGATATGGGACGTTAGAGCAACGGGCCTGTAGTTTTTTGCTTCATTCCTCGAGCCACCCTTATAAATCGGTGTGACTTTAGCGTTTTTCAGCTTCTGTGGAATTCTCCCTGTTCTTAAAGATGTTTTATAAAATATGGACAGAGGAAAACTCAACTCTTTTGCGCATTTCCTCAGCAAGACCGCCGGAAATTGATCAGGGCCAGCAGCTGAGTTCACCCTCAACTCATGAATTGCATTTCGTATGTGGTCAGTGGATATACAAATGCTATTTAGTTCCTCGGTGTTCCCTTCTGTTCCACCGAAAAACTCCACAGGATCGAGCACCATGCTGCCCCCTCTGGGTGAGCTGAAAACTGCTTCGTATTGTAACCTTAGTGTTTCAACAATACTTTCTGGCCTGTCACTCACTCCACCATTTCCATCCACTAATGATCCAATACCAGTTCGCATCGTTGATTTGTTTGCCGCATACTTGAAGAAGTATTTCGGATTGGTTTTGATGCGAGAAATTGCAAATTCCTCATTTCGAATTAGCTCATTTTTAGTTTGTCCTCAATAATCAATATTTTGTTTTCAACACAGTGTCTATCTCGGATATCCTTGACACAACATAATTTTTTACGTAAATTATTTCTTTTGCGCATCAGAATTTTGCGGAATCGTGGTATTTGGTTTTTGGGTGGTAATATCTTCCTTGTTATATGCTTCTTTGAAATCCTAGGGCAGTTAGCGATCAGAAAGTCGTACTGCTCATCAGCTTCATATTGTTCCACATGCGTCCAGTCAACCAGACTGAGGTCCTCTCTCACATCGGCCCAGCTGACTGATCCAGCACAAAAATTCAAATCACTGAAACTGGTCGTACCCCGTGCGAAATGGGCAGATACTGCAGGTGTGCCTGAAGAAATATTTGTTTCCAAAATAATAGAATTATGATCAAATAAGTTTATCTTGTTCACCTGACAGTCTCGAATAAGATCGCTATCATTTGTCATGACAACGTCGAGAAGGTTCTTCTCCCGCGTGGGAGCACGAACTATTTGCTGTAGACAATGTTCTCCGGCTAGTAGCAGGAGCGCCCCTGCTTGGGCTCGCATCTCCGCCGTACCCCCGTACACAGTCTCTGCGTCCCAGTTAATTCTCTGAAAATTTAAGTCACCACTGAAGAACACAGTTGGTGTCGGAGTATGTAGAAAATCTAGAATGTTTCCTATCTTCGTTAACTGGTCCATAAACGTGTTTGTTGGGCACTCTGGCGGTCTATATAAGTTGATAAGGATCATATTTATCGTATGCAAGTGGAGAACTTGTGCTTCTGTATACGAGTTTGACTCCGAATGCAGGACTGTGACTCTTCATGCAAAATGCTCTGCCACATAAGTTATAACACCACCTTTCTTGCGATGCTTCATTCTGTCTGTCCTGAATGTCATATACTTTGGTATATTGACTTCAGCATCCCGTATTTCGTCATTGAGATGCGATTCTGTAAGTGAGATGATGATTGCATTTTCGGATTTAGCAATTTCTTCAAGGAGTTTCGTTTTGCCTTTCATTTTATATGGCATAAGGCCTGCTATATTGAAGGTAATTATCTTACAGAAATCAGCATCACGGCCTGTTGTGGTGACTATTGCTGGTGGTTCAGCATTGATGAGGCAGGGGGCCACTGACCCGTTCTCAGTATTTGTGGTGATGTGGGGGTTCCCCGCCATGGCATTGCCTGCAGCATTTGTAATATTTGCTGCTGTGTTTGCTGCATTTGCTGCAGTTGTTGCCATAAAAAAGGGACCATGGGGTCGGTCTGATTTTCATCCATAGTCGAGTGACGACTCAGCCAGGCATTTTGTGGTTTGATGTTCATTGTTCTCCCGTTTTCCACTGCTTGTTTCTGTTGTTGTTGATGTTGCTGTTGCCGTGCTCGCTGTTCTACTGCAACATTATTTGATGGGTTGCGGAGAATACCATTTAAATGTAATCTTTTACATTCTGTGTTTAGGCATACCCTGTTTGTTTTAGACCCATTGCAAATTGGTGGGTGCAGGAAATTGCAGCGTATCCCTCTTTGCACCCTTTCACAGGATCACATCCGTTGACCTTGTACTTGTTGCACAATCTGGGATGGGCATATGGACAGTTTACTCCTTTCTTGCCAAATTTACACTTATTATGCTTGTAAAAGTAGCATACCTTGCGATGAGTCCTTTTCTGACCTGCATTGTTTCGGGCTGTTTGACTTTCCTCCTGGTTCACTTTATGATGTTCTGAGTCACTTTCCGTTTGGGTAACTCCCAAACTATCAGAGTCCCTTTGATCTGAAGCAGTGGTTTGACTGTTCCTAGTCGATTGGTCTGCCGGTGTTTGGGTATAACACTTTCGGCGAATGTCTGTTTAGCCTCCCTTTCCTTTTCCAATAATGAGTACACTTGGGCAAATAATCGATCACTTTGCTCACCCAGGTGTTTATGTACACATTCTGCACATGTGTACTGACTTCTGGTGTTGAAGAAATTCACAATCGCATAGACAGGGAGGTGAGAACAGTCTATGTGTACGGATGACTTGCACTTTTGACACTTTAAACACTCCAGTGTACAAATGTTGTTGCATACCGTGCAGCTGGTGTCTGCAGGAGGTAAATGTGGCTCCTCTTCTAGCATATTTGTAATGCCAGTAACGCGGTGGGTGGTATAGGTGTCTATAGGTGTCTACCCGGGCACGGTGTTTACACAAGACACACACAATTCACACACGCGGAGCAGCCACGTCCGCTCACTGACTGACTGACTCACTGACACACACACACACACACACACACACGTACACACACACACACCTGAAGGTTGATCGGGAGCTACGGGCTCCCCGGACAAGGCGATGCCTCCTCCTCCATTAGGGTGATGTTGTTGATGTTTATGTAACACAGCTGATCGTCTATTGAGTTGCTCTCAGCAGCCGTACGGTAGTGATCCAGGTTGGGTTCATCAGGCACAAATTTCAGGAACTTATCGAGATGGTTTTTAAAGAGTTCACAGGTGGCACTGTTCATATTTCGCAGCTGTCTTGGCAGAGAGTTGAACAGCCTTGGACCCACTACCGACAGACTGTGATGCCTAATGTTGGTTACTCTGCCAGCACGGATGTTCACTTTGGGTGGCACGCACATAACACCTAGACGTGGGTGGTTCTTGGTAGTGATTCCGATGCCACTCACGTTTGGTACGTGCTTATTTACTATTTTCCATGTGTAAATAATCATATACCTCTCGCGTCTTCTCTCAAGTGAATATAATTTGAGTCTTCGGAGACGATCCCAATAGTTACAGTCCCTCACTGACGATATTTTATTTGTAAAAGTTCTTTGCACTCCCTCCAATGATTTAACTTCACTCCGCTTCCACGGATGCCACAACTGGCAACAATATTCCAGCAGAGGTAGAAGTAGCGAGCGGTACAGAGTAATCATTGGTAACTCTTCTCGAACAGTGAATGTACGTAAGATCCACCCCATCTGCATTCTACACTTCCTCACCACTTGTCCAATGTGGGTCCCAAACACAGCATCACTAGTCATATAAACTCTAAGATCTTTGACCATATTCCTCTGTTCGATATCCACTCTCTTGAGTGTTTTATATGTGGTTTGGTTCTTGATATCATTGTTCTTTCCGTACCGTATCAACTCAAATTTTGTGTCATTAAAACTCATATTATTCTCCTCTGCCCAGGTATAGATAACATTAAGATCGTCTTGTAAGTTCACTGTACTGTTTACATTTGTTATTTCACACTGTATCCTGGTATCGTCTGCAAATGATCTTACAGTGGAGTGGACGATTGAGCTGTTGATGTCTGCAATGTGTATCAAAAATAGCAGGGGCCCAAGACAGACCCCTGTGGTACACCACTCATGACCTCAGTTGCCTGTGAAATAGCTCCCTTTACAGCCACAAATGGGGTTCGATTACTTAGGAAAAAGTATATCCATTTTCCAAGTGTACCCGTGATTCCAAGGTTCTGCAATTTATGCAAAAGAACCCCATGGTCGACCTTATCAAAGGCTTTTTCAAAATCCAAATAGACTACATCAACATTGTTACCTTTTTCTAGTGATTCCACTATATTTTCTTGATGTTCAATAAGCTGTGAGAGACAAGAGTGTACTGCACGAAAACCATGTTGTCCTGGATTCATTAAATGATTTCTTTCCATATAGGATGTCATATTCTTAACTATAATCTTTTCCATGATTTTTATTATATGGGATGTAAGGGCAACAGGTCTGTAGTTTGATGGTTCAGCACATAGACCCTTCTTATATATTGGTGTTATTTTGCCTTGTTTCAGGAGATCTGGTATAATTCTGGTTTGGAAAAAGCTACTGTATAACATTTGCAGTGGTTTGGCTAACTCACTGTCACAGTTTTTCAAAACGATTGCAGGGAATTCGTCAGGTCCTGGGGCTGCAGTAGTACGAATGGTTCGAATTGCTGTCAAGACATCAGCTTCTGTAAATGGTAGTTCCCTTAATTCCTGTTGTTCCGCCATTGCACTATTAAAAAGTGCATCTGGATTATGGATAGTCTTTGTTCTTATTGGTACACTAAAAACTTTTGTAAATTGTTGACTAAATAGTTCGCACAGTTTAGGTGGATCACTCTCCAAGTTACCATCTGTGCCTGTCAATGCCATGACATCAGCTTTCAAGTTTGATTTATTTCTCACAAAGGTGTAAAAATATTTAGGGTTAATTCTTATAGCATCCACTGCAGTCATTTCAGCTGAATGTTGCTGTCTAAGCACAGAATCCCTCAGCTCCTGCTCCATCCTATCCAGCTTTGCTTCCATAAGTCACTTATTGTTGTCGGATTTTGTAGTTTTTAACTTCTTCTGTATTACTGTTCGTTTTCTCATTAATATTCGCCGGTCTCTAGGAATATTGTTCTTTTGTTGTTCAGGCGTCTTGTTGGGGAGTGCCGGGTACAAATGTCCAAGCATACCTGCAGTATCTCTTCATATAGGACTGTAGGCTGGTGACCACCTTCCAACGAGGACCAAGCTATTTGGCTTAACTCGTATTTTATTGCTGACTAGTTGGTTAGGGAGCTAAATAGATTTAGTTTACTAAAGCCAGTATTCTGTCTATCTTGTGATAACTCTGCAGGTTTATGTATCATTATCGATGTTTTAACAGTTACCAAACGGTGATCGCTTGCCCTCCAAGGATTTACATCATACTCCTGTACGATATCGTCGTGATTTATAAAAAAATAGGTCCAGAATGTTGTCTTCTCGTGTAGGCAAATCAATGAATTGTTGCAAGCATAAGTCTCTGGCAAACTCCATGAGTGATTCAGCTTGTTGTCTATATGCTGCTCCTCCACCAATGACTCTCTCTGTTTTCCAGTCTATACTTGGGAAGTTAAAATAACCAGTAAGGATGATATTAGGCAAACCTGTACTCACTGCTCCCAGTTTAGTCCTGATCTCCTCTAATGGTGTGATGAACATGTTACTCGGACATTCTGGAGGTCTGTATAGTGTTATAACTACCAGATCTAGTTGTTTAATATAGAACAAGCTGTACTCCATGTACAAGTTTGAATCTGCTGCCAATATATCTACACTGGTTGAACATGTATTATGTATATAGGTTACTACACCACCTTTTTTCCTGCCTGTTGTTCTGTCGGTGCGATAGCATGTATATCCATTCAGCTGAATTTCCGAATCAAAATGATTTTCTGTTAGGTGTGATTCTGTTAATGCAACGATTATGGCATTTTCTGTAGTTGCTTCTTCATTTAGAATCTTGAGTTTTGTCTTATCATTCCGAGTTAATAATCCAGCTATATTGCCAAACATTACTGTTGTGTATGGAGTCGTTGAACTAGTGGTAGTGGAAGGTGTTATTATATCATCATTGTTGAATACCGAGACTGTACCTTCATCAACACCAACTCTATTTAGTGTTTTGGCATTTCATCAGACATTGTCATCGTGTTCCTTATGGTTGCTTCCTTAGCTGCAATAAAAGAGGGACATTTTGTGTTGAAAGCCTTATGATTCACTTCAGCTCGTGATGATACAATGCAGTTATAACACTTCTCCATTGTACTATTTGGGCAGACTGATGACAGATGAGTACCTGCACAGTGACCACATCTTGGTTCAGTCATATGACATCCTTCTGTGACATGCCCAAATCGCCGGCAGTGACCACATCTCCTAACCCAATACCTGTCATATGTTCCACATCTCATATTTTGTATGTAGAGGGCAGATGTCTTCATAATTACATCACGAACAAGTGGGGAGACACGCACTATGGCCATTTTGGATCCGTTTTCAGGTGTTTTAGAAAACAGTACTTCAAACTTTTCACCATCGGCGACCAGGTCTGATATAATGGGATTTTTGTCCATCACACATTGATTTATTTCATCATCATCAATATCAGGGGGAACTGAGCAAATTGTAATTTTTTGGTAGGATTTTTCTCACAGCAGATACCTCGTGTTTCGAAACAACATCCTGAGAAATACTTAGAGCTTTCAGTGCGTCAGATTTAGCTTTTAAGTGAGGCAGAGTAATTTTCAAATGTCCTGAACTGTTGGTAGTCATCTTTGTGATTGGAACTGTTTTCAGTGCTGTAGAGATAGCATCTGTTCTGGGCTGTTGGTTGGGGTCTTTAGTCTTCACTAAGACATGTTGCACAGTATCAGGAGTAGTAGAGCGAACAATATCTGAGTATAAACTCTTCTCTGGCTTAATAGCTTCAAAGTTGTTCATTTTCTGCGCCATATTAGTCATTTCCGTTCGTAGTTCATCAATGTTTTTCGCCAGATTGGTAATCATTCCCAATGAGTGCTGCTGAACTGCTGGTTCAGTTGTTTCCGTGACGTCATTGGTAGAGCCGGTTCCTAGTTCACTGACCAAGTTCAATATATCATCATATCCGTCGGGTTTTTCCTTTACGCAATCTTCACAAGTGTTAGATACTCTACTTGAGAAATACCTGATCACCATGTACGTCGGCATTCTGGTGCATTTAATATGAAAAAGTCCACTGCACTGATCACATTTGACTGCCATGGTTTCCAGCTGTATCGAGCACTTTTTGCATTCTTGGCCATTTAATTTTACTATTTTGTTAGGGTTCAGCTTTTCCATGCCGGCAACGTGACCCTAGTATTGGTCACGTTGCTTATATTCAACTGTAACAGGTTGGTAGGTTGACAGATCAGCTGACAACAACACAAACACGGAGCGAGGGTCCGGCACACCCTCTCGCCACCAAGGTCACACACACACCCACATACACACACACATACACACACACACATACACACACGTACACACACACGCACACACACTTACACATACACACACACATACACACACACACACACACACACACGCACACACACACACACACGCACACACACACACACACACGTATACGTACACACACACACACGTATACGTACACACACACACACATAGACACACTTACTTATTTACTTATGTTACTTATGTGATGGCTTCTAGGGACTTTCAGCCGTTGCCAGCTCTCCAAGTCCCTCCGTAGATCAACTAAAGCCGGAAACTTGGTCTCATTTCATCCTTTATGATGTCGTAAGACAGGGTGAAGAGGTGTGTCTTCAGTCTCTTTTTGAATAGAGCAGCTGTTTCTGCTGCCCTAACGAAGCTCGGAAGGTTGTTGTAGAGGCGAGGAGCACTATTTGCGAATGCTCTTTTTCCACATTCCCTTCTGAATCTTGGTTCCATAAGCCTATTCACCTCGCTGCTATGTCGCAATTCTACATTGGTATCCACATGAAAGTCCAGGAGCATATCTCGCATGTAAACTGGTTTGCCAAAATTTAAAGCTTGATGAACCATAACACACTGCTTGTAAACGATACGTGCCTTAATAGGAAGCCAATGTAGTTGTATGAGTGCTGGTGTTATTCGATCTCTTCTTGACAGACCTCGTATCAATCTCGCAGCTCTGTTCATGATCATCTGGAGTTTCTTTAATAGATAATCAGGCAAGCCGTAATATAGGGAATTACAGTAATTCAATTTACTTAGAACATGATTGTAAACCAGTTTCATCATCACACTCTGATCAAGGTATTTCCTTACGAAAGCCAAATTCCTCAAGTGGTATCCAGCAATTTGAACCACATGACCAATCTGATCTCTCATCATTAGCTCACTGTCCAACATCACCCCGAGACTCTTCACACATGTGTTGATTGTGATTTCCCTATCAGTCACTTTCAGTTTACGTATTCTCAAGCTGTCGAAGTCAGTTCTACGACCGACATACAGACATTCTGTTTTATCTTGATTTAATTTAAGCTGCCTGGAATCCATCCATTTCTTAATGTCAGTAAGGACAGAGCTCAAATGAGTTTCTGAATCGTGTATATTTGTGAATGACATGTAAAACTGTGTGTCATCTGCAAAAAGCTTGAATCTGACTTCGTACTTTTCAAGTAATACAGAAAGATCTGTAGTATATAAACAGAAGAGTATTGGGCCTAAAACACTACCCTGAGGCACACCTCTTGTTAATGGTATAGCATCAGAAAATTCATTTCCTATTTTTACACAGTAGTTGCGGCCAGTCAGGTACAAGAGAGCAGCACCTATTATACCAATACGTTCACAGACACTCAATAAGACACTGTGCACTACAGTGTCGAATGCAGCACTCAAATCCAGTAATACCAACAGACCACATTTTCCATCATCCATCAAAGTGCGCATGTCACTTACGATAGAACACAGAGCAGTCTCCGTAGAATACAGACGACGGTAGGCTGACTGGTTATCATGAATTGCACCAACCATATCCAAATAATCCATCAATTGAGCTAAAATTACCTTTTCCAAAATCTTGGATTGAAAAGTTAAATTGGATACAGGACGAAATGAGGTGAAAGATTGGGGGTCAAGATTCCCCTTCAATATGGGTGTTACAATAGCTTGCTTTTCAGAGTTTGGGAATACACTATTAGCAATACTCACATTTACCATTTTTGTGATAACGCTGACTAGACGATCAAACCTCACAATTCGGAACTCACTCAATTTAATATCAGAAGTTTGTTCACTCATAACCATATGCGAACTATCACCCACAAACGTCAATATAATATTCTTGATCTTATTATCGAAAAAATATACAAAATCATTGGCCAACTTGCTATCCGAACAGCTCTCCGGCAACTTATGCTTCCTCTTATCACCAGTCAGGCAGTCAAGTATCTTGTAGGCCTAGAGCTCGTGTATATTCGATCCCGCCATTTCAGTTTTCTCTTTGTAATAACTGCACTTTCTCTTGGTGATAAGCCTTAATTCGTAGTTTCGTGCTTGAGTGTATGCATGTCTACACTCCTCAGTACGATACTTGCGCCACCGTCTTTCCATCTATTTTTTATTAATTTTCGCTTTGTTTATGTCATTGTTGAACCACGGAGATTCATCTTTCACTATTATTTTCTTCTCGACTATTGGACACATTTTGTCGTATTCAGACTTCAGCGTGTAATTGTATAGATTGTACAAACAGTCATGACACTCTCCTTTCACTGCCCACCCATGATTGCACAAATCACCGTATTGCTCGACTATCTTATTACAAACGAGTGATAGTAGACCATCACTATTAAAATTTCTTTTGGACCGAAAAGAAATATTCTTTACTTGCCTTTTACTCAACAACAGGTTCAGATTAAACACCACAAGTTTGTGTACCGGTGAAAGGGAGCATACATTGTCCACCTGAAGGTTACATACCAGGTCTCCAGATGTGTCCACCAAGACCAGATCAATAATATGACCACACATTGATGTGGGCTTGTTCACTACATTAACCAGGTTAAACGTTGCTAACATATCTCTAAATCTCTGAACATAGCGGGCTCCTGGAGTATCAAGCCAAAAATTAAAATCTCCAAACACAATGACATTAGAGCTAATCATGTCAACCGTCTCGAGGTACAGCTTAAGCTCATCAATGAACAAACCAGGGCTAGTAGCAGGGGGTCTATATATTGTTATAAACGTTATTTTTCTTCCACCAGCTTGACACTCAACCTGAAGGAGTTCGAAACTTTCAATCCCCGGCGACTTGCATACCTTCACCTTCTTTATAGAATTTGAAACAAATAGACCAACACCTCCGCCTCGACCCGTACACCTCGGTTTATGTAAAATAGAATGAGTCACCGGAGTCATTTCCTGGATAGCAGCTGAGTCAAATTTCGTTAACCACGTCTCAGTAATGGCATAAAAATCTAAACAGCCATCAACAATCGTCTGGCGTATCTCAAATGTTTTATTTTTAGCAGACTGCACGTTCAATAGTCCACAATTAACACTTTGCATATTAAAAGCCATGGTTAGTGTTGAGTCTGATCCTATTTACTTCCGAGGTGAAAATGGGGCAAGACAAACTACTTACGGCGGAGTGTTCACTTTGACGTTTTGAAGCAGCACAGTTGAAGCATTTTCTCACATCAGACTGGCAAGAGCGACCTTCATGCTGACCTGCGCACTTATAGCAATGGGGTGCATGACCTTTGACCTTGGATTGGCAACTATCCGACTTATGACCGAATTTCAGGCAGTGGTAACACAGTAGTGGAAAATAACGATCGTATACCTGATGAACACCCCACTTCAGCTTCAGCTTGTCATTCATCCCCTGAATTCTTGCACGTACCTCTGGATCACACTTCAGTACATAATGTACAGTCCCTCCCGCAGCTGGTCTTTCAGAAACAATTTTCATTTTATTCATAACTCCGTCAATCGATTCCAAATTATTTTTTACAATAATTTCTTCAATGAGCAATTCCTTGTCCTCGTTCCGAGCCACATTACATACCATAATTTTGGGGTCCCATTGCTTCCCATTGGAAACAATTAAATTCCCCACCTCGTGTAACTTATTTTTTGCAGCATTTCTCATCTCTTCAGATTCAAGATTTATAGCAATATTTCCCTTGTTAGTGAATTTGGAGTCCATAATTTGAACATCCGACAACAATTCTTCGACCTCTTTCTTCATATCAACCGCTTTTTTGCTACCCTTTGCTTTAATAATAAGAAGATTCTTATTTTTGTGTGTGCGTTTCCGTTTCGTGCTTCTCGACACCACCTCAGCCCAGTTCATGCCATCTTTTTCCACCTGGCCCGATTGAGCTGACACAGCCTCTTCCACAGCCAGCGTGACCCCGTCAGTCAGAGCCGGCAAAGCAGCCATTACACTATTCTGAAGATTCTCGGGTAGTCTTATATCCTTCAGCATATTCTTGATTTCAATAATATCACTTTTCATTACATTAATCTCCTCTCGAAGGTGAACTTCACTCTCTATCACTATAGCACAAGGATCACAAACCCAATTTACTTCCGAAGCATTTGATTTCAAACCAGTCATTCTCGTACAAGTGCTATGGCCGTCCAATTTGCACTTGACACACACACACACACACACACACACACACACACACACACACGTATATATGGAGTGTATTTATTATTGGCAACACTGCTTTTATTATTGGCAAAAAAAATTTTTATTATTGCTAATACTTTTATTATTGGCAATACAGCTTTTAATATTGGCAACACTGTTTTTATTATTAACAATTTTATTTTCATATTTTACTATTTTTAGTCAAAAATATCTTATATAAAGTAAAATTTAGAATCTTAAGAAATATTAACCAAAAGATAGACGATAAAATTATCTATTAGATGCCATCAACAAATTGTTGATAGATAGATAAATAGACGAGTAATTAACGAAGAAATGAGACACTTTGGTAATATTTTACAATTTTTAGTCAAAAATATAATATATAAAGTGAAATTTCTCATCTTAGGAATAAGATGAATAGATACATGTATAAACCAAAAGATAGACAATAAAATTATCTATTAGATGCCATCAACAAATTGTCGATAGATAGATAAATAGATAAGTAATAAACAAGAAAATTAAGACACTTTTGTCATATTTTACAATTTTTTGTCAAAAATATATTATATAAAGTGAAATTTCTCATCATAGGAAATAGATAAATGGATACATGTAAAAACCAAAAGATAGACAATACAATTATCTATTAGATGCCATCAACAAATTGTCGATAGATAGATAAACAGATGAGTAATAAACAAGAAAATTAAGACACTTTTGTCATATTTTACAATTTTTTGTCAAAAATATATTATATAAAGTGAAATTTCTCATCTTAGGAAATAGATAAATGGATACATGTAAATACCAAAATATAGACAATAAAATTATCTATTAGATGCCATCAACAAATGGTCGATATATAGATAAATAGACGAATAATTAACGAAGAAATGGGACACTTTGGTAATATTTTACTATTTTTAGTCAAAAATATAATATATTAAGTGAAATTTCTCATCTTAAGAATAAAATAAATAGGTAGATATATAAACCAAAACATAGACAATAAAATTATCTATTAGATGCCATCAACAAATTGTCGATAGATAGATAAATAGACGAGTAATAAACAAAAAAAGTAAGACACTTTTGTCATATTTTACTATTTTCAGTCAAAAATATATTATATAAAGTAAAATTTGGAATCTTAAGAAATAGATAAATAGATACATATATATACCAAAAGATAGACGATAAAATTATCTGTTAGATGCCATCAACAAATTGTCGATAGATAGATAAATAGATGAGTAATTAACGAAAAAATTGGGACACTTTGGTCATATTTTACAATTTTTAGTAAAAAATATATTATATAAAGTGAAATTTCTCATCTTAAGAAATAGATAAATTGATACATGTATATGCGAAAAGATAGACAATAAAAGTATCTATTAGGCGCCATCAACAAATTTTCCATAGATAGATAAATAGACGAGTAATAAATGAATAAATAAAGACACTTTGGTCATATTTTACAATTTTGTCAAAAATATATTATATAAAGTGTCATTTCTCATCTTATGAAATAGATAAATTGATACATGTATATACGAAAAGATAGACAATAAAATTATCTATTAGATGCCATCAACAAATTGTCGATAGATAGATAAATAGATGAGTAATAAATGAAATAATTAAGACACTTTTGTCATATTTTACAATTTTTAGTCAAAAATATAATATATAAAGTGAAATTTCTCATCTTAGGAATAAGATAAACAAATACATGTATAAACCAAACGATAGACAATAAAACTATCTATTAGATGCCATCAACAAATTATCGATAAATTGATAAATAGACGAGTAATTAACAAGAAAATTAAGAATTTTTTGTCATATTTTACTATTTTTAGTTAAAAATATATTATATAAAGTGAAATTTCTCATCATAAAAAAATAGATAAATAGATACATGTATATACCAAAAGATAGACGATAAAATTATCTATTATATGCCATCGACAAATTGTCAATAGATAGATAAATAGACGAGTAATAAATGAAACAATTAAGACACTTTTGTCATATTTTACAAATTTTTGTCAAAAATATATTATATAAAGTAAAATTTGGAATCTTAAGAAATAGATAAATAGATACATATATATACCAAAAGATAGACGATAAAATTATCTGTTAGATGCCATCAACAAATTGTCGATAGATAGATAAATAGATGAGTAATTAGCGAAAAAATTGGGACACTTTGGTCATATTTTACAATTTTTAGTAAAAAATATATTATATAAAGTGAAATTTCTCATCTTAAGAAATAGATAAATTGATACATGTATATGCGAAAAGATAGACAATAAAATTATCTATTAGGCGCCATCAACAAATTTTCCATAGATAGATAAATAGACGAGTAATAAATGAATAAATAAAGACACTTTGGTCATATTTCACAATTTTGTCAAAAATATATTATATAAAGTGTCATTTCTCATCTTATGAAATAGATAAATTGATACATGTATATACGAAAAGATAGACAATAAAATTATCTATTAGATGCCATCAACAAATTGTCGATAGATAGATAAATAGATGAGTAATAAATGAAATAATTAAGACACTTTTGTCATATTTTACAATTTTTAGTCAAAAATATAATATATAAAGTGAAATTTCTCATCTTAGGAATAAGATAAATAAATACATGTATAAACCAAACGATAGACAATAAAACTATCTTTTAGATGCCATCAACAAATTATCGATAAATTGATAAATAGACGAGTAATTAACAAGAAAATTAAGAATTTTTTGTCATATTTTACTATTTTTAGTTAAAAATATATTATATAAAGTGAAATTTCTCATCATAAAAAAATAGATAAAATAGATACATGTATATACCAAAAGATAGACGATAAAATTATCTATTATATGCCATCGACAAATTGTCAATAGATAGATAAATAGACGAGTAATAAATGAAACAATTAAGACACGTTTGTCATATTTTACAAATTTTTGTCAAAAATATATTATATAAAGTGAAATTTCTCCTCTTAAAAAATAGATAAATAGATACATGTATATACCAAAAGATAGAAAATAGAATTATCTAATAGATGCCATCAACAAATTGTTGATAGGTAGGTAAATAGACGAGTAATTAATGAAGAAATGGGACACTTTAGTCATATTTTACATTTTTTTGTCAAAAATATAATATATAAAGTGAAATTTTTCATCTTAGGAAATAGATAAATAGATACATGTAAAAACCAAAAGATAGACAATACAATTATCTATTAGATGACATCAACAAATTGTCGATAGATAGATAAATAGATGAGTAATAAACAAGAAAAGTAAGACACTTTTGTCATATTTTACAATTTTTAGTAAAAAATATATTATATAAATTGAAATTTCTCATCTTAGGAATAAGATAAATAGATACATGTATAAACCAAACGATAGACAATACAATTATCTACTAGATGCCATCAACAAATTGTCGATAAATAGATAAATAGACGAGTAATTAACAAGAAAATTAAGACACTTTTGTCATATTTTACTATTTTTAGTTAAAAATATATTATATAAAGTGAAATTTCTCATCTTAGGAAATAGATAAATAGATACATGTATATAACAAAAGATAGACAATAAAATTATCTATTAGATGCCATCAACAAATTGTCGATAGATAGACAAATAGACGAGTAATTAACGAAAAATTGGGACACTTTGGTCATATTTTACTATTTTTAGTCAAAAATATATTATATAAAGTGAAATTTCTTATCTTAGGAAATAGATAAATTGATACATGTATATACCAAAATATAGACAATAAAATTATCTATTAGATGCCATCAACATATTGTCGAAAGAAAGTTAAATAGATGAGTAATAAAAAAGAAAATAAGACATTTTTGTCATATTTTACTGTTTTTAGTCAAAAATATATTATATAAGGTAAAATTTCGAATCTGAGGAAATAGATAAATAGATACATGTATATACCGAATAATAGACGATAAAATTATCTATTAGATGCCATCAACAAATCGTTGATAGATAGATAAATAGACGAGTAATTAATGAAGAAATGGGACACTTTGGTCATATTTTACATTGTTTTGTCAAAAATATAATATATAAAGTGACATTTCTCATCTTATGAAATAGATAAATTGATACATGTATATACGAAAAGATAGACAATAAAATTATCTATTAGATGCCATCAACAAATTGTCGATAGATAGATAAATAGATGAGTAATAAATGAAATAATTAAGAAACTTTTGTCATATTTTACAATTTTTAGTCAAAAATATAATATATAAAGTGAAATTTCTCATCTTAGGAATAAGATAAATAGATACATGTATAAACCAAACGATAGAATATACAATTATCTATTAGATGCCATCAACAAATTATCGATAAATATATAAATAGACGAGTAATTAACAAGAAAATTAAGACACTTTTGTCATATTTTACAATTTTTAGTTAAAAAATATATTATATAAAGTGAAATTTCTCATCTTAGGAATAAGATAAATAGATACATGTATAAACCAAATGATAGACAATAAAATTATCTATTAGATGCCATCAACAAATTGTCGATAAATAGATAAATAGACGAGTAATTAACAAGAAAATTATGACGCTTTTGTCATATTTTACTATTTTTAGTTAAAATATATATTATATAAAGTGAAATTCCTCATCTTAGGAAATAGATAAATAGATACATGTATATACCAAAAGATAGACAATAAAATTATCTATTAGATGCCATCAACAAATTGTCGATAGATAGATAAATAGACGAGTAATTAACGAAAAACTGGGACACTTTGGTCATATTTTACTATTTTTAGTCAAAAATATATTATATAAGGTAAAATTTCGAATCTGAGGAAATAGATAAATAGATACATGTATATACCAAATAATAGAGGATAAAATTATCTATTAGATGCCATCAACAATTTGTTGATAGATAGATAAATAGACGAGTAATTAATGAAGAAATGGGACACTTTATTAATATTTTACAATTTTTAGTCAAAAATATAATATATAAAGTGAAATTTCTCATCTTAGGAAATAGATAAATATATATATGTATATACCAAAAGATTGACAATAAAATTATCTATTAGATGCCATCGACAAATTGTCAATAGATAGATAAATAGACGAGTAATAAATGAAACAATTAAGACACTTTTGTCATATTTTACAATTTTTAGTCAAAAATATATTATATAAAGTGAAATTTCTCATATTAGAACATAGATAAATAGATACATGTATATACCAAAAGATAGACGATAAAATTATCTAATAGATGCCATCAACAAATTGTTGATAGATAGATAAATAGATGAGTAATTAATGAAGAAATGGGACACTTTGGTCATATTTTACATTTTTTTGTCAAAAATATATAAATATAAAGTGAAATTTCTCATCTTAGGAATAAGATAAATAGATACATGTATAAACCAAACGATAGACAATAAAATTATCTATTAGATGCCATCAACAAATTGTCGATAAATAGATAAATAGACGAGTAATTAACAAGAAAATTAAGACTCTTTTGTCATATTTTACTATTTTTAATTAAAAATATATTATATAAAGTAAAATTTCTCATCTTAGGAAATAGATAAATAGATACATGTATATACCAAATGATAGACAATAAAATATCTATTAGATGCCATCAACAAATTGTCGATAGATAGATAAATAGACGAGTAATTAACGAAAAATTGGGACACTTTCGTCATATTTTATTATTTTTAGTCAAAAATATATTATATAAAGTGAAATTTCTCATCTTACGAAATAGATAAATTGATACATGTATATATGAAAAGATAGACAATAAAATGATCTATTAGATGCCCTTAACAAATTGTCGATAGATAGATAAATAGACGAGTAATTAACGAAAAAATGGGACACTTTGGTCATATTTTACAATTTTTAGTCAAAAATATATTATATAAAGTGAAATTTCTCATCTTAGGAAATAGATAAATAGATACATGTATATACCAAAAGATAGACAATAAAATTATCTATTAGATGCCATCAACAAATTGTTGATAGATTGATAAATAGACGAGTAATTAACGAAAAAAGTGGGACACTTTGGTAATATTTTACTATTTTTAGTCAAAAATATATTATATAAAGTGAAATTTCTCATCTTAGGAAATAGATAAATTGATACATGTATATACGAAAAGATAGACAATAAAATTATCTATTAGATGCCATCAAAGAAGTTTCCATAGATGGATAAATAGACGAGTAATAAATGAATAAATAAAGACACTTTGGTCATATTTTACAATTTTGTCAAAAATATATTATATAAAGTGACATTTCTCATCTTATGAAATAGATAAATTGATACATGTATATACGAAAAGATAGACTATAAAATTATCTATTAGATGCCATGAACAAATTGTCAATAGATAGATAAATAGATGAGTAATAAATGAAATAATTAAGACACTTTTGTCATATTTTACAATTTTTAGTCAAAAATATATTATATAAAGTGAAATTTCTCCTCTTAAAAAATAGATAAATAGATACATGTATATACCAATAGATAGACGATAAAATTATCTAATAGATGCCATCAACAAATTGTTGATAGATAGATAAATAGATGAGTAATTAATGAAGAAATGGGACACTTTGGTCATATTTTACATTTTTTTGTCAAAAATATAATATATAAAGTGAAATTTCTCATCTTAGGAAATAGATAAATAGATACATGTAAAAACCAAAAGATAGACAATACAATTATCTATTAGTTGCCATCAACAAATTGTCGATAGATAGATAAATAGATGAGTAATAAACAAGAAAATTAAGACACTTTTGTCATATTTTACAATTTTTAGTAAAAAATATATTATATAAAGTGAAATTTCTCATCTTAGGAAATAGATAAACAGATACTTGTATATACCAAAAAATAGACAATAACATTTCTTATTAAATGCGATAAACAAATTGTCGATATATAGATAAATAGACGAGTAATAAATGAATAAATTAAGACACTTTGGTCATATTTTACATTTTTTAGTCAAAAATATATTATATAAAGTGAAATTTCTCATCTTAGAAAATAGATAAATAGATACATGTAAAAACCAAAAGATAGACAATACAATTATCTATTAGTTGCCATCAACAAATTGTCGATAGATAGATAAATAGATGAGTAATAAACAAGAAAATTAAGACATTTTTGTCATATTTTACAATTTTTAGTAAAAAATATATTATATAAAGTGAAATTTCTCATCTTAGGAATAAGATAAATAGATACATGTATAAACCAAACGATAGACAATAAAATTATCTATTAGATGCCATCAACAAATTGTCGATAAATAGATAAATAGACGAGTAATTAACAAGAAAATTAAGACACTTTTGTCATATTTTACTATTTATAGTCAAAAATATATTATATAAAGTGACATTTCTCATCTTAGGAAATAGATAAATTGATACATGTATATACGAAAAGATACACAATAAAATTATCTATTAGATGCCATCAACAAATTGTCAATAGATAGATAAATAGACGAGTAATAAATGAAACAATTAAGACATTTTGTCATATTTTACAATTTTTAGTCAAAAATATATTATATAAAGTAAAATTTCTCATCTTAGAAAATAGATAAATAGATACATGTATATACCAAAAAATAGACGATAAAATTATCTATTAGATGCCATCAACAAATTGTCAATAGATAGATAAATAGACGAGTAATAAATGAAACAATTAAGACATTTTTGTCATATTTTACAATTTTTAGTCAAAAATATATTATATAAAGTGAAATTTCTCATCTTAGGAAATAGATAAACAGATACATGTATATACCAAGAAATAGACAATAACATTTCATATTAACCCTTAACGTCCGGTCCGCGGTCATAAACGGACCCAGGAAGCCTCCGGGTGGTGTCGTACACCCGTGCCATGTGGTGACCGGACGAGATGAAGCACCGCTATTGCCAATGTCGGCATTTGCGAGCCCAATTTGGCGGTTTTTTTTTCACTTGGCTATACTTCACCACCATCCCTACAAATCACCATCGTCAGTCAGTGTGTTACTGACTGTAAACATGGATGGATGTGGATTAGATTTCTCGTGCGTGTTCGATTCTGTGGTGCGCCACGCTTACTTACAACACTGACTGCCACCCGCGCGGGCCATGTTCAGTTGTCGTCACAGCCACGCCACCTAAGCGAACACGGCCGCGCTCACACGAAAAAGTACCCTTCATTCCTCACTTACGTTCTCGGCAACGGAGAGTCGTAGAGAGCTGGGGTTGGTTTTATTGGAAAGAGGAAGAGTTGATGGTGCTAACAAGACCAAATTTAAGTTATTCAGTATCGTAGTTTAGACGTACAGAGTAAGTGGAATAGAGCGATTTTGGAAAAATCGGCCAAAAGCGCCCGGCCACACAGTAGGGAAAGTAAGACTAGCCCCGGACTGACAAAATGGCTATCCATAGTTTTCCCGTCGCGGAGGGGTTAAATGCGATAAACAAATTGTCGATATATAGATAAATAGACGAGTAATAAATGAATAAATTAAGACACTTTGGTCATATTTTACAATTTTTAGTCAAAAATATATTATATAAAGTGAAATTTCTCATCTTAGAAAATAGTTAAATAGATACATGTATATACCAAAAGATAGACAATAGAATTATCTATGAGATGCCATCAACAAATTGTCGATAGATAGATAAATAGACGAGTAATTAACGAAAAAAGTCGGACACTTTGGTCATATTTTACTATTTTTAGTCAAAAATATCTTATATAAAGTGGAATTTCTCATCTTAGGAAATAGATAAATATATATATGTATATACCAAAAGATAGACAATAGAATTATCTATTAGATGCCATCAACAAACTTTCAATAGATAGATAAATAGACGAGTAATTAACAAAAAAAATATGACATTTATTAAATAGATAAATTGATTTGAGGTTTGAGGTTGATTTGAGGTTGATTTGAGGTTTGAGGTTGAACCCAAAACCTCACCTAAAAATAAAAAAATAAATATATATAAATGAAAGAATGGGAGGGACTGGGGGGTGGGGGAATAGGGGGACAGGCTTGGGGGGGACTGGGGGTTGAGGGAATAAGGGGACAGGCTTGGGGTGCATAGAACACTGTTTTGAAACAAATAATGGGTATTTATTTAAACATACGTACATGAGAATACGTACATGAGAATACGTACATGAGAATACGTACATGAGAATACATACATGAGAATACGTACATGAGAATACATACATGAGAATACGTACATGAGAATACATACATGAGAATACATACATGAGAATACATACATGAGAATACGTACATGAGAATACGTACATGAGAATACATACATGAGAATACGTACATGAGAATACGTACATGAGAATACGTACATGAGAATACGTACATGAGAATACACACGGGAGTGGAGCCAACTGTATGTGTGTGAAGGGTGTTGAGATGTGTGATATAAGATTATTTTAGGCTTGATTCCACAGTGGTATTGGTTTGTTAGCTTCCCAACCCACCACACTTGTAAGGCTTCATTATTTTCCAAAAGCTGAATATTCACATTCTCAAAAATTATGAAATAGTTTGATAATGATGATCACTGTATTATTTATTAACCAAATTCATTAAATAATTCACCTATAAGTTATTAACAAGGCTAATATTCTTTCGTTCGTGTGCCTACAAACCAATATGAACGACTGTGGAATCTACCCTAAGTATTGCTTGTACTGGTAGTCTGCTGTGGTCTAGGTTAGGTCAGGTCAGACTAGTTTCCAAATTATGTTTGTAATAATAATGGTAATACAGTATTTAGTAAAAAACAGCAACAATAACGGTAATACAGTATTGTGTAAAAAACAGCAACAATAATGGTAATACAGTATTGTGTAAAAAACAGCAATAATAACGGTAATACAGTATTGTGTAAAAAACAGCAATAATAACGGTAATACAGTATTGTGTAAAAAAAAATGGGAAAATCTTTTGAATAATTTTTTTAGTAGAGAGAAAGAGAATGCATGTATGTGTATGAGAGAAATAGAGAGAGAGAAAGAGAATGTGTATGTGTGCATGTATGTGTATGAGAGAGAGAGAGAGAGAGAGAGAGAGAGAGAGAGAGAGAGTGTGTATGGGTACAGTACAGTATTACAGTACAGAATTACAGTATGGTAGGCCTATGGTATTTTATATATATGGTATTTTATTATTTATGTAATTATTCTCATGTACGTATTCTCATGTACGTATTCTCATGTACGTATATTGATGTGTATATATGTACACATATACACATGTATATACACACACTCACACACATGTATACAGGTACACACACACATACACACACACACACACACACACAGGTCATCATTGTATGTATTTTATTTTCATGTACGTATATTATTTTGATGTATGTATTTTGTTGACAAGGTAATGGATTTTTCAGGTTGGTTAAGGTGGTGGTTGTTTTTGTGTACATTGGAGTGCCAGGATTCCTCCAAAGTCTGCTAGGAAACAGGACCAGAGATAATATACATATACAGGATATATACAGGATAATATAAACTAATACAGGATAATAAATAAGTATAGGTTGATTGTGGAAAATAGACAAAGAGAGACTATTGTCATGTATGTATGTATATATATATGTATATATATTTATATGTATATATAGATATATGGGTGATAGGAATGGACATATAGGAATTTTAGGAGAAGAAGTGAATGGAAATGGGGAACTTTTGTTAAATTTCAAGAAAGAGAACATACGTACATGAGAATACGTACATGAGAATACGCACATGAATGAAATAAATACATGAAAATACACATGTGAAAAGAATACGCACATAAAAATACGCACATGAGAATATACACATGGAAATAAAATACACACATGGGAAAATGAAATAATTATTCATGTGAAAATACACACACGGGAAAATACACACATGTGAAAATACACACATGGGAAAATACACACACGGGAAAATACACACACGGGAAAATACACACACGGGAAAATACACACATGGGAAAATACACACGTGGGAAAATACACACGTGGGAAAATCTTTTGAATAATTTTTTTAGGAGAGAGAGAGAGAGAGAGAGAGAGAGAGAGAGAGAGAGAAGGATAGATTTGATGACTAACCATAAGAGAAAAGGATAGGAAGGGTAAGGAATAGAAATAAAAGAAGTTTGATGAAGAGTTGGTGGAATAAAGATAATGAGAATGTGAGGAAGAAGAGGAAAGAGAGTAATAGGAAATGTAGAAGACTGAGGAAAAATGTAGGTAACAGGGGAGTATGTAGTGAGTATTTTGTTATATGCAGATGATGACTAGATTGGTACTCCTCTAAGGACATACCATGGAGTGAAGTGTTCTATGATGGTAGCTGCTGGGGAAGTGAACTATTGTTTAAGGCAAGAACAAAGTCACTGGAGGTGAATGATAGAATATATAGATGGAGTAATGAAGGCAGTATGGTGTGTAGGGAAGATGAGACAGTATGAAGGCAGTATGGTGTGTAGGGAAGATGAGACAGTATGGTGTGTAGGGAAGATGATACAGTAATGAAGGCAGTATGGTGTGTAGGGAAGATGAGACAGTAATGAAGGCAGTATGGTGTGTAGGGAAGATGAGACAGTAATGAAGGCAGTATGGTGTGTAGGGAAGATGAGACAGTATGAAGGCAGTATGGTGTGTAGGGAAGATGAGACAGTATGAAGGCAGTATGGTGTGTAGGGAAGATGAGACAGTATGAAGGCAGTATGGTGTGTAGGGAAGATGAGACAGTAATGAAGGCAGTATGGTGTGTAGGGAAGATGAGACAGTAGAACATGTGTTGATGGTATGTGATAAGTAGGAACGAGAGAGAGCTACCATGCTGAATGTGGTAATAAGTAAACTATATAGGAGAGAGAAAATGGAGGGAGATGTGATAAGTAGGAACGAGAGAGAGCTACAATGCTGTATGTGGTAATAAGTAAACTATATAGGAGAGAGAAAATGGAGGGAGATGGTGGAAGTGACAGTGACAGCCAAAGTGCTGCTAGGTCTGAGTGAACGAGAGCTGTACAATCCAGTGATAATAGAGAGTATGAAAGAAGTTCTATAAAGGGTATGTATGGTTGAAGAGAAAATGAGTATATAGGGACGTGCAGGTTGTATAAGATAGAGAGAGTGAAAGTATAATGTGTATATATGTGAGTATATAGGGACGTGCAGGGTGTATAAGATAGAGAGAGTGAAAGTATAATGTGTATATATGTGAGTATATAGGGACGTGCAGGTTGTATAAGATAGAGAGAGTGAAAGTATAATGTGTATATATGTGAGTATATAAGGACGTGCAGGTTGTATAAGATAGAGAGAGTGAAAGTATAATGTGTATATATGTGAGTATATAGGGACGTGCAGGTTGTATAAGATAGAGAGAGTGAAAGTATAATGTGTATATATGTGAGTATATAGGGACGTGCAGGTTGTATAAGATAGAGAGAGTGAAAGTATAATGTGTATATAATTATGTATTCTTTGGTACTGTTTTGGTTTGGTTTTCTCCTTAGAGGAAGACAGTGAGAGAGTACCGTTGTAAAGGTGACTCAGTCATCATCATCACTGGCAACACTGACGCCTCAGATCATCACTGGCAACACTGACGCCTGGGTTTGTTTACCTCTGTGAAGCTCAAAGCCTGGCAGGGGAATATTTTAGTATTTATTTGCATTTTAAGGGCATTTAAGGATATTTTAAGGACTCAAGATTATATTAAGGGTTAGTTAAGGGTATACAGTTAATGGTGAAGGGACATAAATAAGGGTAAGTTGGTGAAATAAGGGAATTTTGAAGGGTTTAAATAAGGGTGAATAATAATGGCTGTACTAAAATGTTACCATAAATATTAGAATGATTTTGTTTTATTATTTTTAAGGGTTCACTGTTATTTTAAGGGTATATAAATAAGGACAAATTGGAGATATAACGGGAGTTTATTGATAAAGGATTTAATTAACAAGAAATATATTAATTAACGTTAAATTTATTTATTTCAGAAGTGGGATTACAGAAGAAGGATTTACATACGAAGATTTACATCAAGGGATTTACAAAAGGAGGATTACAATGACTACACCAAGGTATTTATGAAGAAGAATTATTATGGGTAAATTTACAGAAAACCTAGGTTCACTATATTGTATATATTAGTATCATTACCCACTATTTTGGACCATTCTAAGACACTTTTCATCTATGGTGTTTCTCTCGGAAATGCCTCGTTTTCGAGATATGCCCCGTTTACAAACATGATTTGGAAACTAGTCTTATCTGACCTGACCTAACCTAACCTAGACCACAGCAAACTACCGGGACCTAACCTGGGCAGACTATGGGACCTAACCTGGGCAAACTACCGGGACCTAACCTGGGCAGACTACCAGACCTAATCTGGGCAAACTACCGGGTATAACCAGTGTAAACTATCATAAAATGACCTGGGCAAATTTCCAGGACCTAGCCTAATGTGGTGATACTGCTCAAGCCTAGCCGAAAACCCAGTTATTCTGTAATAATACATTATGATCTATCTATCTATCTATCTATCTATCTATCTATCTATCTATCTATCTATCTATCTATCTATCTATAGCTCTGACGCCTCGCTCCCTCCGGGAACTCCCCCCAAGGGGATGGCCACGGCAGAAAAGTCTCCAGTCTTCCCTGTTCCAACACTCCCTCCTTACTTGGTCCAGCCCTACTCTGTCCCTCATGTTACTCTCCTTTACATACTCTTCCACTCTGTTCCAACACTCCCTCCTTACTCCCTACTCCCCCTCATGTTACTCTCCTTTACATACTCTTCCACTCTGTTCTGCCATCTAACTGGTGGTCTGCCTCTCACACCACAGCCCACAACTTCACTTCCATACACCTTCTTTACAAACTCCTCACCTTGCATTCTCTCTACATGTCCAAACCATCTCAATGTATTACATTTCACATTATTATTATTACTACCATTTTTATTATTATTATAACTACTATTATTATTACTACTTCAACTACTTTTATGATTATTATTATCGGTAAATATTGAAAGAATTATAGTTATTGTGTATGGTGTTTCTACCTTTATTACCCATTTATATACACCATTCTAAGACTTTTTTCATTTAAGTGATGAGTTCATTTGTAACATCCATTTTATTGTGCAAATTTAATGTTTTATCCATACATAAATAACCTAACCTAACCTATCCTACCCCAACCCAACCCAATGTAATCTAACCTAACCCAATCCAATCTAACCTAATCTTAACCATTACAGACTACCGGGACCTAACCTGAGCAGACTATTGGAAGTTTGACAAGGTAAGTAAGACCTACAGTATATCAAACTTAGAGAAATTTGACCATAACAACTTGTATTATTATTATTATTATTATTATTATTATTATTATTATTATTATTACATATACCGTACCCTAACTTTGTACATTTTTTACATGTGTCAATAATGGTGCAATTATTATTATTATTATTATTATTATTATTATTATTATTATTATTATTATTATTATTACATATACCGTACCATAAAACACCCAAACTTTGGACATTTTTTACGTGTGTTTGTGAATAATTGTGTTAATAATGGTACAAGTTTGTAAAGGTGGTGTATGGAAGTGAAGTTGTGGGGTGTGGTGTGAGAGGCAGACCACCAGTTAGATGGCAGAACAGAGTGGAAGAGTATGTAAAGGAGAGTAACATGAGGGACAGAGTAGGGCTGGACCAAGTAAGGAGGGAGTGTTGGAACAGAGTGGAAGAGTATGTAAAGGAGAGTAACATGAGGGACAGAGTAGGGCTGGACCAAGTAAGGAGGGAGTGTTGGAACAGAGTGGAAGAGTATGTAAAGGAGAGAAACATGAGGGACAGAGTAGGGCTGGACCAAGTAAGGAGGGAGTGTTGGAACAGGGAAGACTGGAGACTTTTCTGCCGTGGCCACCCCCTTGGGGGAGTTCCCGGAGGGAGTGAGGCGTCAGAGCTATAGATAGATAACGGTACAATGTTATTGGTATTAGTGTCATGTGTTAGCCAGTCAGCCAGGTAGCCTACAGTACAGTACCTACCCAATACATATAACAAACAAAATTAACCATGATAAATTTTCAGAAGGTGCTAAATTTACCAAAGATGCAACGAAACTTGCTAATTTTTATCATTTTATTTACTTTTGGAGGTAAAATTAATACTATTCGAGTGACAAAGGTGAAATGAATGAATGCAGGTTATACATAGTGAATAATGTTATATTTATTATATAATGATACATTGTCATCAGTATCATCATCTTATAGCTATGGAGGTTATACATAGTGAAAAATGTTATATTTATTATATAATGATACATTGTCATCAGTATCATCATCTTATAGCTATGCAGGTTATACATAGTGAATAATATTATATTTATTATATAATGATACATTGTCATCAGTATCATCATCTTATAGCTATGGAGGAAGGAAAAAAATGTACTGTACAGTGAACCCGCATAGACGCCGCATTTAATTTTGCTAATTTATAAGTAGGCTGTAAGAATAATTGGGGCACTGAAATGAAAATACACGTGAAAATTTAAATTAAGCGTGCGGTGCGGAAGTCGATTCGCATTTTATAAGGTGCGGCGGCCATTTTGTGACATCACGGCGTGGTCCATTTAATTCGCGATCACGTGAGTTCATTCATGATTTACTCCATTCAGTCCATTGTTAGCTTTGTGGTGGTGCAGTTATATTTGTTTGTATTCTGTGTTCCCACACGTGCTTCCGCTTGGGTTAATAATGGAGCCCTGCAATCCTCCTCACCCCGCTCTTCAATGAAAAAAAAAATAGCAAAACTACTCATACCTTCTCCAGATCACGTTCTTTTTTATGGCATTGAGTAGCCAACCCTTCAGTATGTCTCTGATGGATATTTCATCCTCTGATTCTGGTGTTGTGGGAAGATAGTTAAGGGGACCTTATGACATTCAAAAAGAATGGCAGAAAATTCATGAAACTGTAACACAGTGATGATATGGTCACAAAAAGGCTTCATACCCAAAATTAAGTTATTCTGATTATTTTATTTATTTTTATGATTTTTTTAAAAAGAATTTTGAGTTTTAATAACTCCGTCAATTCTGCAAGTAAAATATACTTTCATAGCTTTTTTTATAAAGTAGATGTTCATTCCCATAAAAGCATTTGTCAATTATGTAAAATATTGTTAAGTTTTTAAGATATTAAAAAAAAAAAAAAAAAATTCACCTCATAAAATCATTTTTTTTTATATGTATCAGAAATTGACAAATGAATGTCTTCTTTATACCGTGCTCTTTAGAATAAACTTTACAAAATAAAACTTGGTTAGAAAATGAGAAAGTTATTATCTGCAAAAGAGTATCTTTTCGGTAAAAAAGTTATTATGAAAAAACGGCTCTCAAAGTTCGGCTACAAAATACTTATATAACATTATTCTTGACAGAAATTTCTACTATATAAGTTTTATAGATAGGTTTATGTAGTTTTCAGAAAAAAAAGTAATTTTAAATTGAATAATAAATAAAAAAGATACAGCATTTTGAATGTAAATACCCGTAGGAAAATTTAGTGGTGACTGCTAAAATAAAGAGTAGTGTTACTATATTATGTCGTTTTACCATGCCGTAAGGAGGGGTGAGTTCGGACATTTTCTCGAAAAAATGTTCTAGTCGAGTATTTCTTCAAAGAAGCAATCAATCAGAAATTGGTTTTGGTGGTTCTTTTCCTTTTGATTCCCTCTTGCTACCATAGGGATAACGTTTACTTGTGTAATGCCTAAGTAGGATAAAAAAAAAAAATTCTCCCAATTATAAATTTGATAAAAAATCTGAATGGTGTCAAACTTCTCCTGTGAAACACAAACCAGAGCACCAATAAGTCAATAACAAGTGTCATTTCTCATAATATTTAGTAGAATGAAAATAGAGATATTGAAACTGTTCCTACCTGTACTGTATCTCATTATGCTCCAATGGGTTTCTAAAGAAATCTTCATTATTTATAAAGTAATGTGGGGTGAGTTCGGACACGAGTAAAATCCATTAAAATGTTGTTATATTGGCCAGAATGGAGACACTTGAATCATATTCACGTGGAGTGAAACTACAAAGACAAAACGCATGTGAAACTCAGAGAGAAAGTACAGAAAAAACCTCAGGAGAAACCACAGGTAATGAAGTGTCAGAACAAAATGCTAAGCTACACGACTGCCTGATAGTTCACATCTGTAATGAACTAAAAAAGATATAGCATTATTATATGGCTGTAGTAATTGAAGTCATACTGACCCATAAAGTCAGATTCCTAAAACATGTTCCAGGAACAAACAATGTATTCATCAACTCCAGTGTTCCAGGGGACCAAAGTTGTCAGATTGAGGTAGATGACATACAGGTAGTCATGTACTCTAGTAAACCAAAGTTAGGTAAAAGGGAGAAAATGATCTTTGATATTGATGTAAATTGCTGGCCTAAGTAGGCCTAATCTTTCTACACTCAAGGTAGAGTCAATGTTCTGTTGTCATTACCAGTATTCTATGTGATAATCATGTTTAATTTTTAGTTAAAGTGCCTTAAGTATATTGTAAAACTGTGCTCAAAGTAGAGTTACAAAATGGTCAAGTACATTGTAAAACTGTGCTCAATGTAGTGGGTAGAGTTACAAAATGGTGCTCATATCTTGCCACACAAAGTACCCTGAAGGGGTCATTTTTTTTCTTTGTCTTTCATTGTTAAAAGCTTTAATTTGTTTCTGTTCTTCACTGTACCAATCTGCATACCAAGTGTCTTTCTTTCCTTGAATAATATGGTGATAATGTGATATCGTAGGTTTAGTTCACTCACCAGTACAAAGGAAGTGCTAACGCTACAAAATGGCAGGTTACGTTTTTTTTAAACTTGCCAGATGTCCTAATACACCCAGCTGTGTTCAGGAAGAACGTAGGGTCAAAGATTATCCATTAACAGCATAAATCAATGGAGGTCCGAACTCCCCCCCTATATGTCCGAAGTGACCCCCCCCCCCCCCCCCCCCCAGGGGGAGTTCGGCCACCCGTTCAGACACGTCTCCACATTAGTTAAGAATCTAAAAAAAATTTGGTAGTGTTATAAATTGATAGCACATTGGGCCAGCTATATATAGCATACATAACATTTGGTATAATCCAAAATACATGGGTAGGAGACTTGAAAAACCTTAAAAAACGTACGAACTCACCCCTCCTTACGGTACTATATATCATTACCATATCATAGGTGGTACAATTTTTCCACACGACCCAAGGGGTGGTTTGCTAGTGCGTTTTTTTGGTTTGACTTGAGTTTTCCCTGTAGGCCTAATCTCCGATAACAGTACAGTACTGTACTTTGCACAGAGGTGGGTGATTAGCTAATATCCACCAGGAACATAATCACTTGTATAGTCTTCTGTAGTCTTCTTCCTTTTCCTCCTCTCGACAGTCTTCTTTGCAGATCCCAAGAGTCGTAGTTGTTCTTGAATTTCTAAGCCTCGGGCATCATGTACCCCTCCCAGGATTTTGTCCAGAAGACACCCTGACTTGTACCCAGTGTTATGATCCAAGGCAGACATCAGGAAGGCAAACTTCACCTTTTTGTGGCCATGGAATTTCACCTTCATGTTTTTTTTTCCAGAGCTTTGAATGAAAGGACTCGTTCACATTTTGTGTCTTTCCCTTGATGTACCTTCCTAATAAGTCTTTCTTAGTTAGGTCTCTATATATTATTGCTACTGCCTGTCTGTCCTCTTTGCTGTTGATGTGGATTCTCACTCTCATTGTGTTATGTGATGGTGGAGTCTTGTTATTAGCTAGAGCTCTGTTGTAGAAACACCAACATTCCTTGCCTTGTGGACACTTTAAATGTCTTTGATCTGTGTCGGAGCTTGTGACATGGAGGTAAGATGCCATTATTTCTGACTCCAGTTCTGCAATTTTTGACTTGTCTACTCCTGTCTTTTCCACAAATCTTCTTACTGTTGTACCATAATACCCACCAAGTTTATCAGTCACTTTGTCTGTCAGTTTTCCTATTCCACCAAGTTTACTTTTCATTCTTACCTTTCCAGTTTTTGTCTGCACAACCTCAGAAAGGTTTTTTTTTTCAATGACCTCAGTCTGGTACCAAGCCTCTTTGAGATATGATTCAAGCACTCCTCCTTTATAACTGGATAATCTATATAATGGGCTTCTCATATTATTTCCCCGTAGGGGGGTATTGCCTATATTAATTAATGTGGGCAATACTTACAGGGTTTTGGCGCCCCTTCGGCCCCAGCCATTAGCTTTCAGTTCTTCAACTGTCCCTCTTTTCTTTTCATTTCCTTACTGCTTGCTGTCACACCTCTCTATTACCTTTTTCTGGCGCTATAGGACCTCCATGTTGCGGCGCCAAATATACATCAATCAAATCTCATATTATTTTTACATTTGTTTCCTAGATATTTACTAGCTTACACTTCCACTGGTCTTTGCTATGAATAATAAGCCTACTATTGTCCATATTAAAGTAAGAAGAAACAGACAAAACTAGCAATAACAATACAGTACTTGAAAATGTTACATGGTAACATTAGTTTATTCTGAACTAAACTTTTACTGTTGTACTTACAGTACATTGCTGTACTCTGTGGTGACATTATTGTAGATTACAGAATGTAGGTCATTTATATCACTTGAATTCAGTGGTATTCTCGTCTGGGCTTTTGATCTAAGAACATTGGACAAGGCCCTAGATGGAATGTTGTAGTTTCAGGGAAGGCTTTGCTTACTAAGAACATTGGACAAGGCCCTAGATGGAATGTTGTAGTTGTCAGGGAAGGCTTTGCTTACTAAGAACATTGGACAAGGCCCTAGATGGAATGTTGTAGTTGTCAGGGAAGGCTTTGCTTACTAAGAACATTGGACAAGGCCCTAGATGGAATGTTGTAGTTGTCAGGGAAGGCTTTGCTTACTACTGTACAGATTTGTTTCTGTGTTTACACCATTTCTGTAAAAGCAAGGTTTTGTCTTTCATATATTGTACAGTACTAAGGTACAATTATTGGGTAAACCCTCCCATATCAGAACCTCACCCACTCTTACCACCACTTGCCTCTCACCCAGACTCACAAATAATCATATATACTGTACTAAATATTTATTGATAAATATTTAATTACACATGTTTCTTTCATAATAGACCTTTGTTTCAGTCTGAAACCTTAAACTATTGAAGCAGAACACGATCATTTAAGAAAACACCATGCAGAAGATGAACCTTAATAGACATTTTGTTGATGTTTCTTCAGGTCTGACCTGAAGAAACATCAACAAAATGTCAATAAAGATCCATTCTCATATGGTGTATCTCAAACCATTCTGTAACTCTGTATATCTCAAAGCTGTCGTATTTGAATCACCTCTGAAACTAATAAAGTACTTCAACTTTAGGAGGGTTTGTCATATTGTAAACCACTTTCATTAACCGCTACGAACCGCAATTCCAAAATACGGCTCTCTCATGGAACCTCAAAAACACGTCATATTTTAAAGTATGCCAGATCTTAAATATGTCTTATGGGTTTGTAGAGATTGATTTTACACACCAGAAAATGCAAACAAAAATCTCCTATCGCCATCCATTAGCGTAGGAGAGAGCGTCAAAGTGCGTAACTGGGAGACCCAGAAATACCATAGGTACCCCTTCAAAAAAGAAAGTAGGTGCTTTCTTGCATATTTTTCTCATGTAAATTCAACAAAACCTGTTTGGTAGAGACTATTATATGTATTTAGTCATTGTACAATGACTGAATATGACGAAATATCTGTGTTGTATGAAGAACTTTATGTATATAATAATACTTTATGTAATTATAAGTAAGAATGAGTATAAAATATATTTTACTTACCCAAATTTCACATAAAAATAACATAAATAAATAGCCAATTAGTAAGAAGTATTGAGAAAACAATAAAACACAAAATAATACTAACATTTTCATTTTATTTTACACATTTTCAAAACTAATATTGGGGAAAAACAACATACATAATTTTACTATCATTTTCATTTTTTTACACATAATATCATGAATAATATTGGGGAAACCACCACATACATAATTTATTACACTTATTTTCAAAACTAATAATTTTGTTATTCCTTTATTTCAACCTTTATTTTCTAAGCTACTGTATATATATTTAGTAGTGAGTAAAGTAAGGGTGTGGTACTCGTTGAAGCACGGCAGACAGAGTGGCACCTTGCACTCTGCACACTGCATGTTGGTGCTTTTTCTGATGTGTGGGTGTCGTGTGGTTCTAGAACACACCTTGCACTGACGAGTGCCGTGTTTCTTGGCAGTCCTGCCAACAAGTACTGAAGGAGCGGTCACAGGTATATACTCCATGTAGTGACACCCAAGGAAGTCGTTGCCATGCATCCGGTCAGTTGTATGTCCCATAGACACACCCCTACCAAGAGACACCTTTGTCACATCACCATACTCTTCTAGCAGTTGGTAGATTGTGTCATGAGCAAAACAGCCAAGTGGTAACTTTTTGTGTGTGACTTGTTTATAATAGATGTACGAATTTAGTACACAACAATTTACCAAATGAAAAAATAGTTTCTTGTACCACTTCACAGTTTTTCTGACACATTCCACTTCACCAATCATCATGTCGCTCATGTCAACGAGACGTATGTTGATATTATAGTCTAATATGACGTCGGGTTTGAAAACAGGCACATCACGTCGACGTTTACCACTGTCTAGCATTGCCCCCCTGTGCACAGTGGAGAGAGTGGTGACACTCCTCTTGTCCATCCACTGTACGGACAAGATGTATTTGCATTTTTTACAGTCGACATCTCCTGGGTTTGGCTTCTGGTGGAACTTTGGCATTTGTTGGCGATTGGTTCTCACAGTGCCGACTGCACCAGTGTTGTGCTGAAACAAATACTGGCACAAGTGAAGGCTGGTATACCAATTGTCTGTATACAGAATGTGCCCCATTCCAAGGTAGGCCGACAACAACTCTTTCACTACAGCCCCCGAGACACCTGTTGGGTCCCCATGCACAATGTCGGTTTTGGCACCTGTATACAGTAGCATATCCAAAATACACCCAGATTTGCAGTCACACAAAACAAACAATTTCAGACTAAATCGGGGTCTTTTAGTTTTGATGTATTGGCAGAAACCTACTCGCCCACGAAACAATACAAGGCTCTCATCAATTACAATTTTTTGGTGAGGCCTAAACAATTCTGAGAATTTTTTCGTCAGTGACTCAAAAACTGGGCGTATTTGTACATGCCATCTGATGCGACTGCTTGGACGTTATCATTGAAATGTATATATTTCAATAGCAATTGGTACCTGTCTCTTGTCATGAATTTTCCAAATGCAGACGGGTAATTTAGCGAGTCTTTTGCCCAGTAGTCTCGGATAGCATGTTTATTAGCCATCGGCATCAACATTGTCAGTGCCAAAAACACGTACATTTCTCTCACAGTTGTGTCGACCTAATGTTTTGCGGGGGAAAATGCAGGATGCGAGCCAAGACCACCACACTCCTCCAAGTAGGCATTGGTGTGTTGAACTATGTGATCCATAATAACTATATAAAAAAGTAGGAAATATTGCATGGGTGTTGCACCCACAGGTAGATCCTTCACAGCCTGCCCTACACCACTACCACTCGTGTCCAACACAAAGTTCTTGGGGGTGAAGGGGTCATCCTCTGTCACCTCACTCCACCTGTAGTGTTCGGCCTGGCGAACATCAGTGACAGGTGGAACGGGTCTGTGTCCCCTCAGGGGAGTGCTGGCTGCCTGAGGAGGTCCCAAAACATTCTGTCCTCTCACCCTCCTGCGTTGCCTGGGAGGAGGTGACACAATGACAGGGGATACAGGGGCTGGCTCATCTGGGTCTGACTGTACAGGGTCAGAGTCGTCAGGCTCGTCCTCTGATGTGACCTCCCCCTCATCGCTGGAGATGTTGTCATCGAAGGTGCGAGCGAAATGGTCCCCCTCCATCTCGTCCTCGCCGCTGGTGAGCCCAGGGCTAGAGATTATCTCATCCAAAACATCACGTATTTGGCTGGAGGTATCAAGTTTCCTCTTGACAGGCCTGGTCCTCTTTGGTATTGTTGGAATGGCTGCCGGTGAAACTGCAGGAGTAGTAAAGGGGCCTCGGAAATCCCTCCTGCCAGTGGAGGTGCTAGGCAGGTCGTCAGCCATGGTTGTCTGGATAAAGTTTGGTAAACGAGTGTCCCAAACCAGACTCTTGCACCTCAGATAAAATGAGGTCAAAATGATAACATTCCCACCAGCGTATCCCAACCACCTGCACTGGCCACCGCATCGCTTCGCAACAACTACATATTTTCATATTTGTACAATATAAAACATACAACATACTGTACACACAAAATTACAAGTTGAAGTGTACAGAATGTCTGTAAAAACATCATGAAGGAATTGGCGGTGAGTGACTGTACAACACTGAATGTGTACATTTATCTTCGTTTATAAGTGAATGTTTTTATGTGAAGGAAGGCAGTTTTGGGTATCGTTGATGACCTCACTCACTCTAAGATTATCTCCTAAGGCAGCTGCTATTGTTTAGCTCAGTACATACACAGCACATACTGGTCAAGATGAAATGGGCACGTATATGTTTCTATGTGTACGTATTTCCGTGCTTTTGTTTATATTTCTATTTTATTTTGTGAGCAATATGTCTTTGTGTGATATAAAATAATATTTACAAGCAGTATATGGTGGTCCCAGAAAGTATCAATTGACTCAAGCACGTGAAAAAATGCGTACACATACGTTTCTTGTTTATTACAGAGGCATATTTGTCATCATATCAATTAAATCGTGAGCAATACGTCTTTGTGTGATATAAAATAATATATACAGGCAATAAAGGTGGTCCTAGCACGTATAAATTGTACAGCATGTATACAAAGATACATGTATCTTTGGGTACACCGCCGCGTATTTGCACAAGTGTGTGCCCAAGATAGCTTACCAATCCCTTCCCAGGCTACATGAAGATCGATAATCACACCACCAACCAATGTAGTAGGATATAGTGGGGTGGGGGAACAGTCACGCAATCAGGAAAGTGGGGGAACCAACGAGAGAGAGGGTTGTACTTTAGCCACGCCCACCTCCACCAAAGTTGGCGGAGTCAGCTAATCTCGATCAATTACAATAGTCCAAGGCCTGGGCTACTCATTGGTACCAGTGTTGTGGCTATATCTAGCCCATGCAGTTTTTTATGGGCTGTTAAATAAAGGCGTTAATCGGTTTTGAGGCCAAATTTTCTTTTAACGCCTTAAGGCGTTGATAGGTCTTTAAGGGTTAAATGTAGTGACGGTTTACTCTACAAACATTCATTACACATTAGTCTACATACAGTATATGTTGTTTCACACACATAACCCGTGTAATAATGAGTGTTTACTGTATGTAAATTATATTCAGGCTGGAGTACAAATGAACACAATAAAATTATGAACTTACTTGTGCAGTTGTATTTTTTCCTTCATCTTGTGATAAGTTGTGAGTGGATGCACGAGCTTCTCCGTCAGCCATGAAACACAACTCATCAAAACACCATAACTTCGGGGTCTAGAGATCTTCTATGCCAGTTCCAGACTTCTGTGATGCAGATATCTCTGTGTTAACACCTGTTACAATTGCATCTGAATACATAGTTATAACTGTAACATTAATATTACACAGGGTGTAAAGCATGGAGGTAGGATATTATCTTACTTACCTGCTGTAAACGACTAATTGTTGCCAAGCGCCACAGTAATAATATTTCTGGTAGAATATTTTGGTTCTAATATAATAAATAAATATAAGCCTCTGTGTACTTTTATAAATATGTATGTGGGTGAAATATGCCTCTAAAATTATGTTAATCCTGTTGCAACACCAACTTAACACCAGTGGCTCACAAATCTCCCGGGATTTTCATTTAATCTCGCAAAATTCTTGTCATCACGGGAAAACGGGAAATCCCGGGAATTTCCTGGGATGTGAGCATCAGAAACGTCTCACTTTTATGCACTGGGACAGTCCCGTGTGTGCTGATACCTTTCCCGGGACTGAATGTCTCATGGAGTACTGGGATCCCAATGATGAAACCTGCTGTGGAGTGAAGATGTGTGTCGCTGGGTTCCCGTGATAACCAATTGTGTGAAATTCTACTAGTTAAGTGTATGTGAGGAATTTGGTGTTTCTGTGTTGTAATTTAAGTGTTATGTGTGTTAAGTGATAGCGTGTGTTCTGTGTTTGGCTAGCAATTTCTGTGTTATATGGGTGTCAAGGTAATTTCTGTGTGCTTTGTGTGTTAAGTGATTATGTGTGTTTGTAAGTGACTAGCATTACTGTTTTATATGTGACTGTTAGGAATTTGGCATTTCTGTGTGTAATTAAGTGTCCTATTGTTCTGTGTGTTAAGTAATACCGTGAGTTCTGTGTTTGGCCAGCAATTTCTGGGTTATATGTAACTCTGTGTGATCTGTGCGCTTTGTGTATTTGGGAATGATTAGCATATCCGTTTTTATACATGCGCTAGTGTGGTATTCCCAGGTGGTACTTACGTAGGACCTATGCTATGCCTGTGTGTTCTGTGTGTTATCTATCTATCTATCTATTGCCAGACGCCTTAATCCCCGGGGGGGTGGCCACAAATGAAATGCCTCCATGCATTCCTATCCCTTGTTAACTGGCATCCCTCCTTCGCTCATATACCTCCTAACTCCATCCTTCCATTTCATTCTCGGTCTGTCTCTTCCTCTCCATCCCTCCACCTCACTCTCATACACCTTCTTGACCAATCTCTCGCTGCCCATACGTTCTATATGACCGAACCACCTCAAGGTGTTCCTCTTCACACTCTCCAGCACATCCACATCCACATTGCATCGTTCACACACTACTTCGTTTGTCAATCTATCTCTCCATGTCACTCCACACGAGCTTCTCAGGTAACTCCTTTCCACACCTCTCACTCTTGATCTGTGCCTCTCTGTCATGGTCCACACTTCACTCCCATATGTCAGTGTTGGGATTACAACACTATCATGTAGGGTCTTCTTCACTTCCATACTCATCACCCTATTCCTTGTCACTGACTTCAGTGTTCCTACAACCCTCTTGTCCTGTTGTACCCTCTCCTGCATCTCATCCTCCAAACCTCCATCTTTACTCATCACACATGGCCCAGATACTTACATGAGCTGACATTCACCATAACCTGTCCATTCAACCTCACCTCACAGTCTGTGGCTGCCCCTCTCTCAAAGACCATAACTTTGCTCATTCCCACATTTACCTTCAAATTCCGTCTCTCGCACACAGTTCCAAACCTGTTCACCAGACCCTGCAACTCCCACTCCTTGTCACTCACCAGTAATGTATCGTCAGCAAACAGCAGCACAGGAAGCTTCCATTCACTACCCTCCCCCATCATGAAAACACCAACATCCACTGCTCTTCCCTGTATCTCTTTCATGACTCCATCTATATATACACTGAACAACCACTGGGGACATTATACAACCTTGCTTTAACCCAACATTCAATTCAAAGAACTCACTCTGCTCACTCTCTACCCTGACTGCCACTCTTGCACCCTCATATAAACTCTTCACTGCCCTCAATAACTTCCCAGGCACTCCATATATTCTCAGTACTTTCCATAGACCTTCTCGATCAATTCTGTCATACGCCTTCTCCAAATCCATAAATGCAGCATACACCTTCTGTCCCTTCTCCAGACATTTTTCCACAACACACCTCCAGGAGAAAATCTGGTCCACACACCTTCTTCCCTTCCTAAACCCACCCTGCTCCTCTCCCACCCATTTCTCTGTCCTCTCTGTGTGTAATTCACATGTGCCAGTTGTTCTGTGAGCCTTGGGTTGCATAGTGCTAAGTGAGTTGAGTGTATTTTGTAAGGGTTTAATATTTGTGTGTGTTTGTGTGCTTCTGGTTTTACCACTCGATCAGTGCCACATGAACTCATCCCATCTTTCACATAACTATTTCTGCCTAAACTCCATTTTAATTTATCTCTGTATTCACCAGTACTATTAACACCCACACTTCACTTAAACCGTCCTTTTCTCCTTTGCCCAACCCCCTTATCCCTAACCTGATCCAACTGAGCCTCTAATCTTACCCTCACCTCACCTTAATTAACCCAGTCTACATGTCTTTAGTGCCCCCTTTTCAGCTCTGTACTGCACTATACTATATTTATTATACTTGTCTAGACTTTTGCTTCTGTTTCTGTGAGAGTGGGTCAGTGGGGAGAGGAAAAAAGACAGTAGAGGTACAGAGTATATATATGACGTGTGAACGATGTGGGTATGAAAATAGGTTTAAAAATGAGGGTGAATGGGAATGCCAGACATGCAAGTTGAAGAGTGAAAATGTTGCCCTCACGTTGAAAGCCAGGAATCTAATAGAGGAACCAATGAGTATGAGAGATGAGGTAGGGAGGATGAAAGAGGACATAGAAGACACGGTGAGGGCTGTGCTGTCTAGTAAAGAGGACATAGAAGACACGGTGAGGGCTGTGCTGTCTAGTAAAGAGGACATAGAAGACACGGTGAGGGCTGTGCTGTCTAGTAAAGAGGACATAGAAGACACGTGAGGGGTGTGCTGTCTAGTAAAGAGGACATAGAAGACACAGTGAGGGCTGTGCTGTCTAGTAAGAAAAAAGCAAAGAACACCTCACCGGGGGGGGGGGGATGACGTTTTATGACATGAAGATAAAGAACAGGGCATAACAGATGAGGGAAATGATGATGTAGTAGTGTTGAAGGAAGACATTCATACCATATAAACACAGGAGAGGAAAGAAGAGTGTTGAGAGGAGGATGTTCCCTAGGGTGATAGTAGGGGACAGTATGACAAAGAATATTAGGAGTGTCATTGGCCTAGGCCCTAGAGGGAGAGGGTAGTGGCAACATAAGCCTACTGGGAAGGTGCCGGGCCAGAATAATGGAAACAGCCAAGGAACAGGCAGAGGTAATAAATGAGGGAGTGATGGTTATACAGGGAGGTGGTAACGGACTGGAGAGGGGCAGGATTCAGGACACAGTGAATGAGATAGTAGAGGGAGTAAAGGAAATTAAAAAGAGCAAGAAGAATGTGAGAGTGGTAGGGGTAATGAGGAGGCCAAGTGAAGACAGGTGGTATGAGCAGAGAAGGAACCAAGTAAATAGACAACAGGTACAGAAGGAAATAAATAAAATGAAAATAGAGATGATGAAGGATGATGTTTATTAACATGGAGCTATAACTCACTGTGGACCATTTTGGGAGAGACAGGGTCCACCTAGGTATGGAGGGAAATAGGAGACTGGGCAAAAGGGTACTAGAGTGGATCAGGGCATCAGAGCAGCTACAAAGAGTTAGAAAGTCAGCAGACAGACAGAAAGCTAGATGTGATAACTGACGACACTGTGAGAAAGGAGGAATGAAGAGAATGTGAATAGGGTGTGTGAATGTGTGTGGATGGGGTGTGGGGAAATTGGAAGATATGAGTGATGAATTGTGTGAATGAAATCTGGATATAGTAGGTGTGACAGAAACACAGTTACGTGAGAGAGTGAAGATGAACAGTGATAAGCACAGTATGATTGGACAGAGATGGAGTAAATGGAAGAAGAAGGGTGGAGGTGTGGGATTATTAGTTAGACATGACATAGACGTGGACATAGAGGAAGTGAAAACTGGTGAATGTGAAATGAGTGAGGACATCATGGCTGTATATCTTAATGTAAAGATGGAAGGGAAATATGAAAGGATCCTGTTGATTGTGTATTATATGACTATACAGGGTCCAGGAGCAAAACAAGATAATGAAAGAAAATACAGGATAATAGGTAGGTTGATTGTGGAAAATAGACAAAGAGAGACTATTGTCATGGGTGATAGGAATGGACATATAGGAATTTTAGGAGAGAAAGTGAATGGAAATGGGGAACTTTTGTTAAATTTCAAGAAAGAGAACATACGTACATGAGAATACGTACATGAGAATACGTACATGAGAATACGCACATGAGAATACGCACATGAATAAAATAAATACATGAAAATACACATGTGAAAAGAATACGCACAGAAAAATACGCACATGAGAATATGCACATGGAAATAAAATACACACATGAATGAAAGAGCAAGGAGGAGAGTACAGTATATGTGGATGGATGAAGAGAGAAGGATAGATTTGATGACTAACCATAAGAGAGAAGGATAGATTTGATGACTAACCATAAGAGAGAAGGATAGATTTGGTGACTAACCATAAGAGAGAAGGATAGATTTGATGACTAACCATAAGAGAGAAGGATAGATTTGATGACTAACCATAAGAGAGAAGGATAGATTTGATGACTAACCATAAGAGAGAAGGATAGATTTGATGACTAACCATAAGAGAGAAGGATAGATTTGATAACTAACCATAAGAGAGAAGGATAGATTTGATGACTAACCATAAGAGAGAAGGATAGATTTGATGACTAACCATAAGAGAGAAGGATAGATTTGATGACTAACCATAAGAGAGAAGGATAGATTTGTATAAGTGTGATTTGAGGAGTAAGGAATGGACTATGGATGGAGGAGTGGATGAACTGAATGATTCCCTGGTTAGGAAAGTGACAGAGGTGGGTGAGAAAAGGATAGGAAGGGTAAGGAATAGAAATAAAAGAAGTTTGATGAAGAGTTGGTGGAATAAAGATAATGAGAATGTGAGGAAGAAGAGGAAAGAGAGTAATAGAAAATGTAGAAGACTGAGGAAAAATGTAGGTAATAGGGGAGTATGTAGTGAATATTTTGTTATATGCAAATGATATGGTGATTATGAGAGAGACAGCTAGGTGAGAGACAGGTGAGAGAGACAGGTGAGAGAGACAGGTGAGAGAAACAGGTGAGAGAGACAGGTGAGAGAGACGGGTGAGAGAGACAGGTGAGAGAGACAGGTGAGGTTCTGTAGAGAATACTTGATGTAATTACAGAGTATGGGAATGATTTTAATGTCAAGTTTGGGAGTGATAAGATGGGGATGACCGGGATATAGGTAGTATGTGGAGACTGGGTGGTAATGGGATTGAAAGGACACAATATATAGATACTTAGGAATAATTGTGGATGAGAAAGGGTGTGATTGAAAGGACACAATATATAGATACTTAGGAATAATTGTGGATGAGAAAGGATGTGATTGAAAGGACACAATATATAGATACTTAGGAATAATTGTGGATGAGAAAGGGTGTGATAGGACAAAGACTGATAGGTTATCAAGAGCAAACCAGTGGATAGGAAGACTAGGAAGTGTGGCAAGGTGTAGAGCTAATAAGTATGAAGTAGTGTATGGTGTATGGAAAGGTAGGAAGTGTGTCAAGGTGTATGGAAAAGTAGGAAGTGTGGCAAGGTGTATGGAAAGGTAGGAAGTGTGTCAAGGTGTATGGAAAGGTAGGAAGTGTGGTAAGGTGTATGGAAAGGTAGGAAGTGTGGCAAGGTGTATGGAAAGGTAGGAAGTGTGACAAGGTGTAGAGCTAATAAGTACATACATACATACATACATACATACATACATAGGATAGGAACAACATTGAATAGACTGGAGGTAGTACAGAATAGGATAGGAAGATAGTGATAGGAAGAAGGATAGACAGTGAGAGAGTACCGTTGTAAAGGTGACACACAGTCATCATCATCACTGGCAACACTGACGCCTCAGATCATCACTGGCAACACTGAAGCCTCAGTTTGTTTACCTCTGTGAAGCTCAAAGCCTGGCAGGGGAATATTTTAGTATTTATTTGCATTTTAAGGGCATTTAAGGATCTTTTAAAGGCTCAAGATTATATTAAGGGTTAGTTAAGGGTATACAGTTAATGGTGAAGGGACATAAATAAGGGTAAGTTGGTGAAATAAGGGAATTTTGAAGGGTTTAAATAAGGGTGGATAATAATGGCTGTGCTAAAATGTTACCATAAATATTAAAATGATTTTGTTTTATTATTTTTAAGGGTTCACTGTTATTTTAAGGGTATATAAATAAGGGCAAATTGGAGAAATAAGGGGATTTTATTGATAAAGGATTTAATTAACAAGAAATATATTAATTAACGTTAAATTTATTTATTTCAGAAGTGGGATTACAGAAGAAGGATTTACATACGAGGATTTACAGAAGGAGGATTACAATGACTACACCAAGGTATTTATGAAGAAGAATTATTATGGGTAAATTTACAGAAAACCTGGGTTCACTATATTGTATATATTAGTATCATTACCCACTATTTTGGACCATTCTAAGACACTTTTCGTCTATGGTGTTTCTCTCGGAAATGCCTCGTTTTCGAGATATGCCCCGTTTACAAACATGATTTGGAAACTAGTCTTACCTGACCTGACCTAACCTAACCTAGACCACAGCAGACTACCGGGACCTAACCTGGGCAAACTACTGGACCTAACCTGGGCAAACTACCGGGACCTAACCTGGGCAAACTACCGGACCTAACCTGGGCAAACTACCGGGACCTAACCTGGGCAGACTACGGGACCTAACCTGGGCAAACTACCGGGTATAACCAGTGTAAACTATCATAAAATGACCTGGGCAAATTTCCAGGACCTAACCTAATGTGGTGATACTGCTCAAGCCTAGCCGAAAACCCAGTTATTCTGTAATAATACATTATGATCTATCTATCTATCTATCTATCTATCTATCTATCTATCTATCTATCTATCTATCTATCTATCTATCTATCTATCTATATCTATCTATATCTATCTATATCTATCTATATCTATCTATATCTATCTATATCTATCTATATCTATCTATCTATCTATCTATCTATCTATCTATCTATCTATCTATCTATATCTATCTATCTATCTATCTATCTATCTATCTATCTATCTATCTATCTATCTATCTATCTATCTATCTATCTATCTATCTATCTATCTATCTATCTATCTATCTATCTATCTATCTATCTATCTATCTATCTATCTATCTATCTATCTATCTATCTATCTATCTATCTATCTATCTATCTATCTATCTATCTATCTATCTATCTATCTATCTATCTATCTATCTATCTATCTATCTATCTATCTATCTATCTATCTATCTATCTATCTATCTATCTATCTATCTATCTATCTATCTATCTATCTATCTATCTATCTATCTATCTATCTATCTATCTATCTATCTATCTATCTATCTATCTATCTATCTATCTATCTATCTATCTATCTATCTATCTATCTATCTATCTATCTATCTATCTATCTATCTATCTATCTATCTATCTATCTATCTATCTATCTATCTATCTATCTATCTATCTATCTATCTATCTATCTATCTATCTATCTATCTATCTATCTATCTATCTATCTATCTATCTATCTATCTATCTATCTATCTATCTATCTATCTATCTATCTATCTATCTATCTATCTATCTATCTATCTATCTATCTATCTATAGCTCTGACGCCTCACTCCCTCTGGGAACTCCCCCCAAGGGTGTGGCCACGGCAGAAAAGTCTCCAGTCTTCCCTGTTCCAACACTCCCTCCTTACTTGGTCCAGCCCTCCCCTCCCACTCACATTACTCTCCTTTACATACTCTTCCACTCTGTTCCAACACTCTCTCCTTACTCCCTACTCCCTCTCATGTTTCTCTCCTTTACATACTCTTCCACTCTGTTCCAACACTCTCTCCTTACTCCCTACTCCCTCTCATGTTTCTCTCCTTTACATACTCTTCCACTCTGTTCTGCCATCTAACTGGTGGTCTGCCTCTCACACCACAGCCCACAACTTCACTTCCATACACCTTATTTACAAACTCCTCACCTTGCATTCTCTCTACATGTCCAAACCATCTTAATGTATTACATTTCACATTATTATTATTACTATCATTTTTATTATTATTATAACTACTATTATTATTACTACTTCAACTACTTTTATGATTATTATTATCGGTAAATATTGAAAGAATTATAGTTATTGTGTATGGTGTTTCTACCTTTATTACCCATTTATTTACACCATTCTAAGACTTTTTTCATTTAAGTGATGAGTTCATTTGTAACATCCATTTTATTGTGCAAATTTAATGTTTTATCCATACATAAATAACCTAACCTATCCTAACCATAACCCAACCTAACCCAATGTAATCTAACCTAACCCAATCCAATCTAACCTAATCATAACCATTGCAGACTACCAGGACCTAACCTGAGCAGACTACCTGGACCTAACCTGAGCAGACTATTGGAAGTTTTACAAGGTAAGTAAGACCTTGATCAAAGTTATTATTATTATTATTATTATTATTATTATTATTATTATTATAAAACACCTAAATTTAGGAAAAAATTTGCATGTGTCAATAATGGTGCAATTTTTATTATTATTATTATAATTATTATTATTATTATTATTATTAATATGAAGATTATTATTATTATTATTATTATTATTATTATTATTATTATTATTATTATTATTAATATTATTATTATTATTAATATGAAAATTATTAGTATTATTATTATTATTATTATTATTACATAAACCGTACCATAAAACACCCAAACTTTGGACATTTTTTACGTGTGTTTGTGAATAATTGTGTTAATAATGGTACAAGTTTGTAAAGGTGGTGTATGGAAGTGAAGTTGTGGTGTGTGGTGTGAGAGGCAGACCACCAGTTAGATGGCAGAACAGAGTGGAAGAGTATGTAAAGGAGAGTAACATGAGGGACAGAGTAGGGCTGGACCAAGTAAGGAGGGAGTGTTGGAACAGAGTGGAAGAGTATGTAAAGGAGAGTAATGTGAGGGGGAGGGGAGGGCTGGACCAAGTAAGGAGGGAGTGTTGGAACAGGGAAGACTGGAGACTTTTCTGCCGTGGCCATCCTCTTGGGGGAGTTCCCGGAGAGAGTGAGGTGTCAGAGCTATAGATAGATAGATAGATAACGGTACAATGTTATTGGTAATAGTGTCATGTGTTAGCCAGCCAGCCAGGTAGCCTACAGTACAGTACCTATTCAATACATATAACAAACAAAATTAACCATGATAAATTGGCTTATTCTTTTTTTCAATTTTCAAGTGTTGGTTTGACCTGTGGTAGGATAAGTAACTGGACACAGGAACACAGTTGTCCCGGGCATAATTCCCTTTACAAGCAAGTTTCTTCTGCTTGAGAATGTGACAGTGTTGAAGACTGGAATGCAATATCAGACATTTTGTTAACAATGTACTGTATTAGAATGGAGAGAGAGAGAGAGAGAGAGAGAGACTGTATTGTCTTTGAAAGTGTAAAACTTACTCGTACGATTAACTGAAAAGTGCTTAATTACACACTTTTTTCACCTCTTCCAAAAAGCAAACTCTAAATAATACAAACTTTATCAATAATAGTTTTATTTTATGGGTTTGGAAAATTGAAAAAAATATGTTGCCTTAAGGGGGTGTTGGAGTAGGGGACAGGCTTGGGGGACTAGGGGGTGCTGGAATAGGGGGACAGGCTTGGGGTGGGTAGAAAGCCTGTCCCCCTATTCCCGCACCCCCCAAGACTGTCCCCCTACTCCTGCACCCCCCAAAACCCTCCCAAGACTGTCCCCCTATTCCCACACCCCCCAAGACTGTCCCCCTATTCCCACACACCCCAAGACTGTCCCTCTATTCCCACACACCCCAAGACTGTCCCCCTATTCCCACACCCCCCAAGACTGTCCCTCTATTCCCACACCCCCCAAGACTGTCCCTCTATTCCCACACACCCCAAGACTGTCCCCCAATTCCCGCACCCCCCAAGACTGTCCCCTTATTCCCACACCTCCTTAAAGGAAAGTTAAGCAAAAATAAAAGAAAGAAAAAACAGGATTTGTGATAGAAATCTCCTGTAAACCTAACTGTTATTATTATGTGAATAATGTTACATTCCCTTATCTCATTCTAGTAAGTGAGAACTGGGAATGGAAATGACATACAAATGAAATTGGAACATACAGTCGCGGTCAAATATAATCATCCATATAGGGGTAACTCACGTAAAAGTTTGACAGCTTCCCTCTGTTTCTTATATGATAAACTTTCCAATAAATAGGTTAACTACCATCTTTTAATTTATTGCAAGCAGCTATGCACTACTTAAAACAATAACACACACACACACACTACTTAAAACAATAACACACACACACACACACACTACTTAAAACAATGACACACACACACACTACTTAAAACAATAATATCATATGTGAACGTGAAAACATTAGACAGTAAATTGTTTGAGATACCCATATGTGGATGATTATTATTGACCACAACTGTACAAACTTATATATATAAAGGATACTGTATATATAAAGGATACTGTATATATAAAGGATACTGTATATATAAAGGATACTGTATATATAAAGGATACTGTATATATAAAGGATACTGTATATATAAAGGATACTGTATATATAAAGGATACTGTATATATAAAGGATACTGTATATATAAAGGATACTGTATATATAAAGGATACTGTATATATAAAGGATACTGTATATATAAAGGATACTGTATATATAAAGGATACTGTATATATAAAGGATACTGTATATATAAAGGATACTGTATATATAAAGGATACTGTATATATAAAGGATACTGTATATATAAAGGATACTGTATATATAAAGGATACTGTATATATAAAGGATACTGTATATATAAAGGATACTGTATATATAAAGGATACTGTATATATTGGAAGGAATAATGCACAAAAATGGATTGTACACTCTTCTCTGTTTTTATTACATTATAGGTTGGTGAAGGGTTGTGTCGCATAAAGTGTATGTGTGTATGTATGTGTGTGTATATACAGTAGGCTCACACCAATAACGACTTCCAAAATAACGTTTTCAGCAATAACGGTAAGTTAGAATAGACACCCACTTTCTATAATAACGTTTAGATTCTCTCAAATAACGTATATCTCGCATTTTGAATAGCGTTTGTTTTCCGAATCTTGTGACGTCAGCCACCCCCACACGGACCCTCTGTCCCTCCCCTCCCCAGTCCCCAGTTCCCGCGCTCTCTTTCCTCGGTTCACTAGTGCTGCGTGTGTGGTTTTCGTCTCTATTGCGCTCTATCTCAAGTGTTGTCGGTCAACAATGGCTTACGCCTCACGTGTGGGAAGCAGCAGTGGTGGTGGGAGGGGGAACTTGCTACCAGAACTCCCGGGAACTTCTAATAATTCCTCTGCCAAAAGTTTGAAAACAAAACGACAAAATCACAAGAACCGAGCATACTCGCTTCAAGATAAAGAAAATATAGTTACAATGCTCGAGAGTGGTGCAAGGAACATTGAAATTGTGAGGAAGTTGAACTGTCCTGAATCTACAGTACGGAATATAAAGAGAAACTTAGTGGAAATCAAGAAGAGTATTTCATTGGCTAAGAAATACTTCGGTAGTGATGGAAATGCTAAGCGAGCTATGAAAGATAAAGGTGATAGAAACAGATTGTTAGTGATTACAGAACATTTTCAAGTGAAATGGCTAGCTAGAAGAAACAAAGAAAATGCAAGTTGTAATGGTAGTGTGATTCGCGACCAGGCAAAGATTTTGTACACTGCGATTGCTAGAAAGAAAAACATCAAGTCTCCCCCTCCTTTCAATGCCTCAGTAGGGTGGCTACATAAATTCAAAAGTAGAAGTGGTATAAAGCATGCAGTGTATCATGGTGAAGTCTCCTCAGCTGACTTGATGGCCGCAGATTCTTTCCCTGAAATTGCCAGCAAAATTGTTCAGGAAGGAGGTTATACCCTAGATCAAGTTTTTAACTGCGACGAAACAGGACTATTTTGGAAAAAAGCACCAAAGTCGACATTCATTTCTAAGAAAGAAAAACAAGCAACAGGGATGAAAATGTCCAAGGATCGCTTCAGTGTCCTTTTAACATGCAATGCATCTGGTGACTATCTCATGAAGCCTTTGGTGATTTACAAATATAAAAGGCCAAGGGCTTATAAGGGATGTGACATGACAAAACTTAATGTCTACTGGGAACAAACAAAGAAAGGTTACATGTCCACTGAGTTGTCAAGGAAGTGGTTTGATGAATGTTTCGTTAAGGATGCCAAAAAGTACTGCCAGAAAAAGAACGTAGCCTTCAAAGTGGTGCTTTTCCTAGATAATGCCCCGAGTCATGCAAAATTTCTAGTAGGACGTCACCCTGCAGTTGAGGTTGTTTTTCTCCCACCGAATACAACCTCCAAAATACAACCGTTAGACCAAGAAATTATAGCAAATGTCAAGTTATTGTACTACAAATATGTCCACGATAAGATGAGGAAGGAAACTGACAAACAAGAAGAATTAAAGGAAGTTGATGAAGATGTGAGCAGCAGCAGCGAAGAGGAGACGCAGCATTCTCCCCCCTCCGCCTCCCCTACGCCGCAATCCACACACACCCTCCACCTCCACCCCTCTACCCACAGCCTCTGCCTCCACTTCTCCACCTGGCATAGTATCAAACCCCTCTGCCGTAATGACTATTACTGCATTCTGGAAGAAATTCAATATTCGGCAGGCAGTAAATTTCCTCGTCAACGCCTGTAATAATATAACGCTGGCAACTGTTAGGCATGGTTGGTCGGCACTGCTACCACACCTCAAGTCAGCTGAGACAGAGAGAAGGCAGACAGCAGACTTGATGAATGAAGTATTAAAAGCTGTTCGCAATATCCCAGCTCCAGGATTTGAAGAGGTAAATAGGGAAGACCTAGAAGAAATGTTAAGAGATGGTGATGCTACTGGTAGTGTTGATGATATCCTGGATGAAGAAGATAGTGATGATGGAGGTGATGCGGCGAGTGAAGCAGAGGAGCATGAGCAGAGAAAAGTGACAACACAGAAGCTGTCACACATACTGGGTGTCTGTACCAGCCTTCATGAAATGATTCAAGACATTGGAGAGAGTGAACAAGGCGAAAGGGAAAAAATGATTGGATTTGTAAATCAGATATCCAGAAATTACCAGAAACATTACAATGACCGAATGAATGACCGCCAACAGTCACTCATCACTCGCTTTCTATCACAATGCCGGCCAGCCCAAGAGCAAGAGATAGGGATGGAAGAGAATGAAAAAATTGATAATATCGGTGAATTGCCCGACGATTTTGATTTCACCGGGTTTGAGGAAGTTTTGACGAAAGTGCGTGAGCCAGACACGAGCAGGAAGAGTGAGGAGGGCGCTGGCGACGGCATACAAATGCCACAGTAGCATGACCTCCATATGTACACGGAACAATCATCACACCAAGCAACTTTTCAACTTCTTTAAGGTGATTATTATATTACGTTTGACAATCTGATACTTACCAGTAGTGATAGGAGAGCCTCAAATGGGAAAGGTGGGTCAAAATCCTGGTGTAGCAGCACCAATTAACCCTATATACATGTATTTCAATGTCACGCAAATAACGTTTTCGCAAATAACGGTGTTTTTCAGGCACTAATTAGGCGTTATTGGTGTGATCCTACTGTATATATATATGTATGTATAGGTTGGTGAAGGGTTGTGTCGTATAAAGTGTATGTGTGTATGTATGTGTGTGTATATATATATATATATATGTATGTATAGGTTGGTGAAGGGTTGTGTCGCATAAAGTGAATTTCGCATAAAGTAAATTGTACATTTCCATAAGAAATAATGGTACTTTAACTTGAAAATGGAGCCTCCTTGTTCCTGTTATTTTAAGAGTTCGTGTAAATTGCATTTATTTAATATTTTTCATGATACGCACTATTTCAAATTCACATAAAGAGAGAGGAGAGTATTGTACTGTACTGCACAGTGAATTTATCTGTCTGTGTGTTATTGGATTACATTACACTATATCTATATCTATTTCTATCTATATCTTTATATCTATTTCTATCTATAGCTTTATATCTATATCTATTACTATCTATAGCTTTATATCTATATCTATTTCTATCTATAGCTTTATATCTATATCTATTTCTATCTATAGCTTTATATCTATATCTATATATCTCTTTTTATGTGAGTTTAAATTATGTGAATTTGAAATAGTGCGTATCATGAAATAAATGAAATAAATGCAATTTACACAAACTCTCAAAATAACATGAACCATTAGGCTCCATTTTCAAGTTAAAGTACCATTATTTCTTATGGAAATGTATAATTTACTTTATACGACACAACCCTTCACCAACCATTAAAAAAAAAGGAGAGTGTACCTGAACAGTATTTTCTTGTAAAACTTCTCCTCCATTTTCACAAGATAATCATTACTATCTAACATAAGGTGGTGGTATATATATATATATATATATATATATATATATATATATATATATATATATATATATATATATATATATATATATATATATATATATATATATATATATATATATATATATATATATATATATATATATATATATATATATATATATATATATATATATATATATATATATTTTTTTTTTTTTTTTTTTTTTTTTAAGTACAGTATTTCTATAATGAATCTTATTCTTTGCCTCTAAATGATGCACTTTACATTTAGGATTCCCAGAATGATGAAGTACTTTGAAGGCTGGGGCTGGCTACATAGGAAATGACAAAGGCATCCCAGACAGAGAAGGAGAAGAAAAATCTATACCGTAAGGCACTACTAACCATTTCAGGCCCCATGTTGCATTGTTTTTCGCAAAGATCTTGAAGGTCCTTAGTCAGATAATTATAACATTTAACACAATGTTTACAACACCCCGCCGTAATTTATGGCGGTATAGTAGTTAGGCAAATTTGTATACTTAAGGAGTTTACTCTTATGATCTTAAGTTGTAGTCAGTGAGAACACAAAATCCTGAGCAAATGTTCGGACAAGGCGAGGTACCCCCTCTTCCTAAATCCCCCACCAGACAACCTCCTCACCATCCCCCTACAACACCCCTCATTCTATCCCCCGTCTCTCTCCCTCTCCCTCTCTTTCACTCTCACTCTCTATCTCACACACACTCTCTTTCCCACTTTCTCTCAGTTGCACACAGGGAAATATAAAGTCTTACTGACTCTTACACATTGTTATTTTAGACTCTAGAGTAATTTCGTAAAATAGATTAAGAAATAAATATTTTATGTGTAATAATGAATTGATGGTTTATGGACACAACCGTGATGGCTTGGTTGTCAGTTTGATATATTTTCACTGTGTGGTATTGTCGCGGCAATTTGAGAAATATAATGTAGATGGTTACTGGCATGTGATTGAAGAAGGTGGTGTGAACGTAGGCTACTGAAGGTGTGTTACATTCCTGCAAGCCAATGGCCAATATACTGAGATGCTCACGTGGGTGTAAAGGTGTGATTGCAATACGACTTTTTAATATGTTCAACCATGGGATGAACTCTGGTGCACTGATAACGATGATGATGAGGATACTATAATATTATTCCTTGAGAGCGATGAAGATTAAAATAAATTACATGTATAATTGTCTGTATCATTATTCCATTAATTATACAAGTAATATTATTTTGTTTACAATTACACCTATTTCCTTCTATTTATTGAATATACCTATTGGCCAATACTGTATATCTCATCACATTATACGAACAATCAAACATGTCCAGAAAAACAACCATATGGAAACTTGCAATATAAGGTTATCATTATTATTTCCTACGAAACAATTTAACCCTTAACGTCCGGACCGCGGTCATAGACGGCCCCAGGAAGCACCCGGGTCGTGTCTTACACCCCTGCCATGTGGTGACCGGGCGGGATGAAGCACTGCTATTGCCAATGTCGGCATTTGCGAGCCCAATTTGGCTTTTTTTTTTTTCTTGGCTATACTTCACCACCATCCCTACAAATCACCATCGTCAGTCAGTGTGTTACTGACTGTAAACATGGATGGATGTGGATTAGATTTCTCGTGCGTGTCCGATTCTGTGGTGCGCCATGCTTACTTACAACACTGACTGCCACCCGCGCGGGCCACGTTCAGTTGTCGTCAGAGCCACTCCACCTAAGCGAACACAACCGCGCTCACACGAAAAAGTACCCTTCATTCCTCACTTAATTTCTCGGCAACGGAGAGTTGTAGAGAGCTGGGGTTGGTTTTATTGGAAAGAGGAAGAGTTGATGGTGCTAACAAGACCAAATTTAAGTTGTTCAGTATCGTAGTTTAGACGTACAGAGTAAGTGGAATAGAGCGATTTTGGAAAAATCGGCCAAAAGTGCCCGGCCAGGCAGTAGGGAAAGTAAGACTAGCCCCGGACTGACAAAATGGCTATCCATAGTTATCCCGTCGTGGAGGGGTTAAGCAAAGCAGTACAATGAGATTGAACAACATCATAGCGCAGTTCATATGCAAAAACCATGCAACTCATTGTTGGGGTATCACATTTGAGTTATAATGTAAGCCTTTTGAGAGAAAATCATGCGATATAATAATGTTTAAATCATGTTTTTATATATTGCCGTGTGTTGTGTAATTGAGATAGAGAGTGAGAGTGAAAGAGAGGGAGAGGGAGAGAGACGGGGGATAGAATGAGGGGTGTTGTAGGGGGATGGTGAGGAGGTTGTCTGGTGGGGGATTTAGGAAGAGGGGGTACCTCGCCTTGTCCGAACATTTGCTCAGGATTTTGTGTTCTCACTGACTACAACTTAAGATCATAAGAGTAAACTCCTTAAGTATACAAATTTGCCTAACTACTATACCGCCATAAATTACGGCGGGGTGTTGTAAACATTGTGTTAAAATGTTATAATTATCTGACTAAGGACCTTCAAGATCTTTGCGAAAAACAATGCAACATGGGGCCTGAAATGGTTAGTAGTGTTCTGTGTGTTAAGTAATACCGTGAGTTCTGTGTTTGGCCAGCAATTTCTGGGTTATATGTAACTCTGTGTGATCTGTGCGCTTTGTGTATTTGGGAATGATTAGCATATCCGTTTTTATACATGCGCTAGTGTGGTATTCCCAGGTGGTACTTATGTAGGACCTATGCTATGCCTATGTGTTCTGTGTGTTATCTATCTATCTATCTATTGCCAGATGTCTTAATCCCCGGGGGGGTGGCCACAAATGAAATGCCTCCATGCATTTCTATCCCTTGTTAACTGGCATCCCTCCTTCGCTCATATACCTCCTAACTCCATCCTTCCATCTGGTTCTCGGTCTGCCTCTTCCTCTCCATCCCTCCACCTCACTCTCATACACCTTCTTGACCAATCTCTCGCTGCCCATACGTTCTATATGACCGAACCACCTCAAGGTGTTCCTCTTCACACTCTCCAACACATCCACATCCACATTGCATCGTTCACACACTACTTCGTTTGTCAATCTATCTCTCCATGTCACTCCACACGAGCTTCTCAGGTAACTCCTTTCCACACCTCTCACTCTTGATCTGTGCCTCTCTGTCATGGTCCACACTTCACTCCCATATGTCAGTGTTGGGATTATAACACTATCATGCAGGATCTTCTTCACTTCCATACTCATCACCCTATTCCTTGTCACTGACTTCAGTGTTCCTACAACCCTCTTGCCCTGTTGTACCCTCTCCTGCATCTCATCCTCCAAACCTCCATCTTTACTCATCACACTGCCCAGATACTTACATGAACTGACATTCACCATAACCTGTCCATTCAACCTCACCTCACAGTCTGTGGCTGCCCCTCTCTCAAAGACCATAACTTTGCTCTTTTCCACATTTACCTTCAAATTCCGCCTCTCGCACACAGTTCCAAACCTGTTCACCAGCAGACCCTGCAACTTCCATGCATTGTCACTCACCAGTATTGTATCGTCAGCAAACAGCAACACAGGAAGCTTCCACTCACTCCCCTCCCCCATCATGGGAACACCAACATCCACTGCTCTTCCCTGTATCTCTTTCATGACTCCATCCATATATACACTGAACAACCACAGGGACATTACACAACCTTGCTTTAACCCAACATTCAATTCAAAGAACTCACTCTGCTCACTCTCCACCCTGACTGCCACTCTTGCACCCTCATATAAACTCTTCACTGCCCTCAATAACTTCCCAGGCACTCCATATATTCTCAGTACTTTCCATAGACCTTCTCGATCAATTCTGTCATACGCCTTCTCCAAATCCATAAATGCAGCAAACACCTTCTGTCCTTTCTCCAGACACTTTTCCACAACACACCTCCAGGAGAAAATCTGGTCCACACACCCTCTTCCCTTCCTAAACCCACCCTGCTCCTCTCCCACCCATTTCTCTGTCCTCTCTGTGTGTAATTCACATGTGCCAGTTGTTCCGTGAGCCTTGGGTTGCATAGTGCTAAGTGAGTTGAGTGTATTTTGTAAGGGATTAATATTTCTGTGTGTTTGTGTGCTTCTGGTTTTACCACTCGATCAGTGCCACATGAACTCATCCCATCTCTCACATAAGTATTTCTGCCTAAACTCCATTTTAATTTATCTCTGTATTCACCAGTACTACTAACACCCACACTTCACTTAAACCGTCCTTTTCTCCTTTGCCGACCCCCCTTATCCTTAACCTGACCCGACTGAGCCTCTAATCTTACCCTCACCTCACCTCAATTAACCCAGTCTACATGTCTTTAGTGCCCTCTTTTCAGCTCTGTACTGCACTATACTATATTTATTATATTTGTCTAGACTTTTGCATCTGTTTCTGTGAGAGTGGGTCAGTGGGGAGAGGAAAAAAGACAGTAGAGGTACAGAGTATATATATGACGTGTGAACGATGTGGGTATGAAAATAGGTTTAAAAATGAGGGTGAATGGGAATGCCAGACATGCAAGTTGAAGAGTGAAAATGTTGCCCTCACGTTGAAAGCCAGGAATCTAAAAGAGGAACCAATGAGTATGAGAGATGAGGTAGGGAGGATGAAAGAGGACATAGAAGACACGGTGAGGGGTGTGCTGTCTAGTAAAGAGGACATAGAAGACACGGTGAGGGCTGTGCTGTCTAGTAAAGAGGACATAGAAGACACAGTGAGGGGTGTGCTGTCTAGTAAAGAGGACATAGAAGACACGGTGAGGGGTGTGCTGTCTAGTAAAGAGGACATAGAAGACACAGTGAGGGCTGTGCTGTCTAGTAAAGAGGACATAGAAGACACAGTGAGGGCTGTGCTGTCTAGTAAGAAAAAAGCAAAGAACACCTCACCAAGGGGGGGGGGGATGACGTTTTATGACATGAAGATAAAGAACAGGGCATAACAGATGAGGGAGATGATGATGTAGTAGTGTTGAAGGAAGACACTCATACCATATAAACACAGGAGAGGAAAGAAGAGTGTTGAGAGGAGGATGTCCCCTAGGGTGATAGTAGGGGACAGTAGGACAAAGAATATTAGGAGTGTCATTGGCCTAGGCCCTAGAGGGAGAGGGTAGTGGCAACATAAGCCTACTGGGAAGGGACATGGCCACAATAATGGAAACAGCCAAGGAACAGGCAGAGGTAATAAATGAGGGAGTGATGGTTATACAGGGAGGTGGTAACGGACTGGAGAGGGGCAGGATTCAGGACACAGTGAATGAGATAGTAGAGGGAGTAAAGGAAATGAAAAAGAGCAAGAAGAATGTGAGAGTGGCAGTGGTATGGGTGATGAGGAGGCCAAGTGAAGACAGGTGGTATGAGCAGAGAAGGAACCAAGTAAATAGATAACAGGTACAGAAGGAAATAAATAAAATGAAAATAGAGATGATGAAGGATGATGACGTCGGTGTCAGTTTTATTAACATGGACCCATAACTCACTGTGGACCATTTTGGGAGAGACAGGGTCCACCTAGGTATGGAGGGAAATAGGAGACTGGACAAAAGGGTACTAGAGTGGATCAGGGCATCAGAGCAGCTACAGAGAGTTAGAAAGTCAGCAGACAGACAGAAAGCTAGAGATGATAACTGACAGCACTGTGAGAAAGGAGGAATGAAGAGAATGCGAATAGGGTGTGTGAATGTGTGTGGATGGGGTGTGGGAAAATTGGAAGATATGAGTGATGAATTGTGTGAATGGAATCTGGATATAGTAGGTGTGACAGAGACACAGTTACGTGAGAGAGTGAAGATGAACAGTGATAAATACAGTATGATTGGACAGGGATGGAGTAAATGGAAGAAGAAGAAGAGTGGAGGTGTGGGATTATTAGTTAGACATGACATAGACGTGGACATAGAGGAAGTGAAAACTGGTGAATGTGAAATGAGTGAGGACATCATGGCTGTATATCTTAATGTAAATATGGAAGGGAAATATGAAAGGATCCTGTTGATTGTGTGTTATATGACTATACAGGGTCCAGGAGCAAGACAAGATAATGAAACAAAATACAGGATAATAAGTAGGTTGATTGTGGAAAATAGACAAAGAGAGACTATTGTCATGGGTGATAGGAATGGACATATAGGAATTTTAGGAGAGGAAGTGAATGGAAATGGGGAACTTTTGTTAAATTTCAAGGAAGAGTATAGTCTAGAGAACTTGAATGTGACAATAGGTGAGGGACGTGTAACATGGTCCAGGTTAGGGAGTGAATCTGTGATTGATTATGTGCTAGTGAATGAAAGAGCCAGAAGGAGAGTACAGTATATGTGGATGGATGAAGAGAGAAGGATAGATTTGATGACTAACCATAAGAGAGAAGGGTAGATTTGATGACTAACCATAAGAGAGAAGGATAGATTTGATGACTAACCATAAGAGAGAAGGATAGATTTGATGACTAACCATAAGAGAGAAGGATAGATTTGATGAGTAACCATAACATGATAGTATTAGAATATGAATGTGTGAGAAAGGCAGCCAGGAATGTAGTAAAAGGAGGGCAGAAATGGAGAATACGAGAAGCAAGATGGGATTTGTATAAGTGTGATTTGAGGAGTATGGAATGGACTATGGATGGAGGAGTGGATGAACTGAATGATTCCCTGGTTAGGAAAGTGACAGAGGTGGGCGAGAAAAGGATAGGAAGGGTAAGGAATAAAAATAAAAGAAGTTTGATGAAGAGTTGGTGGAATAAAGATAATGAGAATGCGAGGAAGAAGAGGAAAGAGAGTAATAGGAAATGTAGAAGACTGAGGAAAAATGTAGGTAATAGGGGAGTATGTACTGAATATTTTGTTATATGCAAATGATGTGTGATTATGAGAGAGACAGGTGAGAGAGACAGCTAGGTGAGGTTCTGTAGAGAATACTTGATGTAATTACAGAGTATGGGAATGATTTTAATGTCAAGTTTGGGAGTGATAAGATGGGGATGACCGGGATATAGGTAGTACGTGGAGACTGGGTGGAAATGGGATTGAAAGGACACAATATATAGATACTTAGGAATAATTGTGGATGAGAAAGGGTGTGATAGGATAAAGACTGATAGGTTATCAAGAGCAAACCAGTGGATAGGAAGACTAGGAAGTGTGTCAAGGTGTAGAGCTAATAAGTATGAAGTAGTGTATGGTGTATGGAAAGGTAGGAAGTGTGGTAAGGTGTATGGAAAGGTAGGAAGTGTGGTAAGGTGTATGGAAAGGTAGGAAGTGTGGTAAGGGGTATGGAAAGGTAGGAAGTGTGGTAAGGTGTATGGAAAGGTAGGAAGTGTGACAAGGTGTATGGAAAGGTAGGAAGTGTGACAAGGTGTATGGAAAGGTAGGAAGTGTGGCAAGGTGTATGGAAAGGTAGGAAGTGTGGTAAGGTGTATGGAAAGGTAGGAAGTGTGGTAAGGTGTATGGAAAGGTAGGAAGTGTGTCAAGGTGTATGGAAAGGTAGGAAGTGTGACAAGGTGTATGGAAAGGTAGGAAGTGTGACAAGGTGTATGGAAAGGTAGGAAGTGTGACAAGGTGTAGAGCTAATAAGTACATACATACATACATACACACATACATAGGATAGGAACAACATTGAATAGACTGGAGGTAGTACAGAATAGGATAGGAACAACATTGAATAGACTGGAGGTAGTACAGAATAGGATAGGAAGATAGTGATAGGAAGAAGGATAGACAGTGAGAGAGTACCGTTGTAAAGGTGACACACAGTCATCATCATCACTGGCAACACTGACGCCTCAGATCATCACTGGCAACACTGATGCCTCAGTTTGTTTACCTCTGTGAAGCTCAAAGTCTGGCAGGGGAATATTTTAGTATTTATTTGCATTTTAAGGGCATATAAGGATATTTTAAGGGCTCAAGATTATATTAAGGGTTAGTTAAGGGTATACAGTTAATGGTGAAGGGACATAAATAAGGGTAAGTTGGTGAAATAAGGGAATTTTGAAGGGTTTAAATAAGGGTGGGTAATAATGGCTGTGTTAAAATGTTACCATAAATATTAGAATGACTTTGTTTTATTATTTTTAAGGGTTCACTGTTATTTTAAGGGTATATAAATAAGGACAAATTGGAGAAATAAGGGGATTTTTATTGATAAAGGATTTAATTAACATGAAATAAATTAATTAACATTAAATTTATTTATTTCAGAAGTGGGATTACAGAAGAAGGATTTACATACGAGGATTTACAGAAGGAGGATTACAATGACTACACCAAGGTATTTATGTAGAAGAATTATTATGGGTAAATTTACAGAAAACCTGGGTTCACTATATTGTATATATTAGTATCATTACCCACTATTTTGGACCATTCTAAGACACTTTTCATCTATGGTGTTTCTCTCGGAAATGCCTCGTTTTCGAAATATGCCCCGTTTACAAACATGATATGGAAACTAGTCTTACCTGACCTGACCTGACCTAACCTAGACCACAGCAGACTACCGGGACCTAACCTGGGCAAACTACCGGGACCTAACCTGGGCAAACTACCGGGTATAACCAGTGTAAACTATCATAAAATGACCTGGGCAAATTTCCAGGACTTAGCCTAATGTGGTGATACTGCTCAAGCCTAGCCGAAAACCCAGTTATTCTGTAATAATACATTATGATCTATCTATCTATCTATAGCTCTGACGCCTCGCTCCCTCCGGGAACTTCCCCCAAGGGGGTGGCCACGGCAGAAAAGTCTCCAGTCTTCCCTGTTCCAACACTCCCTTCTTACTTGGTCCAGCCCTCCCCTCCCTCTCACATTACTCTCCTTTACATACTCCCTCCTTACTCCGTACTCTGTCCCTCACATTACTCTCCTTTACATACTCTTCCACTCTGTTCCAACACTCTCTCCTTACTCCCTACTCCCTCTCATGTTTCTCTCCTTTACATACTCTTCCACTCTGTTCCAACACTCTCTCCTTACTCCCTACTCCCTCTCATGTTTCTCTCCTTTACATACTCTTCCACTCTGTTCTGCCATCTAACTGGTGGTCTGCCTCTCACACCACAGCCCACAACTTCACTTCCATACACCTTATTTACAAACTCCTCACCTTGCATTCTCTCTACATGTCCAAACCATCTTAATGTATTACATTTCACATTATTATTATTACTATCATTTTTATTATTATTATAACTACTATTATTATTACTACTTCAACTACTTTTATGATTATTATTATCGGTAAATATTGAAAGAATTATAGTTATTGTGTATGGTGTTTCTACCTTTATTACCCATTTATTTACACCATTCTAAGACTTTTTTCATTTAAGTGATGAGTTCATTTGTAACATCCATTTTATTGTGCAAATTTAATGTTTTATCCATACATAAATAACCTAACCTATCCTAACCATAACCCAACCTAACCCAATGTAATCTAACCTAACCCAATCCAATCTAACCTAATCATAACCATTGCAGACTACCAGGACCTAACCTGAGCAGACTACCTGGACCTAACCTGAGCAGACTATTGGAAGTTTTACAAGGTAAGTAAGACCTTGATCAAAGTTATTATTATTATTATTATTATTATTATTATTATTATTATAAAACACCTAAATTTAGGAAAAAATTTGCATGTGTCAATAATGGTGCAATTTTTATTATTATTATTATTATTATTATTATTATTAATATGAAGATTATTATTATTATTATTATTATTATTATTATTATTATTATTATTATTATTATTATTATTAATATGAAAATTATTAGTATTATTATTATTATTATTATTATTACATATACCGTACCATAAAACACCCAAACTTTGGACATTTTTTACGTGTGTTTGTGAATAATTGTGTTAATAATGGTACAAGTTTGTAAAGGTGGTGTATGGAAGTGAAGTTGTGGGGTGTGGTGTGAGAGGCAGACCACCAGTTAGATGGCAGAACAGAGTGGAAGAGTATGTAAAGGAGAAAAACATGAGGGACAGAGTAGGGCTGGACCAAGTAAGGAGGGAGTGTTGGAACAGAGTGGAAGAGTATGTAAAGGAGAGTAATGTGAGGGGGAGGGGAGGGCTGGACCAAGTAAGGAGGGAGTGTTGGAACAGGGAAGACTGGAGACTTTTCTGCCGTGGCCATCCTCTTGGGGGAGTTCCCGGAGAGAGTGAGGTGTCAGAGCTATAGATAGATAGATAGATAACGGTACAATGTTATTGGTAATAGTGTCATGTGTTAGCCAGCCAGCCAGGTAGCCTACAGTACAGTACCTATTCAATACATATAACAAACTAAATTAACCATGATAAATTGGCTTATTCTTTTTTTCAATTTTCAAGTGTTGGTTTGACCTGGATATTTGGTAGGATAAGTAACTGGACACAGGAACACAGTTGTCCCGGGCATAATTCCCTTTACAAGCAAGTTTCTTCTGCTTGAGAATGTGACAGTGTTGAAGACTGGAATGCAATATCAGACATTTTGTTACCAATGTACTGTATTAGAATGGAGAGAGAGAGAGAGAGAGAGAGAGAGAGAGAGAGAGAGAGAGAGAGACATGGAGAGAGAGAGACTGTATTGTCTTTGAAAGTGTAAAACTTACTCGTACGATTAACTGAAAAGTGCTTAATTAGACACTTTCTTCACCTCTTCCAAAAAGCAAACTCTAAATAATACAAACTTTATCAATAATAGTTTTATTTTATGGGTTTGGAAAATTGAAAAAAATATGTTGCCTTAAGGGGGTGTTGGAGTAGGGGACAGGCTTGGGGGACTAGGGGGTGCTGGAATAGGGGGACAGGCTTGGGGTGGGTACAAAGCCTGTCCCCCTATTCCTGCACCCCCCAAGACTGTCCCCCTATTCCCACACACCCCAAGACTGTCCCCCTATTCCTGCACCCCCCAAGACTGTCCCCCTATTCCCACACACCCCAAGACTGTCCCTCTATTCCCACACACCCCAAGACTGTCCCCCAATTCCCACACACCCCAAGACTGTCCCCCTATTCCCACACCTCCTTAAAGGAAAGTTAAGCAAAAATAAAAGAAAGAAAAAACAGGATTTGTGATAGAAATCTCCTGTAAACCTAACTGTTATTATTATGTGAATAATGTTACATTCCCTTATCTCATTCTAGTAAGTGAGAACTGGGAATGGAAATGACATACAAATGAAATTGGAACATACAGTCGCGGTCAAATATAATCATCCATATAGGGGTAACTCACGTAAAAGTTTGACAGCTTCCCTCTGTTTCTTATATGATAAACTTTCCAATAAATAGGTTAACTACCATCTTTTAATTTATTGCAAGCAGCTATGCACTACTTAAAACAATAACACACACACACACACAACTTAAAACAATAACACACACACACACACACACTACTTAAAACAATGACACACACACACACTACTTAAAACAATAATATCATATGTGAACGTGAAAACATTAGACAGTAAATTGTTTGAGATACCCATATGTGGATGATTATTATTGACCACAACTGTACAAACTTATATATATAAAGGATACTGTATATATAAAGGATACTGTATATATAAAGGATACTGTATATATAAAGGATACTGTATATATAAAGGATACTGTATATATAAAGGATACTGTATATATAAAGGATACTGTATATATAAAGGATACTGTATATATAAAGGATACTGTATATATAAAGGATACTGTATATATAAAGGATACTGTATATATAAAGGATACTGTATATATAAAGGATACTGTATATATAAAGGATACTGTATATATAAAGGATACTGTATATATAAAGGATACTGTATATATAAAGGATACTGTATATATAAAGGATACTGTATATATAAAGGATACTGTATATATTGGAAGGAATAATGCACAAAAATGGATTGTACACTCTTCTCTTTTTTTATTACATTATAGGTTGGTGAAGGGTTGTGTCGCATAAAGTGTATGTGTGTATGTATGTGTGTGTATATACAGTAGGCTCACACCAATAACGACTTCCAAAATAACGTTTTCAGCAATAACGGTAAGTTAGAATAGACACCCACTTTCTATAATAACGTTTAGATTCTCTCAAATAACGTATATCTCGCATTTTGAATAGCGTTTGTTTTCCGAATCTTGTGACGTCAGCCACCCCCACACGGACCCTCTGTCCCTCCCCTCCCCAGTCCCCAGTTCCCGCGCTCTCTTTCCTCGGTTCACTAGTGCTGCGTGTGTGGTTTTCGTCTCTATTGCGCTCTATCTCTAGTGTTGTCGGTCAACAATGGCTTACGCCTCACGTGTGGGAAGCAGCAGTGGTGGTGGGAGGGGGAACTTGCTACCAGAACTCCCGGGAACTTCTAATAATTCCTCTGCCAAAAGTTTGAAAACAAAACGACAAAATCACAAGAACCGAGCATACTCGCTTCAAGATAAAGAAAATATAGTTACAATGCTCGAGAGTGGTGCAAGGAACATTGAAATTGTGAGGAAGTTGAACTGTCCTGAATCTACAGTACGGAATATAAAGAGAAACTTAGTGGAAATCAAGAAGAGTATTTCATTGGCTAAGAAATACTTCGGTAGTGATGGAAATGCTAAGCGAGCTATGAAAGATAAAGGTGATAGAAACAGATTGTTAGTGATTACAGAACATTTTCAAGTGAAATGGCTAGCTAGAAGAAACAAAGAAAATGCAAGTTGTAATGGTAGTGTGATTCGCGACCAGGCAAAGATTTTGTACACTGCGATTGCTAGAAAGAAAAACATCAAGTCTCCCCCTCCTTTCAATGCCTCAGTAGGGTGGCTACATAAATTCAAAAGTAGAAGTGGTATAAAGCATGCAGTGTATCATGGTGAAGTCTCCTCAGCTGACTTGATGGCCGCAGATTCTTTCCCTGAAATTGCCAGCAAAATTGTTCAGGAAGGAGGTTATACCCTAGATCAAGTTTTTAACTGCGACGAAACAGGACTATTTTGGAAAAAAGCACCAAAGTCGACATTCATTTCTAAGAAAGAAAAACAAGCAACAGGGATGAAAATGTCCAAGGATCGCTTCAGTGTCCTTTTAACATGCAATGCATCTGGTGACTATCTCATGAAGCCTTTGGTGATTTACAAATATAAAAGGCCAAGGGCTTATAAGGGATGTGACATGACAAAACTTAATGTCTACTGGGAACAAACAAAGAAAGGTTACATGTCCACTGAGTTGTCAAGGAAGTGGTTTGATGAATGTTTCGTTAAGGATGCCAAAAAGTACTGCCAGAAAAAGAACGTAGCCTTCAAAGTGGTGCTTTTCCTAGATAATGCCCCGAGTCATGCAAAATTTCTAGTAGGACGTCACCCTGCAGTTGAGGTTGTTTTTCTCCCACCGAATACAACCTCCAAAATACAACCGTTAGACCAAGAAATTATAGCAAATGTCAAGTTATTGTACTACAAATATGTCCACGATAAGATGAGGAAGGAAACTGACAAACAAGAAGAATTAAAGGAAGTTGATGAAGATGTGAGCAGCAGCAGCGAAGAGGAGACGCAGCATTCTCCCCCCTCCGCCTCCCCTACGCCGCAATCCACACACACCCTCCACCTCCACCCCTCTACCCACAGCCTCTGCCTCCACTTCTCCACCTGGCATAGTATCAAACCCCTCTGCCGTAATGACTATTACTGCATTCTGGAAGAAATTCAATATTCGGCAGGCAGTAAATTTCCTCGTCAACGCCTGTAATAATATAACGCTGGCAACTGTTAGGCATGGTTGGTCGGCACTGCTACCACACCTCAAGTCAGCTGAGACAGAGAGAAGGCAGACAGCAGACTTGATGAATGAAGTATTAAAAGCTGTTCGCAATATCCCAGCTCCAGGATTTGAAGAGGTAAATAGGGAAGACCTAGAAGAAATGTTAAGAGATGGTGATGCTACTGGTAGTGTTGATGATATCCTGGATGAAGAAGATAGTGATGATGGAGGTGATGCGGCGAGTGAAGCAGAGGAGCATGAGCAGAGAAAAGTGACAACACAGAAGCTGTCACACATACTGGGTGTCTGTACCAGCCTTCATGAAATGATTCAAGACATTGGAGAGAGTGAACAAGGCGAAAGGGAAAAAATGATTGGATTTGTAAATCAGATATCCAGAAATTACCAGAAACATTACAATGACCGAATGAATGACCGCCAACAGTCACTCATCACTCGCTTTCTATCACAATGCCGGCCAGCCCAAGAGCAAGAGATAGGGATGGAAGAGAATGAAAAAATTGATAATATCGGTGAATTGCCCGACGATTTTGATTTCACCGGGTTTGAGGAAGTTTTGACGAAAGTGCGTGAGCCAGACACGAGCAGGAAGAGTGAGGAGGGCGCTGGCGACGGCATACAAATGCCACAGTAGCATGACCTCCATATGTACACGGAACAATCATCACACCAAGCAACTTTTCAACTTCTTTAAGGTGATTATTATATTACGTTTGACAATCTGATACTTACCAGTAGTGATAGGAGAGCCTCAAATGGGAAAGGTGGGTCAAAATCCTGGTGTGGCAGCACCAATTAACCCTATATACATGTATTTCAATGTCACGCAAATAACGTTTTCGCAAATAACGGTGTTTTTCAGGCACTAATTAGGCGTTATTGGTGTGATCCTACTGTATATATATATGTATGTATAGGTTGGTGAAGGGTTGTGTCGTATAAAGTGTATGTGTGTATGTATGTGTGTGTATATATATATATATATATATATGTATGTATAGGTTGGTGAAGGGTTGTGTCGCATAAAGTGAATTTCGCATAAAGTAAATTGTACATTTCCATAAGAAATAATGGTACTTTAACTTGAAAATGGAGCCTCCTTGTTCCTGTTATTTTAAGAGTTCGTGTAAATTGCATTTATTTAATATTTTTCATGATACGCACTATTTCAAATTCACATAAAGAGAGAGGAGAGTATTGTACTGTACTGCACAGTGAATTTATCTGTCTGTGTGTTATTGGATTACATTACACTATATCTATATCTATTTCTATCTATATCTTTATATCTATTTCTATCTATAGCTTTATATCTATATCTATTACTATCTATAGCTTTATATTTATATCTATTTCTATCTATAGCTTTATATCTATATCTATTTCTATCTATAGCTTTATATCTATATCTATATATCTCTTTTTATGTGAGTTTAAATTATGTGAATTTGAAATAGTGCGTATCATGAAATAAATGAAATAAATGCAATTTACACAAACTCTCAAAATAACATGAACCATTAGGCTCCATTTTCAAGTTAAAGTACCATTATTTCTTATGGAAATGTATAATTTACTTTATACGACACAACCCTTCACCAACCATTAAAAAAAAAGGAGAGTGTACCTGAACAGTATTTTCTTGTAAAACTTCTCCTCCATTTTCACAAGATAATCATTACTATCTAACATAAGGTGGTGGTATATATATATATATATATATATATATATATATATATATATATATATATATATATATATATATATATATATATATATATATATATATATATATATATATATATATATATATATATATACCGTAAGGCACTACTAACCATTTCAGGCCCCATGTTGCATCGTTTTTCGCAAAGATCTTGAAGGTCCTTAGTCAGATAATTATAACATTTTAACACAATGTTTACAACACCCCGCCGTAATTTATGGCGGTATAGTAGTTAGGCAAATTTGTATACTTAAGGAGTTTACTCTTATGATCTTAAGTTGTAGTCAGTGAGAACACAAAATCCTGAGCAAATGTTCGGACAAGGCGAGGTACCCCCTCTTCCTAAATCCCCCACCAGACAACCTCCTCACCATCCCCCTACAACACCCCTCATTCTATCCCCCGTCTCTCTCCCTCTCCCTCTCTTTCACTCTCACTCTCTATCTCACACACACTCTCTTTCCCACTTTCTCTCAGTTGCACACAGGGAAATATAAAGTCTTACTGACTCTTACACATTGTTATTTTAGACTCTAGAGTAATTTCGTAAAATAGATTAAGAAATAAATATTTTATGTGTAATAATGAATTGATGGTTTATGGACACAACCGTGATGGCTTGGTTGTCAGTTTGATATATTTTCACTGTGTGGTATTGTCGCGGCAATTTGAGAAATATAATGTAGATGGTTACTGGCATGTGATTGAAGAAGGTGGTGTGAACGTAGGCTACTGAAGGTGTGTTACATTCCTGCAAGCCAATGGCTAATATACTGAGATGCTCACGTGGGTGTAAAGGTGTGATTGCAATACGACTTTTTAATATGTTCAACCATGGGATGAACTCTGGTGCACTGATAACGATGATGATGAGGATACTATAATATTATTCCTTGAGAGCGATGAAGATTAAAATAAATTACATGTATAATTGTCTGTATCATTATTCCATTAATTATACAAGTAATATTATTTTGTTTACAATTACACCTATTTCCTTCTATTTATTGAATATACCTATTGGCCAATACTGTATATCTCATCACATTATACGAACAATCAAACATGTCCAGAAAAACAACCATATGGAAACTTGCAATATAAGGTTATCATTATTATTTCCTACGAAACAATTTAACCCTTAACGTCCGGACCGCGGTCATAGACGGCCCCAGGAAGCACCCGGGTCGTGTCTTACACCCCTGCCATGTGGTGACCGGGCGGGATGAAGCACTGCTATTGCCAATGTCGGCATTTGCGAGCCCAATTTGGCTTTTTTTTTTTTCTTGGCTATACTTCACCACCATCCCTACAAATCACCATCGTCAGTCAGTGTGTTACTGACTGTAAACATGGATGGATGTGGATTAGATTTCTCGTGCGTGTCCGATTCTGTGGTGCGCCATGCTTACTTACAACACTGACTGCCACCCGCGCGGGCCACGTTCAGTTGTCGTCAGAGCCACTCCACCTAAGCGAACACAGCCGCGCTCACACGAGAAAGTACCCTTCATTCCTCACTTACTTTCTCGGCAACGGAGAGTCGTAGAGAGCTGGGGTTGGTTTTATTGGAAAGAGGAAGAGTTGATGGTGCTAACAAGACCAAATTTAAGTTGTTCAGTATCGTAGTTTAGACGTACAGAGTAAGTGGAATAGAGCGATTTTGGAAAAATCGGCCAAAAGTGCCCGGCCAGGCAGTAGGGAAAGTAAGACTAGCCCCGGACTGACAAAATGGCTATCCATAGTTATCCCGTCGCGGAGGGGTTAAGCAAAGCAGTACAATGAGATTGAACAACATCATAGCGCAGTTCATATGCAAAAACCATGCAACTCATTGTTGGGGTATCACATTTGAGTTATAATGTAAGCCTTTTGAGAGAAAATCATGCGATATAATAATGTTTAAATCATGTTTTTATATATTGCCGTGTGTTGTGTAATTGAGATAGAGAGTGAGAGTGAAAGAGAGGGAGAGGGAGAGAGACGGGGGATAGAATGAGGGGTGTTGTAGGGGGATGGTGAGGAGGTTGTCTGGTGGGGGATTTAGGAAGAGGGGGTACCTCGCCTTGTCCGAACATTTGCTCAGGATTTTGTGTTCTCACTGACTACAACTTAAGATCATAAGAGTAAACTCCTTAAGTATACAAATTTGCCTAACTACTATACCGCCATAAATTACGGCGGGGTGTTGTAAACATTGTGTTAAAATGTTATAATTATCTGACTAAGGACCTTCAAGATCTTTGCGAAAAACAATGCAACATGGGGCCTGAAATGGTTAGTAGTGTTCTGTGTGTTAAGTAATACCGTGAGTTCTGTGTTTGGCCAGCAATTTCTGGGTTATATGTAACTCTGTGTGATCTGTGCGCTTTGTGTATTTGGGAATGATTAGCATATCCGTTTTTATACATGCGCTAGTGTGGTATTCCCAGGTGGTACTTATGTAGGACCTATGCTATGCCTGTGTGTTCTGTGTGTTATCTATCTATCTATCTATTGCCAGATGCCTTAATCCCCGGGGGGGTAGCCACAAATGAAATGCCTCCATGCATTTCTATCCCTTGTTAACTGGCATCCCTCCTTCGCTCATATACCTCCTAACTCCATCCTTCCATCTCATTCTTGGTCTGCCTCTTCCTCTCCATCCCTCCACCTCACTCTCATACACCTTCTTGACCAATCTCTCGCTGCCCTTACGTTCTATATGACCGAACCACCTCAAGGTGTTCCTCTTCACACTCTCCAACACATCCACATCCACATTGCATCGTTCACACACTACTTCGTTTGTCAATCTATCTCTCCATGTCACTCCACACGAGCTTCTCAGGTAACTCATTTCCACACCTCTCACTCTTGATCTGTGCCTCTCTGTCATGGTCCACACTTCACTCCCATATGTCAGTGTTGGGATTACAACACAATCATGCAGAGTCTTCTTCACTTCCATACTCATCACCCTATTCCTTGTCACTGACTTCAGTGTTCCTACAACCCTCTTGCCCTGTTGTACCCTCTCCTGCATCTCATCCTCCAAACCTCCATCTTTACTCATCACACTGCCCAGATACTTAAATGAACTGACATTCACCATAACCTGTCCATTCAACCTCACCTCACAGTCTGTGGCTGCCCCTCTCTCAAAGACCATAACTTTGCTCTTTCCCACATTTACCTTCAAATTCCGTCTCTCGCACACAGTTCCAAACATGTTCACCAGACCCTGCAACTCCCACTCATTATCACTCACCAGTACTGTATCATCAGCAAACAGCAACACAGGAAGCTTCCACTCACTCCCCTCCCCCATCATGGGAACACCAACATCCACTGCTCTTCCCTGTATCTCTTTCATGACTCCATCCATATATACACTGAACAACCACGGGGACATTACACAACCTTGCTTTAACCCAACATTCAATTCAAAGAACTCACTCTGCTCACTCTCTACCCTGACTGCCACTCTTGCACCCTCATATAAACTCTTCACTGCCCTCAATAACTTCTCAGGCACTCCATATATTCCTAGTACTTTCCATAGACCTTCTCGATCAATTCTGTCATACGCTTTCTCCAAATCCATAAATGCAGCATACACCTTCTGTCCCTTCTCCAGACATTTTTCCACAACACACCTCAAGGAGAAAATCTGGTCCACACACCCTCTTCCCTTCCTAAACCCACCCTGCTCCTCTCCCACCCATTTCTCTGTCCTCTCTGTGTGTAATTCACATGTGCCAGTTGTTCTGTGAGCCTTGGGTTGCATAGTACTAAGTGAGTTGAGTGTATTTTGTAAGGGTTTAATATTTCTGTGTGTTTGTGTGCTTATGGTTTTACCACTCGATCAGTGCCACATGAACTCATCCCATCTCTCACATAAGTATTTCTGCCTAAACTCCATTTTAATTTATCTCTGTATTCACCAGTACTACTAACACCCACACTTCACTTAAACCGTCCTTTTCTCCTTTGCCGACCCCCCTTATCCTTAACCTGACCCGACTGAGCCTCTAATCTTACCCTCACCTCACCTCAATTAACCCAGTCTACATGTCTTTAGTGCCCTCTTTTCAGCTCTGTACTGCACTATACTATATTTATTATATTTGTCTAGACTTTTGCATCTGTTTCTGTGAGAGTGGGTCAGTGGGGAGTGGAAAAAAGACAGTAGAGGTACAGAGTATATATATGACGTGTGAACGATGTGGGTATGAAAATAGGTTTAAAAATGAGGGTGAATGGGAATGCCAGACATGCAAGTTGAAGAGTGAAAATGTTGCCCTCACGTTGAAAGCCAGGAATCTAATAGAGGAACCAATGAGTATGAGAGATGAGGTAGGGAGGATGAAAGAGGACATAGAAGACACGGTGAGGGGTGTGCTGTCTAGTAAAGAGGACATAGAAGACACGTGAGGGGTGTGCTGTCTAGTAAAGAGGACATAGAAGACACGGTGAGGGCTGTGCTGTCTAGTAAAGAGGACATAGAAGACACAGTGAGGGGTGTGTTGTCTAGTAAGAAAAAGCAAAGAACACCTCACCAAGGGGGGGGGGGATGACGTTTTATGACATGGAGATAAAGAACAGGGCATAACAGATGAGGGAGATGATGATGTAGTAGTGTTGAAGGAAGACACTCATACCATATAAACACAGGAGAGGAAAGAAGAGTGTTGAGAGGAGGATGTTCCCTAGGGTGATAGTAGGGGACAGTAGGACAAAGAATATTAGGAGTGTCATTGGCCTAGGCCCTAGAGGGAGAGGGTAGTGGCAACATAAGCCTACTGGGAAGGTGCCGGGCCAGAATAATGGAAACAGCCAAGGAACAGGCAGAGGTAATAAATGAGGGAGTGATGGTTATACAGGGAGGTGGTAACGGACTGGAGAGGGGCAGGATTCAGGACACAGTGAATGAGATAGTAGAGGGAGTAAAGGAAATGAAAAAGAGCAAGAAGAATGTGAGAGTGGTAGTGGTAGGGGTGATGAGGAGGCCAAGTGAAGACAGGTGGTATGAGCAGAGAAGGAACCAAGTAAATAGACAACAGGTACAGAAGGAAATAAATAAAATGAAAATAGAGATGATGAAGGATGATGACGTCGGTGTCAGTTTTATTAATATGGACCCATAACTCACTGTGGACCATTTTGGGAGAGACAGGGTCCACCTAGGTATGGAGGGAAATAGGAGACTGGACAAAAGGGTACTAGAGTGGATCAGGGCATCAGAGCAGCTACAGAGAGTTAGAAAGTCAGCAGACAGACAGAAAGCTAGAGATGATAACTGACGGCACTGTGAGAAAGGAGGAATGAAGAGAATGCGAATAGGGTGTGTGAATGTGCGTGGATGGGGTGTGTGAAAATTGGAAGATATGAGTGATGAATTGTGTGAATGGAATCTGGATATAGTAGGTGTGACAGAGACACAGTTACATGAGAGAGTGAAGATGAACAGTGATAAGTACAGTATGATTGGACAGGGACGGAGTAAATGGAAGAAGAAGGGTGGAGGTGTGGGATTATTAGTTAGACGTGACATAGACGTGGACATACAGGAAGTGAAAACTGGTGAATGTGAAATGAGTGAGGACATCACGGCTGTATATCTTAATGTAAAGATGGAAGGGAAGTATGAAATGATCCTGTTGATTGTGTGTTATATGACTATACAGGGTCCAGGAGCAAGACAAGATAATGAAAGAAAATACAGGATAATAGGTATAGGTTGATTGTGGAAAATAGACAAAGAGAGACTATTGTCATGGGTGATATGAATAGGACATATAGGAATTTTAGGAGAGGAAGTGAATGGAAATGGGGAACTTTTGTTAAATTTCAAGGAAGAGTATGGTGTAGAGAACATGAATGTAACAATAGGTGAGGGACGTGCAACATGGTCCTGGTTAGGGAGTGAATCTGTGATTGGTTATGTGCTAGTGAATGAAAGAGCCAGGAGGAGAGTACAGTATATGTGGATGGATGAAGAGAGAAGGATAGATTTTATAACTGACCATAACATGATAGTATTAGAATATGAATGTGTGAGAAAGGCAGCCAAGAATGTAGTAAAAGGAGGGCAGAAATGGAGAATACGAGAAGCAAGATGGGATTTGTATAAGTGTGATTTGAGGAGTATGGAATAGACTATGGATGGAGGAGTGGATGAACTGAATGATTCCCTGGTTAGGAAAGTGACAGAGGTGGGTGAGAAAAGGATAGGAAGGGTAAGGAATAGAAATAAAAGAAGTTTGATGAAGAGCTGGTGGAATAAAGATAATGAGAATGCGAGGAAGAAGAGGAAAGAGAGTAATAGGAAATGTAGAAGACTGAGGAAAAATGTAGGTAATAGGGGAGTATGTAGTGAGTATTTTGTTATATGCAAATGATGTGGTGATTATGAGAGAGACAGGTGAGAGAGACAGGTGAGAGAGACAGCTAGGTGAGAGAGACAGGTGAGAGAGACAGCTAGGTGAGAGAGACAGGTGAGATAGACAGCTAGGTGAGAGAGACAGGTGAGAGAGACAGGTGAGAGAGACAGCTAGGTGAGGTTCTGTAGAGAATACTTGATGTAATTACAGAGTATGGGAATGATTATAATGTCAAGTTTGGGAGTGATAAGATGGGGATGACCGGGATATAGGTAGTACGTGGAGACTGGGTGGTAATGGGATTGAAAGGACACAATATATAGATACTTAGGAATAATTGTGGATGAGAAAGGGTGTGATAGGACAAAGACTGATAGGTTATCAAGAGCAAACCAGTGGGTAGGAAGACTAGGAAGTGTGTCAAGGTGTATGGAAAGGTAGGAAGTGTGGTAAGGTGTATGGAAAGGTAGGAAGTGTGGTAAGGTGTAGAGCTAATACATACATACATACATACACACATACATAGGATAGGAACAACATTGAATAGACTGGAGGTAGTACAGAATAGGATAGGAAGATAGTGATAGGAAGAAGGATAGACAGTGAGAGAGTACCGTTGTAAAGGTAACACAGTCATCATCATCATCACTGGCAACACTGACGCCTCAGATCATCACTGGCAACACTGACGCCTGGGTTTGTTTACCTCTGTGAAGCTCAAAGCCTGGCAGGGGAATATTTTAGTATTTATTTGCATTTTAAGGGCATTTAAGGATATTTTAAGGGCTCAAGATTATATTAAGGGTTAGTTAAGGGTATACAGTTAATGGTGAAGGGACATAAATAAGGGTAAGTTGGTGAAATAAGGGAATTTTGAAGGGTTTAAATAAGGGTGGATAATAATGGCTGTGCTAAAATGTTACCATAAATATTAGAAAGACTTTGTTTTATTATTTTTAAGGGTTCACTGTTATTTTAAGGGTATATAAATAAGGACAAATTGGAGATATAAGGGGATTTTTATTGATAAAGGATTTAATTAACAAGAAATATATTAATTAATGTTAAATTTATTTATTTCAAAAGTGGGATTACAGAAGAAGGATTTACATACGAAGATTTACATCAAGGGATTTACAGAAGGAGGATTACAATGACTACACCAAGGTATTTATGAAGAAAAATTATTATGGGTAAATTTACAGAAAACCTGGGTTCACTATATTGTATATATTAGTATCATTACCCACTATTTTGGACCATTCTAAGACACTTTTCATCTATGGTGTTTCTCTCGGAAATGCCTCGTTTACAAGATATGCCCCGTTTACAAACATGATTTGGAAACTAGTCTTATCTGACCTGACCTAACCTAACCTAGACCACAGCAGACTACCGGGACCTAACCTGGGCAAACTACCGGACCTAACCTGGGCAAACTACCGGACCTAACCTGGGCAAACTACCGGACCTAACCTGGGCAAACTACCGGACCTAACCTGGGCAAACTACCGGACATAACCTGGGCAAACTACCGGACCTAACCTGGACAGACTACCGGGACCTAACCTGGGCAAACTACTGGGTATAACCAGTGTAAACTATCATAAAATGACCTGGGCAAATTTCCAGGACCTAACCTAATGTGGTGATACTGCTCAAGCCTAGCCGAAAACCCAGTTATTCTGTAATAATACATTATGATCTATCTATCTATCTACCTATAGCTCTGATGCCTCACTCCCTCCGGGAACTCCTCCCAAGGGTGTGGCCACGGCAGAAAAGTCTCCAGTCTTCCCTGTTCCAACACTCCCTCCTTACTTGGTCCAGCCCTCCCCTCCCCCTCACATTACTGTCCTTTACATACTCTTCCACTCTGTTCCAACACTCTCTCCTTACTCCCTACTCCCTCTCACATTACTCTCCTTTACATACTCTTCCACTCTGTTCCAACACTCTCTCCTTACTCCCTACTCCCTCTCATGTTACTTTCCTTTACATACTACCATTTTTATTATTATTATAACTACTATTATTGTTACTACTTCAACTACTTTTATGATTATTATTATCGGTAAATATTGAAAGAATTATAGTTATTGTGTATGGTGTTTCTACCTTTATTACCCATTTATTTACACCATTCTAAGACTTTTTTCATTTAAGTGATGAGTTCATTTTTAACATCCATTTTATTGTGCAAATTTAATGTTTTATCCATACATAAATAACCTAACCTATCCTAACTTAACCTAACCTAACCTAACCTAACCTAACCTAACCTAACCTAACCTAATCTAATCTAACTTAACCTAACCTAACCTAATCTAATCTAACCTAATCTTAACCATTGCAGACTACCAGGACCTAACCTGAGCAGACTACCAGGACCTAACCTGAGCAGACTATTGGAAGTTTTACAAGGTAAGTAAGACCTAGATCAAAGTTATTATTATTATTATTATTATTATTATTATTATTATTATTATTATAAAACACCTAAATTTAGGAAAAAATTTACATGTGTCAATAATGGTGCAATTATTATTATTATTTGGGAAGGAAACCCTCTTTGATACAAGTTTTGTTGAAGATAACTGCGAGCTCTGCGCTGTTTATTTTGTAGCAAATCTTTTCAAGTTTGCGAATTGTTTTCTTAGTATTGCTGGGGAGATGGAAAAGCAAATTACCAAGTGAGTTTATTGGCCTGACGTTTCGGCTTTCTCTCAAAGCCATTCTCAAAGGAATGAGTGTCTTACAGAGAGACAGGTATATTTATAGTCCCTGTATGGAGGTACAGCTATGCGTACTGCGCCCTGATTGGCTGTTAGCAGTCGCACTTGATCCTGTGTCAAAATAATGGTAATAACAAATAGTAATAATGACAATGTGTATGATAATAACAATAATAATAATAATCTATGATAATGACATGTATATAATAATGATAATAATGGTTGCAATTATGTTTTAATAGTATTTATGGTCCCTGCGTTCTGATTGGCTGCTAGCGGTCGCACCTGATTGTGTGTCACCGCTAACAGCCAATCAGGGCGCAGTACGCATAGCTGTACCTCCATACAGGGACTATAAATATACCTGGTTTCTGTAAGACACTCATTCCTTTGAGAATGGCTTTGAGAGAAAGCCGAAATGTCAGGCCAATAAACTCACTTGGTAATTTGCTTTTCCATCTCCCCAGCAATACTAAGAAAACAATTCTCAAACTTGAAAAGATTTGCTACAAAATAAACAGCGCAGAGCTCGCAGTTATCTTCAACAAAACTATTATTATTATTATAATTATTATTGTTATTATTATTATTATTATTATTATAATTATTATTATTATAATTATTATTATTATTATTTTGACACGGTTAGTTGTCAGTAGAGAGAGAGAGAATGTGTGTGTGTATGAGAGGGAGAGAGAGTGTTCGTGTATGTGTGTTAGAGGGAGAGAGAGTGTGTGTGTGTGTATGAGAGGGAGAGTGTACGTGTATGTGTGTTAGAGAGAGAGAGAGAGAGGGTGTGTGTGTAATGTCAATATTAATTTCATATTATTTACGAAGAAAAGTGTTTGAGAATGTTATGAATTTGTGAATAAAGAAGATAAAAACATTGTATTAATAAATGCCAATAGAATATAGAATTAACAGGTATTTTTTATTACTCGTATTTCATAATGGTTTTCATTATCCATATATATTTTATTTTAATTAAAAATTTGAGTAAATTTTCTGAGCTACACATGTGAAATTTTCAGGCAAAATATATATAGATTTTACAAGATTTTTTCAAGTGATTAGTTCATTTTTAGCTTCCATTTATTGTGTAAATATCCTGTTTTAGCCCAACCCAATCTAACCTACCCCAACCCAACCCAATGTAATCTAACCTAACCCAATCCAATGTAATCTAACCTAACCCAATCCAACCCAATCTAACCCAATCTAACCTACCCCAACCCAATCTAACCTACCCCAACCCAATCTAACCTACCCCAACCCAACCCAATGTAATCTAACCTAACCCAATCCAATCTAACCTACCCCAACCCAACCCAATGTAATCTAACCTAACCCAACCCAATCTAACCTACCCCAACCCAACCCAATGTAATCTAACCTAACCCAACCCAATCTAACCTACCCCAACCCAACCCAATGTAATCTAACCTAACCCAACCCAATCTAACCTACCCCAACTCAACCCAATGTAATCTAACCTAACCCAACCCAATCTAACCTACCCCAACCCAACCCAATGTAATCTAACCTAACCCAACCCAATCTAACCTACCCCAACTCAACCCAATGTAATCTAACCTAACCCAACCCAATCTAACCTACCCCAACCCAACCCAATGTAATCTAACCTAACCCAACCCAATCTAACCTACCCCAACCCAACCCAATGTAATCTAACCTAACCCAACCCAATCTAACCTACCCCAACCCAACCCAATGTAATCTAACCTAACCCAACCCAATCTAACCTACCCCAACTCAACCCAATGTAATCTAACCTAACCCAACCCAATCTAACCTACCCCAACCCAACCCAATGTAATCTAACCTAACCCAACCCAATCTAACCTACCCCAACCCAACCCAATGTAATCTAACCCAACCCAACCCAATCTAACCTAATCTTAACCATTGCAGACTACCAGGACCTAACCTGAGCAGACTACCAGGACCTAACCTGAGCAGACTATTGGAAGTTTTACAAGGTAAGTAAGACCTAAATCAAAGTTATTATTATTATTATTATTATTATTATCATTATAAAACACCTAAATTTAGGAAAAAATTTATGTGTCAATAATGGTGCAATTTTTATTATTATTATTATTATTATTATTATTAATATGAAAATTATTATTATTATTATTATTATTATTATTATTATTATTACATATACCGTACCATAAAACACCCAAACTTTGGAAAAATTTTACGTGTGTTTGTGAATAATTGTGTCAATAACGGTACAATGTTATTGGCATTAGTGTCATGTGTTAGCCAGTCAGGTACAGTACCTTACCTACTCAATACATATAACAAACAAAATTAACCATGATAAATTGGCTTATTCTTATTCAATACATATAACAAACAAAATTAACCATGATAAATTGGCTTATTCTTATTCAATACATATAACAAACAAAATTAACCATGCTAAATTTGCTTCTTTTTTTTTTCAATTTTCAAGTGTCTGAAGTTGGGCAGAAATTTCCGAACTTGTGACAGCTCTTGCCAATAGGAGGTGCAAGGGGAGGGGGAAAATCTTACCACATACCTCCAGATTTGTTAATTTTTTATCATGAAATTAGCAGTTAACGGGGCCACCTTCTTTATTATTAATATAACCACATTTTTCTCATTCATATTATGTTTCTACATTGTTATTTAAAAGCTCATAAATACGTTTGTATTTGTTTTTTTTACTGTTCTTTGATAATGACCGTATATGTCTCAGGGTGAAGATATACTTGTGGTACATATAATTAAACATGTAATATAATATAAATTCTTATATGAATGTTCTCAATGGTCGTCATCATTGGTATATATGTATATAATGGGCAAATTCGTTTAAGGGGGTTACAAGCACATTCACAGGAAAAAGGTATTATAGTCATAATATGAATAGATATTTAGTTATATATAAGAAAATAATCTTTAGATTAATTAAAATTAACCAATGAATGCTCATATACGTTTATCTCCTCTATATAACTATATATCTACAAACTTTACTAAAGCAAGAAATGCCTAGTTTATTATTAGGATGAATGTCGATCATAATTGACTACAACCTTATAATGCTACATGTTTATGCAAAAGGAAACTATTGTAAAGTCATAAATAATATTTTAAAGTCAAATTAGTCCGTGTATCAGCCGTTAAATGAAAAAGACTAAGCACAAGCCTTATCACAAAGTAGAATTATCATAAGCCCGTACTCTCTGGTTTCTGGGGTGGCTGGGGTATGAGCAAACATAAACAAACTGGATGTTCTGCGCCTCTGTTGCCATTCTTATGGTTTTCGGGCCACATTGGGCTACTTTGCGAATGACTGCTGACGCGTAAATTGTTCATGTACGACCTTTGAATAATCCAAATCGTACATTAATCTTCACAAAATATGAATTTTTAAGAATAAATTACAATATAATGACGTATATACTAAGAATTTGTTCTTTCTCTGGCCACTGCTTGGGCTACATTTGTTCGTTTGCCTAGACTTTAGGAGGTTTCCCGCCACCAAGTGGCTACAATATCCTGTAGCAACTAACAACACTGTCGTAGCAGATTCTGCTTGTAGCTCCAGCTTCGTCTTGGTTATAGTTATTTAACCATGACAAATTACGCATGTGCCGTGGCCGACTGCAAATCAGACTCAAGACAGAAAAAGAATATGAGACATCGCTACCTCAAAGGTTGGGCAAGGTTTCCAGCTGCTATGAATTCCCCTAAGAGAAGAAAGCTGTGTGAAGCAAGGTGCAGGAGGGGAGCAGGTTGGAAGGCCATGAAAAACAATGCTATTTGCTCCTTGCATTTCATAGGATGGGACAAAGGGAAACCGAAGGGAGAAAATTTCGACCCAGTTCTTTTTCATTATAATGGATGGGGAGATAAGACCTTGAGCTCTCGGCTGAGGCCAGAGCTAAAAACGTCATGGAAGTGATAACAAGAGAGAAAAATAGCCTTCAGTGTCAAGTCAAAGTACCTAATGTGGAAGTTGATGAACCATGTACAAGCATCCCTTCAAGCACAGCACCCACATCTAATGTTAGTCAACCTACAATAAGTGAGGAAGAGATGTTGCTTGATGACATTCAGGACTGGTGTGTGGTTGAAGTATCCAGCAATCAGAATGTGTCGGCATCTACACATGCAGGTAATTATCTCAATATTTGGTCATAATAAGCCACAGAGAAGGAATTTATTGACCAAATCTGTTTATGGTTTGAATGGTTATTTTTCATGTCTTACAGAACTGGTAAAACAGTGAAATAAAGTTATGTCTTTAATGTTTTCCTTTTCTATGACAAAATTCAATGTTATAGTTATCTTCTTTCTCAATCACTTTCATTTTGGTAGATAGACCACTTGTGGGAGAAGGCATTTTGTATAAAAAAGTGAAATATCTTTTTAAAATTTTCAGTTCAAGAGAAGAGAATGCTGGCTACTGCAGACCACACTTATGCAAGTGCACTTCCAGACAGAGAAGCAGAAGTAGGAATACGAGTAGGAGATTCAGGGGTGCAGATTGACCAGGTGAAGCATGATAAGACTGAAAAGGTTAGTGCTTTTATCTATACAATATGTACATCCTCTGAAAAAGGGGGAACTACCAGGACTAAAATGAGGACACACCACCATTCATTCTCACTTATCGGCCCCAGGCCTTAATGTTTACCCAGTTTTTTTGCATATTTAGTTGTTTCACGTATAGTGTCATTGTATGTGCAACCCATCATGTATTCCACAAGTTGGTGGCATCTGTATCTTTGCAATATATTTACTTTCATGCTGCAGCTTAGGTATAATGATAATTACTTTTTTCAGGTGAAGCCGAGTGGTGAGGGACCTCTGCGGACAGCCTTCACAACAAAAATATTAGAGAGTAGCAAAACTATTAAGAAGTATACAGGAATGGTTGACAGAGGACATTTAGATTATGTATTTCATGTTGCCGAGGAAACTACGTCAGAAAAGAGATCTCGGTCAAACAGACTTAGGAAACTGTCTCACTTCGAAAAATACTTAATGACTCTTGTGTTTATAAGAGTAAGCTTTGACTACCAAATGTTAGGCCATTTTTTTGAAGTGAGTAGAACTATTGAGAGTAATACTGTCTCCATATGGGTACGTATAATCTACGATATATTGAATGGGTGCCTTATATGGCCTAGTGCTGCAACAGTATGTGAGTGTCTTCCAGTAGATTATCCTTCTGAATTTGCAAACACTAGAATAATCTTAGACTGTACTGAGGTCTTTACAGTAAAAGCAACTAATCCTTCTATACAAGCTGCTACTTACTCATCATACAAGCATCGTAATACGTACATTGAAGTTCCTTGTAGTAGTAACACCTTTGGGACATATAACATTTGTATCAAGAGTTTATGCAGGAAATGTTTCTGACAGGTACATAACAGAAATGGAGTTTCTTGAAAAGGTAGAGCCAGGAGATGCTATTATGGCAGATAGAGGGTTTAATATTGGTGACTTCCTCCTTCAGCGAGGTGCAAAATTATATATGACACCTTTTACAAGAAAGATGGAGAATGGAACAAGGAGGACACTAAATCAAAATGAAATAACTACAACACGGAAAATAGCAGCCCTACGTATTCATGTTGAAAGGGCAATTCAGAAGATGAAGACTTTCAAAATTTGTTCTCATTCGGTGGACGCTACTCTGTGGCCAATCATGGATTATATTATTGTAATTGTAGCTGTTCTTGGCAACATGATGGTTCCACTTAAAGAATAGTAACTAATATGTATTTAAGCATGGTATTTACTTTGACTTAACTACAGGTGGAGCTCTGTTAAAGATTTACCAAAAAGGAGTAAACAAGGCTTTGTTTACAAACAAGAGTCTACTACTACGATAGTCAAAGGAACAAGAACATGAAGGAAAACCCTTCAAAAGCTCCGGCTCTTAATGATTCAAGTGAAATAATAAAATATCCATATGTAAAGGTCTCAAAAATATTAATTATGTTTTATCTTGATTTTCATATTCATATGGTTATATTGAAATTTTGAAAATGAACCCTTTTTATTGAGGGTGAACCCCTCGGATAAATGATTCAATGTCGGTAAAAGAAAATGGATGGGAGGAAGAGAGTGAGTGAGTCAGTCAGTCAGGTTGGTGTGCATAAATTATGAGTTGACATTTCTAGTCCTTCCAACCTTCATTTTATATCTAGATCAATAATGTTTTTACCCTATTTGCAGAGATAGTTGATGCATCTGTCATATAAATTTCATCAACGTGTCTCTTGTAGATTTTGTGTAAAACGGTAATTACCTGTCAATTTGAGAGTTTTCGAAATTATGTAATGGCGGTAAAACTATGAATAGATTATCAATTTCCTTTGGTACACTGATAAGAGACATCCTGAAACACCTACAATGTTTTTTTGTAAACTAAGCAAATGAGAGAAGTGATTTATGCCACGACAAAAAATAGAAATAAAAATTTAATAAAATCGACTTTTAAAATTATAGCATATATGTATTTGATGGAGGTAAGGTATGATTGAGCTGACATTAGTAGATATATGCTGTGTGAACATTTTGAGAAAAAAAAAAAAAAATTACATAATTACATAGTGAGATATTCTCACCTGGATGCGAGAAAATAACTTTTGAGATAAATGCACTTTTATGTTATAAAGTTTTCTACCCCATAAAAATGGTGCCAATTAATAACAAATTACATTTCTTACTTACATATCCCTTCAGCATTTCATGGAACGTCTGTAGTGGAGGTTGAGGTCATTACATGTCATGTTTATGTCACCTGTGTAGCCCCAGTGTGGGAGAGTTCTCCAAGGTCAAGTAGACCTCTTCTAAAGCAAGGCTCCTGGTCCCCTGTTATTAATATATCAAATCTATATAATACTTGATAACAATATTATATATTTGTAATATACAAATAACATATTCAGAGGGTATCGGTGGAGCCTACCCACCTCATTGTTGCCAGGAACATACACTTTAGTAACCACCAGGTTGGTAGTCAGGGCCAGGTGCTGTCTTGTGTTTTTTCTTTTTTTTCTTTTTTTCTTGGGGTTATTTTCTTGGGGTTATTTTCTTGTTGTCCATTCTTTGCCTGGCTTCAAGGCTAGATGATGTGGCAAAGAAACCGAGATATTGCAAGAATTTATTTGCCACGTACCCAAAATTGTGATCTATTATTGTCAGTTGTGTTGCAAAATTCACTCTGTTCATACCAGCATGTTTGGCTTTGCTCTGGTGTTTCCAATGCTTGGAATGAAAGCCTGCATTTCTGTTCTGGCTTTCACCTTTCAGACATTTCTGCAGGAGCACAGGGCTTGATAAGTCACTGTAAATGTCTCTTATTCTGTCCTCATACTTCTTTACGATTCTTATATAGTCTCTCATGATGTTGTGTGATGGGAGTGGTTTGTCTTCCTCTATGGCTTTCTTGAAGATACACCATGCTGAATCACAGTGAATGTGGTGATGATTTCCATCCCCATCTTTTGATATTGCATGCCAGAATCCTGACACGATTTTCAGTTTCATGGTTGTACAATCTGTTCTCACACTATCCCTGATTGCCTTCCCATAATACCGTTGGAAGGCATCAATTTGCTTATCTGTCAGTTGGTGTTTTCCACCAACTAAACTTCTCTTGATAACTTTCCCGGTTTTTGTGGTTTTGTCTTCCTTTAGCTTTCTTAGACGTGTGCCCATTCTTTTCTGAACGTGGTTCACACACTCTTCCTTCACTACAGTTACATCATTGTAAGGTCCTTTTCCTCCATTCATACTACTTACTGCTTTGAAGGAACTCGAGTCTCCATCTCCTAGGAATGTTTCTAGGCTCCTTCCCCATAACCTTACAGCTCCTTCTGCCTCCATACCACCCGACGTACCATCAAAGTTCTTCTGACACTTCCTTGCATGTTCAGTTCTCCTCCACTCCTCGAAGCTTTTCTTATCTTTCTTTTTCTGTGCAACAACACATGGCCAACAAAAATTGCACAATATTTCAAAGTCAAGCGTCATTCCTGAGCTAATATCCATTACGAAAGTCGCACCAATATGTGATTTATGCCCTTTCGTCATCAAAGTGCCATCGAAACTTACGTCTGCACACAATTTTCCATCATTGACTTTTGTTTTTCCTTCCTTTTCGTATAGGTTTTCAACACAGCTCTTCACCACAAGTTGTTGTTTATCATAGAAACTGTTCATTTCTAAATATATAAATTTTGCTCTCTCTAAAAAAGTAGTAGTGGACATTTCCTTGGCACCCATAGCACTAGAGAGCCGCGACTGTCCTGCTCTCCCATACCCTTCAGTCAGAGCATGATATACATACGTAATGTTGCCCTCAGTAAACTTGCCACCCTTACATTTGTTAGGCTCTGAATGGTGTACAATCATTGCACGAGAGGGTAACTAATGCCCTAGAATTGTTCACATCCTTTGTATCTCGCAGTTCACTAGGCAGTAAACTATGTCTGATACTTGCTGCAGACACGTGGGGAGTGTTTGGTGGAGGGAAGGAAGGTGCAGCTGCAGTGACACCCTGGGGACAAGGGAGTGACTCTTCCACCCCTTCTCTCTGTTTCTCACGTCTTATTCTTTGCCTTGCCAGCCCTTTCACACGATTTATTTCACCGAGTGCCTTTCTTTTCGCACTAACACGAGGCATTGTCACTTTATGGGGTAGAAAACCACTCAAATAAAAACAATAACAGCAGCAACAGGTTTGAAATCATGCATGTGTACTCGCTCTCCTTCTATCGATCGCACTGGCAACGGTATGAGTAGGCAGTGGTGCCGCGTTTTCTACACAACAGTGTGGAATACTAGAGTGTTGCCATCATCAGGGCTACATTTTTCACATATAGGTTCTTAATTGGCAACTGAACACTGCGAGTTGTAATGTGTCAATATTCTTCTGATTAAATCATTCGTGTAGAAGAAAACGTATATTGAAGGTGAAATTAGTTAAAGTTTACACTTGTATCACATTACTGATGATTATATTTCTTTCGTTGTGTTGTTGTGTCTCAAAGAACTTATTATTCAGAGCTCAATTGTTTATAAAGGGAAAATGAATTATAAGTGTATATAAGAGTGTTTTAATTCCAAAATATATCAATCATATTTGTAAACTTAACAAAAATCAATGAACATATATAACAACTAATTGTATAAACATGATCCCTATTCCCGCACCCCCTTAAAGACAATCCGTCATTGCCTGAGATGGCTTAAACTTAAAACACCCCCCATGCTGTCTGACTGCTTCTGAAATTTAACAGAATCTAAATTTAGCTTGTTGCTGATATCTGTTTTGATTAAATGTAATTTAGAAAATAGACGTTCTGCGTCAGTATTTGTGACAGGCAGTGCTAAAATGTTTAATGAAAATATTGCCAAATTCCTGAAAACATAATCATTACATTTTGTCACATTTGCAAGTTTATTGTAAAATGAAACGGGATCACACGATTTTGTATTCAAATCGGTGGGCAATGGAATGCTATCCAAAGTTCTCCATTCATTGTCAAGTTTTTGAATGTCACCCACATACATTCTCGGTAAACATTCTACTAAGGGGAACAATGAAGGCATCGTATCTCGCGATCTTGGGTCAATGAATTTTTCTGGAAGAAAGTATGAAGTCATTTGCAAGATTGGATCATTAATGTCGAATCTTTTTTTTATTTCCTCACACAGTTTTATCATGTACATTCTGCACCTTCCCTTCACATCGTGTACCTTATCATTATTTCTACTATACTCCTCTTTTTGCAGTAATCCATGCACATATCAAAGTAAATATACATTACTTAAAGGAACATGATTACTTTCCTGGGCTGTGTCAAATGTCGATATATTAGCTCTATCAATTAAATCTTTGCGACAAAAATATTGCAATGTAGTTTTATAAAGTATGCTTAATTGAGAATGCACATGATAAATGGTTGGAGTGTCCTTTTGAAACAATAGGTTTAAATTACTTAAAGTTGGCAAAATAAATTGTAAAAAATTCATATATAAAAACAGAAGGGTCATTTAGATCTTTTAAAATGAGGGTTACTGTTCTTAGTTTTTCTTGCACTTCAATGTTTGAAAAATATTCCTTCAATGCAATCCATTGTTCTAAAATTCTATTTACAGCGTGATGGAAAGACAGCCAGCGAGTTTGGCAAGGATGGAGAATTTTATGTGGCTTTATTTCCAATAATGACTGAAACCTTTGAAATTCATGTTTTTGCTTGGCGCTGTGTGCAAAATGTGTGTAAATATTTCTTATTAGAACTTCGCAATGTCTTGGAAGTGTTTTAGCAGCCTCTGATGCACAAAGATGTAGCGAATGACAAATGCATTTAAAAATAGTTATTCCAGGCAAATTTTGCCTTAACCTACTGCTTAAAGAATTATAATCCCCCATGATGTTAGATGCTCCATCTGCAGCAAAACCAATAAAATTATTGAGAGGAATATCATGCGAGTTCAATGTTTCCAGTAAAATTTTGAATAAAGACTGCCCACTAGATCCAGCCATTTCATCATCTCTTCCATAGATATTAATCAGATCGAACATTCTTGTAAAAAATTTCCCCTTGAGTGAATGAAAAAATGTTACAATAAATGTTAAGCATTTTGTTGCACTTGCATCTGTTGACTCATCAATTATAACTGAAAATTTATTTTGCCTCAACTGTAGCACCAAGTCCTCTGCTATAACACATCCCAATTTCTTAGTAATATTTGTGCATTTAGTTATTTTCATTTGCAGTCCTTGGGCAATAGCAGAGTCAGGAAATATAGCCTTACACAGATCAGTTAAATGGTCGGCAATGAGGAATGGAAAATTATGCTCAGCTATAAAACAAATTATTAAAAGCATTGCAAAGTTTATTTGGCCACTAAGACCTGCCACTGCTGAAGTACTCTGCTCCGGCTGATCTTGCTGGATGGAACTGGCGGCGTGTATCTGTGTCTCCTGTGAAAAAGAACATAAGAAATCATATAATTATGATAGCTACCCATTTTCTACATGTGTGTAGCAATTCATGTTCTGTCTTTACGGTTATATATTATGCATGCAGAACTACGAAATGTTTATGCTCCCAAGAGGATTAATATTTTATAATATTATCAATAATTTTATATTGTCCATTGTATAAGTTCATTAGATTAGGTAATTCGAACAACCATACTATGGCAGAAGGATTGTAGAACATCTATTTGGCCAAAACAATAAAGGTAAAGAAGTAAAATGTTGATAATGTTAATTCTGAAAAAAAAAAAAAAAATGCATATAAAACTTCATTCACATAATAACACATTAAATAATAGGTGGAGGCCGTTGCAAAAGCTAACTCCTCGATACCAAGCTTGATGTCGTTATAATTCAATAGCAAATCACAGTGCACGCCGCACGGACGATAGCCAATCAGAAACGTCAGTAAGCAGTGACGTAATGTTGGAAAACTTCATTCAGAATCCACTGGCAGGGGTGCCAGACGTACGATAATTATCGTACATGTACGATTATTTACCCCACTGTGTTTGTAATTATCGTACGGTTTGTACCATAATTTTCTATATTTCGTACAATAATATTCTATGTATATTACAACTCGACCTTGAATACACAGGACAGTGATAAGTATTGGGCTACATTATTAAAAGATAAACCTGGCTTCATATATCTTTCACAATTTGCACTATCTGTTCTTAGCCTACCCCATTTGAGTGCAGAATGTGAGTGTTTTTTTTTTTTCATATAAAATTAACCTTTTCGAAACAAAGATAAGAAAATAGGTTGAAGACAGCAACTGTAACACATCAGATTCTGACTCTGAGTAAAGTGATAAGCAATGAGGTATAGCTTATTATGTCTAAAATATGAATGGTTATTTTTAATTACATATAAATAAGCACATTTTTCTTCTAAAAAGAGTTTTCATTTTATTCAACTGATGATGAGGCCTACAACATGTTATTTGCTATTGTGGTATGGTATGTGGTAAAATGGGATTATTTTATATATTTCCAATAAAACACTAATCTTTGAAAGATAATTTAGATGAATTTGCTCAATATTAATAAAATGTAGAAATTATGCTTAAAATGTATGTTTTATTTATCTCAAGGGATAGATATTCGATATCAAAGTGTACTATAATTTGTACGATATTTCTTTAATAAATGTATCATTGTTTTGTCATGAAAACAATAATTTTGAGGTCTCTGTACGATAATATTGTGTTCAGAATCTGGCATCCCTGGAATCCTAAGGGAGATTTGCTAATAACTTAGCCGTTACCCTACTCAACCCCTACAGACGGTTACATAATTTATGAACTGGCCATTGATGGACAGATTAATTATAGTTATAATAGTGCCTTACCATGTGTCGCTTTACTGTTGTCAGGTCACCTGAAAATGTCTTCTGGCATTTTTTGCAGTAGGCTTTAGTTGGTTCTCCATCAAACCTCGATAACCATGGTTTAAATTCTTTCTGCAACCATTCATCTCTAAATTTCCTTTTACTAGCCATAGTAACCTGAAAATATATAAATAACTGTCTCAATATATACAAAAGTCTTAGGTAGACATCCCATTTTCTTTTCTGAACTTTAGTCCATTTTCTGTTAATATTGTAACGAGTAACTCCTTTATTTTCACTATAGAGGTAAACACTTGCAGAATCACAAGCCACAGAACTTTGTTGTATATTTACACTTACCGGAGTTAGAGGGAACAAATTAGGTGATATAATTCCAACGAACAGTGACAGCTTTGGAGTACCTTCAGAGTTGTAGTCTCTATGAAAACAGACACAGAAGTGACAGTGCAGGCTGATGTCTGTTTACTGTACGTGTCATAATTTGACAGATATTTGGTTCTTGCTGACAAATTGTTACCCAATTTATAAATATATTACAAATTTCGACTCGGATACATCTAATAAAATTTCTAAATTAATAATGACATCATATATTAGCTTAAATAAGGCTGATTATGAAATGTAGAATTTTATTCTACACTTTGAGGAATAAGAAAACTTCTATTTAATATGTGACAAAATAGAATTGGGGATCGTGCTTGTCAATGAAACACATGCAGTTTTTTATTTCATTTATTGTCTTACAAGTATCACATTATTTACTCATTACATATAGATTTATACAAAAAATTTTGTTGCCGACATTGGATGTAGAAAAATATTCTACGTGCGGTTGCCAGGTGTCGCTATTTTTCTACGTTAGCAACTAGAATTCTACAAAACGGCAACACTGTGAGTAAGCAGAGCTGCTGCCGGCCACTGAACACAGCCCAAAGTATCATACAGCAATAATACACAAAAAAATTAGAAAAAGCAAGAAAAACGGATGAAATGCAAGGAAAACAACTCATGAAGTATAAGTGGGTGGAGTGAGCGCGCAGGCATTTAAATATCCAACCATTTAAACCCGCCATTACGTGAACTGGGGCCCATTATGTGCCTGGCAACCCTCGCACTGGGTGTGCTAGACGGTCGGTCAGCCACACACAAATTTTCTAAAAAAAAAAAAAAAATCCCCGAATCGACCAACCTCCCCCTTAAGAAGTTGTCGCCCCAAGAACAATAATTACAATAAAACCTAGAGCTCTCGGCTTAGGCCGGAGCTAAAAACTGTAAATCTTTAAAATAGCTCCACCTGCCACAGTGGAAAGGGCTGGAGTGACTTCTTACCTCCCATATCTATTCGTACATAATTTTATTTATTCTTTTTTTTTTTTTTACGCTACCTACGGTAATATATCCTATCTTAACCTAATACAAGGTACCTACCTAACCAAATACTGTACAACCTACCCAATTTATTAAAACCTAGTTGATTTGTTGCTTTTAAATATTTATCTATTATAATTCCTTTCCTTCTACTGATTTCACATTATTTCTAAGAGTCTTAAGAGTGTATCTGATCCATAACTCTGTACCAGTTATACCATATTGGTGATAGTAATGTATAATATTAATATAGTACATAGTGTTACTTGCATTGTATGTTTGTACAAATAAATATATCATAAGTTTAAACACTTGGTTTTTTTTTTATCATGTCCTGTATTTGTGACTACTTTTTCTGAAGCCGTATTCTTGGGCATTTGTCAGTACAGTACTTCTGTTATTTTATTTTAAACTCGAGAGGGTCAGGGAAACAAATATAATAGTACAGTTTATTTATAAAGTATGCAAAATATATCTGAAAATAATTTAAATATGATTATCGAACATTATATAAGGAAGAAATGTTAGCCTATATTATAAGGAAAGGACAGTTGAAGAATAAGAAATGTCAAGCACTTCGATTTTACACTACTGGCATGGAGTTGCTAGTATTTTTGGCAACACATATTTATTGTAAAATTCCATGGCTTTCTTTTTTACACTCTGTAAACCTATCCTTATCAAAATATATCCTTTCTACAGTGATGTCTTTCTGTGTGAACATCACAAAATCATACCATAACAGACCAGACACACCTAACTGTGTCTGTATTTGAGTGTACCATGGAGAAGATAGTTTGAGAAGAACCTTCCCATTTTCCCCAATGGTGACAGCCTCTGGTCTGGCTTTTCTATGCCGTGACAAAAATTGCATTTCTCTGCGCTAAAATTTGTAATTTTTTCTTCATGCCTTACTTATTTCACATAATATTTACTTGGCACTTTGGTAACTTAACAGAATAATGATAGAGGATTACTTTTATCGTGAAAAAAATATCCATATCATTATAAATAAACGATTAAATACAAGTTGAAAGGAAATGAGCTGCTAAAAATGTTTATACCACTATTTTTAAATGTGGATATTTATTTACAAATATTACGCTACCATGATTAAAAATAGGTGGATGATGCAGAGAAAATCCTCCTGCATGTCATGGTGGTATAAGATTGTAGATAAGACAGAAATTATTGCTGGAAACGTAAGTTTAATGTTACGTTGTCACTATCACTGCAAGGTGTACCCAGTGTTGCCAGCTGCAAGGAAATTTATCTATTTTAGGGAATTTTGGAGTCCACACAGGGAAATAATATACTGTTCGTTCAAGAGTAAATAGGGAAATTTCTACAAGATTAAATACCAAAAAGACCATCCATGTTCAGGAGTAAACTAGGAATAATAATTATTGTATTCAAGCGCGAGGCCGGCGGAGTGGCGGGAACACCTTAGTGACACCTGGCGGCCAACAATGACAATAAACCCCGCTCTCTATGATTTATAAAATTTCAATTTCTTTATTTTTAGATTGCCTTACAGTTGACTGATGTAACCACGAGTTTGACGTAAGTTGAGACCGACGTAAACCGGGACCTTACTGTTCAGCCGTTAGTATTGTAGCAGTGTCCGGCAACCTCCATGCAACTGCTTTATTTTGTTGTGGTATATAAATACCGGCACCAACTGAAGGAGGGTCAGGAATACGGGAGCCGTCGGAATATATTTGGATGTGTTGTTTGTATTTTGTAAGTAGTAGTGATAAGAAAAGTGTTTTACCCCTTGCAGGGCAGTCGGCCTTAGACCAAAGTATATCTGTATGGAGAGTTTGAGATATTAGAGCAGATAAAGTTCGGGGGAAACTGGGAAAATCCTCCCGTATTGATACGTGGGATCGTCATCACCAGCGATCCAGCACTTAACTGGCCACTCGCCCAGCATGACCACCGACTCAGGCACACTTACCAGGCCGTCGATATTGGCCACACTAAACTTCAGCCCTCGCCCTTTGCCAGTGGTGACCAGGGTATTCTCAATATACTTTTTTTGCAAATATGGACTTAAATATTGCCTCTGACACCCTCTTGGGGTGCACAAAACATTGTGAACCGTCGACAGATTTCATTAAAATGGTTATATTGGTGTTATTATTATCATGGTGTTTGTGTACAGCATTAGCATTAGCATGGGGTGGGTTATTTATAACATTAATAAATCTTGGTGGTGAAGATGCTACATCAGCATATGATTTTTTACTTTTTGTGGTGATGAATACGTCACCCGGTGTGTCTGGAGATAGAGTCCTCTTGTTGTTGGTGGTGGTACATTCCATGTTTTCTGCTGTTGTTGTTGTTTGCTGCTGGTTGGCCGGTTGTTCGTCCCCCATGTTCGTCACTTCCGGGTTCTTCCAGGCCCAATGTTTACCTTGAACATTACTCACTTAAAGTCACTTTCTTCTTCTTCTGCACTGTCTGGATGATGTCTGTATGTGTTAGTATGTGTGTGTAGGTATGTTGGTTGATATGTCAGATTGCTCAAAATTTTGAAAATAAGCGGAGCTCAAGCACTGACGTCCTATCGCTGCCACGTCTTACCAAAAAGTTTAACCAGCCTCTGAACCTTTGTTTGTAAAAATGAGACTTGAGGAAATATTTGTTATGTTTCGTTTTCTCTTATTTTAATTAAATAAGAGAGAATATACCTACGTCTGATATAATAGTATAGTCGCTCATAAAAGTAAACCCTCCCTCCTTGTACAGGCACAATCCAATATCCACCGACACCCTCCTTCCATTGTAGTAAATATCTTGGTAATAAAGAACAACACATGAACGATTTAAATATAATACATCAGAATTATGTGGACAATTATTATTTGGAAATATAAAAGATATATTAGTAGTAGAATTGTGGAAAAAAAAAAAAGAGAAAAAACCTCAGCAGGTACCATAGAAAAAAACCCACAATAAATAACAAAAATAACAAATAAATAAATAACAAATAAATAAATAACGAACAAATAAATAACAAATAAATAAATAACAAATAAATAAATAACGAATAAATAAATAACAAATAAATAAATAACGAATAAATAAATAACAAATAAATAAATAACAATAAATAAATAACAAATAAATAAATAACAATAAATAAACAAAAAGGGAGCCGTTGCAAAGTTACATAATTGAACTTATTAAACCTTAGCTGGTAACACTGATGAGAGATCAACAAATATCTGAGCTGGTAACACTGACGAGAGATCAACACAGCCAACAGACAGAGGTAATCATGGTTCCCAGACTAAAAGGTAAATATTGTCTTTATTTAATTAATTATTTATTCCCTGACCATTCCAAAGTGTTGATAAGTAAATAAATGACCCCTATGATGTAGATAAGTGACGATAAATGCATAAATAAGACGATAAATGACAGAATAAGACGATAAATTGTGAACCTGTGAATGGAAAAATTTATCACTTGTAAATATTAACTTTATCTAATTAATTATTTATTCGTTGACAATTCTGAAGTGTTGATAAGTAAATAAATTACCCCTATAATGTAGATAAAGGGTAATAAATGGATAAATAAGTCGATAAATGACGAAATAAGACGAACCGGTGAATGGAAAAAAATAGATAATGATTTTGTTATGGGTAAATGTTGTCTTTATTTAATTAATTATTTATTACTTGGTTATTCCAAGGTGTTGATAAGTAAATAAAGGATCCCTGTGATGTAGATTAATGACGATAAATGGATAAATAAGACGATAAGAAAATTATTTAATTATTACTACCTTTATTTTAATTATTATTTATTTCAAGATGTTGATAAGTAAATTTTATGATGATAAATGGATAAATAAGACGATAAATGATGAAATAAGGCAATGACAGATAATTATTTGATTATTACTACCATTATTTTAGTACCATTATTTATTTCAAGGTGTTAAGTAAATACATTATCCCTGTGATATAATTAATGGTGATAAAAGGATAAATAAGATGGGAAAAGTCCTCATATGTCCCACAGAATGTTAAAACTATTTAATTAATTTATTTATTCATTTAGTAGAGTTAAAATTGTTATGGTAAATTTACAGAATTACTTCATTAACTATATTGTATATTTTAATATAATTACCTATAGATATTATACAGTATTTATTAATAATTACTATTTATGTAGACCATTCTAAAACATTTTTCATTATGGTGTTTTGGTAAATATTGAATGAGTTACCATTTATCATGAACTGTTTTTTCTACCTTCATTACCCACTTATTTAGAACATTATAAAACTATTTTATTCTATGGCATTTCATCCACAAATTTCAAAGATATTCAAAGGAAGCATTTTGAAATTAACCTGACCTAACTTTACCTGACCTAACTTTACCTGACCTCGCCCCGCCTTACCTGACCTTACCTAACCTTACCTCGCCTCGCCCCACCTTACCTTACCTTACCTAACCTAACCTTATCTACCTTACCTTACCTTACCTTACCTTACCTAACCTTACCTCACCTCACCTCGCCCCGCCTTACCTTACCTTACCTAACCTTGCCTTACCTCGCCCCGCCTTACCTTACCTTACCTCGCCCCGCCTTACCTTACCTAACCTAACCTAACCTAACCTAACCTAACCTTATCTACCTTACCTGACCTTACCTAACCTAGACCACAGCAGACTACCGGACCTAACCTAACCTGGGCAAACTACCGTGAAATAACCGTGGTAAAGTACAGGAGATGGCCGTGGCAAAATACTGTATTTATTGAAAGAATTACCGTGTTATAGCAGTGTTGCCAGATCTGGCTAGGTCCCAGTATTTTGCCCTGGTCATTTCCCGTACTTTACCACGGTTATTTCCCGGTCGTTTGTCCAGGTTAGATCCCGGTAGTCTGCCTTGGTTTAGGTTAGGTTAGGTTAGGTAAGGTAAGGTCAGGCTAATTTCAAAATGCCCCATTTAAATTTAACAAAAAACAACAACCATACATAATAACTGTAATTCCTTCAATAATTACTGAAAAAAATGTACGCAATAATGGTAATTCTTTCCATATTTACCAAAAAATATACACAATAACAATAATAACAGTAATTGTTTCCATATTTAACATAGAGTACTGGTAGTTAAATATAGATATTGTTGTGTTACATATTTTATTATTATGATGATTATTACATTATTTACATTTCCAGGTAGGATTGATTAATGAGGTGTTGCAACAGGTGTGAACCAAGAGGTGTTGCAGCATCAATTGTACATCAATGCACACTCCTTCATCCACAGGTAATTTTATTTATTTATTTTGGGTCTGTCATTGCTTGCCTTCATCACTATGAAATAATTAGTTGTTTATGTGTATATATGTAACAGTATGTATGTATGTATGTATGTATGTATAATCTCTCTCACTCACTCATACTATCATTGCTTGCCTTCATCACTATGAAATAATTAGTTGTTTATGTGTATTAATGTAACAGTATGTATGTATGTATGTATGTATGTATGTATGTATGTATAATCTCTCTCACTCACTCATACTATCATTGCTTGCCTTCATCACTATGAAATAATTAGTTGTTTATGTGTATATATGTAACAGTATGTATGTATGTATGTATGTATGTATAATCTCTCTCACTCACTCATACTATCATTGCTTGCCTTCATCACTATGAAATAATTAGTTGTTTTAGGCTACTGCTTGGTTTTATAAATAACTTTGGATTTGAAGATGGAACAACTATACTTTGTATATCTTACAGTATACTTGGCAACACATATGTGTAGTGTTGTGTTGCTGTCTCAGTGTCCTTGACTGTACATGACACACTCAGGTCACACCTACCTACCTACCACAGCTGACTACCAGGACTTAACCTGGACAAACTACCAGGTCTTAACCCGGGCAGACTACCAGGTCTTAACCTGGACAAACTACCGGGTCTTAACCCGGGCAGACTACCGGGACTTAACATAGGCAAACTACCAGGTCTTAACCTGGGCAGACTACCGGGACTTAACCTGGACAAACTACCGGGTCTTAACCTGGGCAGACTACCGGGTCTTAACCTGGGCAGACTACCGGGTCTTAACCTGGGCAGACTACCGGGACTTAACCTGGGCAGACTACCGTGAAATAATCGTGATAATGTACAATGAATGACTGGGGCAAAATACTAGGATCTGTCAACACTGCTGCAAAATGGTAATTCTCTCAATAAATACCATAAACTGTAATGCAGCACCTCTCATTATTATTATTATTATCATCATTATTATTATTAGCATAATTATCATCATTATTATTATTATTATTATTATTATTATTATTATTATTATTATTATTATTATTATTATTATTATTATTATTATTATTATTACTGTGTCTACTTCTTTGATTGATGAACTAACATTGTTTAATTAATATTTCAGGTTCACAGACAGTTGATAGATAGATAGTTTGTGATAGATAGATACATACATACATAAAAAGAGAGAGTGTGTGTGTGTGTGTGTGTGTGTGTGTGTGTGTGTGTGTGTGTGCGAGAGAGAGAGAGAGAGAGAGAGAGAGAGAGAGAGAGAGAGAGAGAGAGAGAGAGAGAGAGAGAGAGAGAGTATAGATAGAAATGCCTATATTTTAATGTTTTTGTATCCAATGATTTTCAGAAATGATGCATTTTGTTAGTTTTCATTTCTCTCTCGTATATACACACACACACACACACACACACACCTGTGATTTCCTGTGATGTTGTTTAGGGGTGACGGCCTAGGTCACGCTGGTGTGCCACCTTTAGTTGGTCGGTGTAACTTGATGTAGCTGGCTGTTCCCTTCAGTGGCCTGGTAATAATGGGGCAGTGGCTGGTGTGCCACCTTTAGTTGGTCGGTGTAACTTGATGTAGCAGGCTGTTCCCTTCAGTGGTCTGGTAATAATGGGGCAGTGAGGGTTTGTCCACCACCTCGTCTAGTCGGGTTTTGAATCTTTCTAAAGACCCAGAGTATGATGGTAGCTCTCGTGGGATACAGTTGAACAGCCGGGGACCCTGCACTGCTATGGAGTTTTCTCTTAGTGTTTGTAGTGTTGTCCATGTCGTCAATATCAGTGGTATGGTGTACATTAGGCCTCTTCTTCCATGTAGTGTTGTCCATCTCATCAATATCAGTGGTATGGTGTACATTAGGCCTCTTCTTCCATGTAGTGTTGTCCATCTCATCAATATCAGTGGTATGGTGTACATTAGGCCTCTTCTTCCATGTAGTGTTGTCCATCTCATTATATGGTGTACATTAGGTCTCTTCTTCCATGGTTGGCTGTTCGGATTGAGCTTTCGTTTTCCAGATTAGGGACAAGTCCATTAATAATTTTTCAAATGTATATAATTATGTATCGTTCTCGTGTTCTTTCCAGTGAGTATAATTTGAGGACAGCTGGTCGTTCCCAGTAGTTATTATCCTGCATACCCGCCATCCTTGTAGTAAATGTTCGTTGCATTGCTTCTACTTTTCTAATTTGACCCACTGCACTTGGATTCCAGAGAACACAGCAGTACTCTAAGAGAGGAAGTATAAGTGCTTTATATAGTGTTAGAAGTACAGTACAGTACAGTACAGTACAGTGGGCTCTCTTGTTGTAAAGGTTCTTAGTATCCATCCCATTGTCTGTCTCGCCTTTGTAACTTCTGTTGTCTATTTGTTGTTGAAAGTTGCCATCATCACTTAATGTTACTCCTAGATCCTTGACGTGTCTGTATTGTTCAATTATTTGTCCTTCTGATGTTCTATAATAATTGTTGGGGATATCAATATTGGGATGACGGTATCTCATCAACTCCAATTTGGAGCTGTTGAAACTCATGTTGGTTTTGTTGGTTTTAACTGATATATTTTATTTAAATCAATTCGTGTCATTCTAAGGTCTTCGTTGTTCCTCACTGTACTCAAAAGTCTAGTGTCATCTGGAAAAAAAGATGCAGTGCAATGGGAAATATTTGTGTCTATATCTCTCATGAATATTAAGAATAGCAAAGGGCCAATGACTGACCCTTGTGCCACTCCGCTCAACACTCCTTCTACAACAACTGCTTGGTTTCTGTTCTCTAAAAAGCACTTTATCCACTTGAGCAGTTTTCCTCTGATTCCAATATGTGACAGTTTCTGTATCAGTATTTGGTGGTCGTCTTTGTCGAAAGCTTTTGAAAAGTCTAGATAAATAACATCGACTGTGGCATCGTTCTCAAGTGAATGTAACATGTCCATACGGTGTTGCAGTAGTTGTGATAGACACGATCTACCATGTCTGAATCCATGTTGCTTGGCATTGTGAAGTGTGTGTATATCGAGGTATTCATTTAGCTTGCTGACAACCATTTTTTCAAACACTTTTATTACGTGCGATGTTAATGTCACTGGTCGGTAATTTTTGGGCTCTGTTCTGTCGCCACCTTTATAAATTGGCGTAATAAATCCCTCTTTTAGTATTGGTGGAATTACTCGTGTGTGAAGGGATACTCTCCAGAGGATGTAGATAGGTGTGGATAGTGTTTTCATACATTGTTTCAGTAATATAGCAGGGACACCATCTGGTCCTAATGAGGCCTGAGGTCTAATGCTGGATATTGATTGTTCTATATCTATTTCACTCAAGTCAATATCTCTAGACTCTACATCAGAATTTCTTGTTATTACCGGGTCAAGTTCTTCGTTTATTTGGTTATTTTCTCGTACACTAAATGCAGATACATATTGCATATTGAAGGTTTCTGTCATTTGTTGTGGGTCACTGACTAGTGTACCATTGTGTTTTAAAAGTCCTATTTTGCTCCTTACCTTTGACTTCATTTTTGTATAGTGATAAAAGTATTTAGGGTTGTGGGATATAGCTTCTACTGCTTTTTCTTCTTCTGTAATCCTTTCCACTTCATGTGATTTGGCCAGCTTTTCTTCTATGTTCCACAATTGTTCTTTGATTCTGTTGTCCTCTCTATGTAGAATTTTCTCAGCCAAATTAGTTCTTTTCCTCATCAGAATTTTCCTATCCCTGGGTATATTATTTATTCTTCTATGTACTTTTCTTTCTGGTACAAACTTTGAGCAAATGAAGAGGAGTTTTTCTATAATAAAGTCATACATTTCTATTGTAGTCATGTCTTTTAGCTCTTGGTTCCAGTTGACACTTTTGATTGCATTGTTCATGCTTGTCCAGTCCATATTATCACTGAAAAAAATTCATAGTTGAGAAGGACGAACACCCGCTACCATTAATTTCCATCATGGGCCTGTGTTCTAAGGTGGTTTCTATAATTATGAGCTTGTGATCTGACATGGTTGTGTCCTCCATCCACACACCACTGATAATATCTTCATTATTGGTGAAGAACAGATCCAAGGTATTAAGGCCGTGGGTTGGCAAGTCAACAATTTGTCTCATCATAAGGTCTTCAACCATATTAAACAAGGCATTAGCTTGTAGTCTGTCCACTAGTGAGCCCCAGTATATACTTAGCTCGTGCCAGTTAGCATTGGGCAGTCCACCATATTAAACAAGGCATTAGCTTGTAGTCTGTCCACTAGTGAGCCCCAGTATATACTTAGCTCTTGCCAGTTAGCATTGGGCAGTCCACCATATTAAACAAGGCATTAGCTTGTAGTCTGTCCACTAGTGAGCCCCAGTATATACTTAGCTCGTGCCAGTTAGCATTGGGCAGGTTGAAATCTCCGTTGATGATAACAGAGGGCTCTGGATTTCCCATCATTTTCACTTGTACACTTATTTTTTCTAACACACTCACAAAGTTCTCAGTCAGACAACCTGGTGGATGATAAATGGTTACTACCACTGTTCTCCATTTGTGTATGTATAATATTATATATTCAACCTCGCTATTAGACTCCGATGCTATGAATTCGGTGTATGGTATAATGTTTTCTCGAACATAAATAATTACTCCTCCTTTTATTCTCCCTTCTTGTCTGTCTGCTCTATGTATTTGGTATCCCTTTATCATCACTTCCGCATCTCGTATGTCTTTCCTCAGATGGGATTCAGTTATGCAGATTAATATAGTATTATAAGTCTGTGATATTTCTCCTAGCATGTTTGTTTTATATTTCTTTTTATAAGGAAGTAATCCTTCTTTGTTGCAGCATATCATTGTAAGCAGCTCTAGTTTGGGGTCGTTATCTTTATTCACTTGTTTATTGCATTTGGTAATCTTCTTATTGTGGTCTTTGTTCAGAGGTAGTTTTTTTCCGATGCATATTGCATTGTCCGCCGAATCACATTGTTTTTGGCTATGATGAAAGATGGGCAGTTGGTATTGAATGCAGCGTGGTTGGTGTTTTCTCTTCCATTCATAGTACAGTGGTGACATTTTTGTTGGTGTTCATTCATACAATCTTTAGACAAGTGATTACCGGCACAGTTTCCACAAACAGGTTTGTCTGTGTAACAATTTTTGTGACCGTATCCCATACATTTGCTACACCTGAGTACCCAGTAATGATCATATACCTTACACCTAACAAAGTGCAGGTATACCCGATCATCGTTTTTTTTAATGGCAGTCCTTATTTGGGGAGAAATAGCTCGTACAGTGGTTTTAGTGTCATTATTTTGTGAACCTGGTTTCATGAACAAAAGCTTCACTTCGTTTTCTTGGTCTATTAGTTCTGTAATGTAAGGATTCTTCTCCAATATTGACTGTACAATTTCCGAATCTTCAATTATATTTGGTATGTACGGAATTGTTATTTTTGGCTTTAACCTCTTTTCATTTTGTATGTCATGTGTGTTCGTTAAGGTGTTTGATCCTTCTAGAGCTTCTAAAGCTTTGTTCCTTGCTGTTTCAGTGGGAAGAATCAATTTAGTCAGATTTTCTTTGTTTGTTTTCATCGATATAACTGGGATATTTTTGAGAACTGATGTAATTTCTTCAGTGTCTAGTGCACAAGAATCGTGTTAGGTTTTATGATTACGGCCAAGATAGTGTTTGGTTTGTTACTTACTATTTCTGAGTACTGCTTCTTCAGTTTTATATCCTTGGTATCAGCAATTTTGGCGGGTAACGAACGAAGTTCTGCCTTCACCTCCGTAACCATCTTGTCACGTTCACTTGTCACTGCTGACGTTACTCCCTCCCTCACGGCCTCCTCCACCACAACACCCACTTCATCACTTGATTTTTTCACAACACTTTTCACCTCGCCTCGCATTTCAGCAAAGCCTTTCATCACCATTTCCTTTAATTCTTTCATTTCAGCTTTTAGTTCGTCAATCTTATCACTGTTCTTAGTGGGCGTCTCACAAAATATTTCAGCACAGTCGTTACACACCCAGTTTACCCTAGGCAAATTTGTGCCTTTTATTCCACCCATATATACACACGAAGAGTGAAAACCTCCTTTGCACTTTATACACTTAACCACATTTGACTTGCTACTGTCATTCACTTCTAAACATTGTCCACAATGACCGGTATTAGTGGCTCCGGCTAGATTGGCGCCGGCCATGGCAGACCGTACTCACACACACACACACACACTCACACACACACAAGTACACACACAGACACACGTACACACACACACACACGTAAACATACATACACACACACATACACACATATACACATGTATACACACACACTCACACACACGTACACAGGTACACACACACATGCACACACATGCACATACACACACACACACGTATATTTAGCATTATTTCATAATGGTATTTATAATTAAGCATTATTTCATAACGGTATTTATAATTATTGTTGCTGTTTTTTACACAATACTGTATTACCGTTATTGTTGCTGTTTTTTACACAATACTGTATTACCGTTATTGTTGCTGTTATTTACTAAATACTGTATTACCGTTATTGTTGCTGTTATTTACTAAATACTTTATTACCGTTATTGTTGCTGTTATTTACTAAATACTTTATTACCGTTATTGTTGCTGTTATTTACTAAATACTTTATTACCGTTATTGTTGCTGTTATTTACTAAATACTGTATTACCGTTATTGTTGCTGTTATTTACTAAATACTTTATTACCGTTATTGTTGCTGTTATTTACTAAATACTTTATTACCGTTATTGTCGAAACATTAAAAATCACCCTGTTTTTGCGGTTGATGGGTTAGTACTGTAATATTAATTGTGGTTCGTATATTTTCAGCTTTAGTGCTGCCAGCCCCTATATAAACCATTTATTAATATTATTATTATTATTATTATTATTATTATTATTATTATTATTATTATTATTATTATTATTATTATTATTATTATTATTATTATTATTATATACATACACACACACATACACATGTACACACACATGTACATACACACATACACATATGTACACACACATATACACACGTGTGTACACACGTTCACATGTACACACACACGTACACACATACACATACACAGACATATAGGACTTCTGGTGGAATTTTCTGAGGTTGATATTTCTATGTGCGTATGAGGTTGTGTGTGTACGTATGGAGTGTATTTATTATTGGCAACAATGCTTTTATTATTGGCAATAATTTTTTTATTATTAACAACATTTTTTTCATATTTTACTATTTTTAGTCAAAAATATCTTATATAAAGTAAAATTTGGAATCTTAAGAAATAGATAAATAGATACATGTATATACCAAAAGATAGACGATAAAATTATCTATTAGATGCCATCAACAAATTGTCGATAGATAGATAAATAGACGAGTAATAAATGAAACAATTAAGACACTTTTGTCCTATTTTAAAAAAATTAGTAAAAAAATATATTATATAAAGTGAAATTTCTCATCTTAGGAAATAGATAAATAGATACATGTATATACCAAAAGATAGACGATAAACTTATCTATTAGATGACATGAACAAATTAATGATAGATAGATAAATAAGTGAGTAATTAACAAGAAAATTAAGACACTTTTGTCATATTTTACTATTTCTAGTCTACAATATATTATATAAAGTCAAATTTATCATCTTAAGAAATAGATAAATTGATACATGTATATACGAAAAGATAGACGATAAAATTATCTATTAGATGCCATCAACAAATTGTTGATAGATAAATAAATAGACGAGTAATAAATGAAGAAATGGGACACTTTGGTCATATTTTACAATTTTTAGTCAAAAATATAATATAATATAAAATATAAAGTAAAATTACTCATCTTAGGAAATAGATAAATAGATACATGTAAAAAACAAAAGATAGACAATACAATTATCTATTAGATGCCATCAACAAATATTCGATAGATAGATAAATAGATGAGTAATAAACAAGAAAAGTAAGACACTTTTGTCATATTTTACAATTTTTAGTAAAAAATATATTATATAAAGTGGAATTTCTCATCTTAGGAATAAGATAAATAGATACATGTATAATCCAAACGATAGACAATAAAATTATCTATTAGATGCCATCAACAAATTGTCGATAAATAGATAAATAGACGAGTAATTACCAAGAAAATTAAGACACTTTTGTCATATTTTACTATTTTTAGTTAAAAAATTATTATATAAAGTGAAATTTCTCATCTTAGAAAATAGATAAATAGATACATGTATATACCAAAAGATAGACAATAAAATTATCTATTAGATGCCATCAACAAATTGTCGATATATAGATAAATAGACGAGTAATTAACGAAAAAAGTTGGACACTTTGGTCATATTTTACAATTTTTAGTCAAAAATATATTATATAAAGTAAAATTTTTCATCTTAGAAAATAGATAAATAGATACATGTATATACCAAAAAATAGACGATAAAATTATCTATTAGATGCCATCAACAAATTGTCAATAGATAGATAAATAGACGAGTAATAAATGAAACAATTAAGACATTTTTGTCATATTTTACAATTTTTAGTAAAAAATATATTATATAAAGTGAAATTTCTCATCTTAGGAAATAGATAAATAGATACATGTATATACCAAAAAATAGACAATAACATTTCTTATTAAATGCGATAAACAAATTGTCAATATATAGATAAATAGACGAGTAATAAATGAATAAATTAAGACACTTTGGTCATATTTTACAATTTTTAGTCAAAAATATATTATATAAAGAGAAATTTCTCATCTTAGAAAATAGATAAATAGATACATGTATATACCAAAAGATAGACAATAAAATTATCTATTACATGCCATCAACAAATTGTCGATAGATAGATAAATAGACGAGTAATTAACGAAAAAAGTGGGACACTTTGGTCATATTTTACTATTTTTAGTCAAAAATATATTATATAAAATGAAATTTCTCATCTTAGGAAATAGATAAATTGATACATGTATATACAAAAAGATAGACAATAAAATTATCTATTAGTTGCCATCAACAAATTTTTCATAGATAGATAAATAGACGAGTAATAAATGAATAAATAAAGACACTTTGGTCATATTTTACAATTTTGTCAAAAATATATTATATAAAGTGACATTTCTCATCTTATGAAATAGATTAATTTATACATGTATATACGAAAAGATAGACAATAAAATTATCTATTAGATGCTATCAACAAATTGTCGATAGATAGATAAATAGACGAGTAATAAATGAAATAATTAAGACACTTTTGTCATATTTTACAATTTTTAGTCAAAAATTTAATATATAAAGAGAAATTTCTCATTTTAGGAAATAGATAAATAGAAACATGTAAATACTAAAATATAGACAATAAAATTATCTATTAGATGCCATCAACAAATTGTCGATAAATAGATAAATAGACGAGTAATTAACAAGAAAATTAAGACATTTTTGTCATATTTTACTATTTTTAGTTAAAAATATATTATATAAAGTGAAATTTCTCATCTTAGAAAATAGATAAATAGATACATGTATATACCAAAAAATAGACAATAAAATTATCTATTAGATGCTCGTAACAAATTGTCGATAGATAGATAAATAGACGAGTAATTAACGAAAAAAGTGGGACACTTTGGTCATATTTTACTATTTTTAGTCAAAAATATATTATATAAAGTGGAATTTCTTATCTTAGGAAATAGATAAATATATATATGTATATACCAAAAGATAGACAATAGAATTATCTATTAGATGCCATCAGCAAACTTTCAATAGATAGATAAATAGACGAGTAATTAACAAGAAAATTAAGACACTTTGGTCATATTTTACAATTTTTAGTAAAAAATATATTATATAAAGTAAATTTTTCATCTTATTAAATAGATAAATTGATTTGAGGTTTGAGGTTGATTTGAGGTTGATTTGAGGTTGATTTGAGGTTTGAGGTTGAACCCAAAACCTCACCTAAAAAAAAAAAAAAATATATATAAATGAAAGAATGAATGAATGAATGAATGAATGATAATTTTTTTATTCACATGCTTTTTTTCTAGACTATATAATTTTTAATAGTTACAGTGACACACATGTATGGTAACACTGGTAACCAATATGGTAACACTGCTAATGTGGATTTGAACAGAGAAGTATCAGCCAAGGTTTGTTTACATAACATAATTACTAATATCTGTTTATAATAATAATAACTGTTATTATATATTAATTCTGTAATTATTTATTAGCTAATGTATGCTGTGTTATTATGATTAGGAGTAGGGGACAGGCTTGGGGGGGACTGGGGGGTGGGGGAATAGGGGGACAGGCTTGGGGGGGACTGGGGGGTGGGGGAATAAGGGGACAGGCTTGGGGTACATAGAACACTGTTTTGAAATAAATATTGGGTATTTATTTAAACTAATGCCGTTCTGAAACAAATATTGGGTATTTATTTAAACTTACGTACATGAGAATACGTACATGAAAATACATACATGAGAATACATACATGAGAATACGTACATGAGAATACATACATGAGAATACATACATGAGAATACGTACATGAGAATACATACATGAGAATACATACATGAGAATACATACATGAGAATACGTACATGAGAATACATACATGAGAATACATACATGAGAATACATACATGAGAATACGCACATGAGAATACGCACATGAGAATACGCACATGAGAATACGTACATGAGAATACATACATGAGAATACGCACATGAGAATACGTACATGAGAATACGTACATGAGAATACGCACATGAGAATACGTACATGAGAATACATACATGAGAATACGCACATGAGAATACGCACATGAGAATACGTACATGAGAATACGCACATGAGAATACGTACATGAGAATACATACATGAGAATACGCACATGAGAATACGTACATGAAAATACATACATTATACTGGTGTACAGTTGCCAAAAAAGGTATTTTGGTATCCAGATTTAACAAGGTCAGGTCAGGTCAGACTAGTTTCCAAATTATGTTTGTAATAATAACGGTAATACAGTATTGTGTAAAAAACAGCAACAATAACGGTAATACAGTATTGTGTAAAAAACAGCAATAATAACGGTAATACAGTATTGTGTAAAAAACAGCAACAATAACGGTAATACAGTATTGTGTAAAAAACATGGGAAAATCTTTTGAATATTTATTTTAGTAGAGAGAGAGAGAGAGAGAGAGAGAGAGAGAGAGAGAGAGAGAGAGAATGCATGTATGTGTATGAGAGAAATAGAGAGAGAGAGAGAGAGAGAATGTGTGTGTGTGCATGTATGTGTATGAGAGAGAGAGAGAGAGAGAGAGAGAGAGAGAGAGAGAGAGAGAGAGAGAGAGAGAGAGAGAGAGAGAGAGAATGTGTGTATGGGTACAGTACAGTATTACAGTACAGAATTACAGTATGGTAGACCTATGGTATTTTATATATATGGTATTTTATTATTTATGTACGTATTCTCATGTACGTATTCTCATGTACGTATTCTCATGTACGTATTCTCATGTACGTATTCTCATGTACGTATTCTCATGTACGTATATTGATGTGTATATATGTACACATATACACAAGTATATACACACACTCACACACACGTATACAGGTACACACACACATACACACACACATACACACACACACACACACACACGTATACACACACACACACACAAACACACACACACACACACGTATACACACTCACACACACACACAGGTCATCATTGTATGTATTCTATTTTCATGTATATATTTTATTTTGATGTATGTATTTTATTTTGATGTATGTATTTTGTTGACAAGGTAATGGATTTTTCAGGTTGGTTAGGGTGGTGGTTGTTTTTGTGTACATTGGAGTGCCAGGATTCCTCCAAAGTCTGCTAGGAAACAGAACCAGAAGAGCAAAACTAATGGTGTTCTGTTGCTTGGAATAGTGTGGAGGATTCAGTTGCTCCAGGTTGTTGAAGCCTCACTGGAACATCACTACGAGGAACCAACCCTCCAGTGAGTGTTAAAAACATTGTCATGTTGGTTTATAGACACACACACACACACACACACACACACACACACATAGATAGATAGATAGATCATTTATTGACCACAGAATAATCAGTAACCTATACAATTTCATCTGAATATTGCTAACAACAAAGTACATTTATTTTCTTTCTTTATAACAATAAAGTACAAAATACAAAACAATTAACATCCTCAAAATGTCTGCTCGTAGTCCACAAAATTATCTATGCATTTCCAAACCACCTCTCAACCTCAAACCTCACCTCAACTTCACCTCAACCTAAAATCTCAACCTAAAACCTCACCTCAAATCTCACCTCAACCCTCACCTCAACCTAAAATCTCACCTCAACCTAAAATTTCACCTCAAATCTCACCTCAACCTCAAGCTGAAACCAAAGCCTCACCTAAAAATAAATAAATAAATAAATAAATAAATAAATGAAAGAATGAAAGAATGAATGAATGATATTTTTTTTATTCACATGCTTTTTTTCTAGACTATATAATTTTTAATAGTTCCAGTGACACACATGTATGGTAACACTGGTAACCAATATGGTAACACTGCTAATGTGGATTTGAACAGAGAAGTATCAGCCAAGGTTTGTTTATATTATAATTTTCCTTTATAATTAATGTTTATGTGTATTTACAAGTCTATATAATAACATAACATAATTACTAATATCAGTTTATAATAATAATAACATAATAGTACCATAAATAACTGTTATTATATATTAATATTGTAATTAATTATTTATTAGCTAATGTATGCTGTGTTATTATGATTAGGAGTAGGGGACAGGCTTGGGGGGGACTGGGGGGTGGGGGAATAGGGGGACAGGCTTGGGGGGGACTGGGGGGTGGGGGAATAGGGGGACAGGCTTGGGGGGGACTGGGGGGGTGGGGGAATAGGGGACAGGCTTGGGGGGGACTGGGGGGTGGGAGAATAAGGGGACAGGCTTGGGGTACATAGAACACTGTTTTGAAATAAATAATGGGTATTTATTTAAACTAATGCCGTTCTGAAACAAATAATGGGTATTTATTTAAACTTACGTACATGAGAATACGTACATGAGAATACGCACATGAATAAAATAAATACATGAAAATACACACATGGGAAAATACACACATGGGAAAATACACACACTGGAAAATACACACACGGGAAAATACACACACGGGAAAATACACACATGGGAAAATACACACATGGGAAAATACACACATGGGAAAATACACACATGGGAAAATACACACACTGGAAAATACACACACTGGAAAATACACACATGGGAAAATACACACATGGGAAAATACACACACTGGAAAATACACACACTGGAAAATACACACATGGGAAAATACACACATGGGAAAATACACACATGGGAAAATACACACATGGGAAAATACACACATGAGAAAATCTTTTGAATATATTTTTAAGGAGAGAGAGAGAGAGAGAGAGAGAGAGAGAGAGAGAGAGAGAGAGAGAATGCATGTTTGTGTATGAGAGAAATATATATATATGGAGAGAAAAAATGTGTGTGTGTGCATGTATGTGTATGAGAGAGAGAGAGAGAGAGAGAGAGAGAGAGAGAGAGAGAGAGAGAGAGAATGTGTGTATGGGTACAGTACAGTATTACAGTACAGAATTACAGTATGGTAGGCCTATGGTATTTTATATATATGGTATTTTATTATTTATGTAATTATTCTCATGTACGTATTCTCATGTAAATATTCTCATGTACGTATTCTCATGTACGTATTCTCATGTACGTATTCTCATGTACGTATTCTCATGTACGTATTCTCATGTACGTATTCTCATGTACGTATTCTCATGTACGTATTCTCATGTACGTATTCTCATGTACGTATTCTCATGTACGTATATTGATGCGTATATTATTCCCCAGGTCATCATTGTATGTATTTTATTTCCATGACCTGTATTTTATTTCCATGACTTGTATTTTATTTTCATATATGTCTTTTCAGGTTGGTTAAGGTGGTGGTTGTTTTTGTGTACATTGGAGTGCCAGGATTCCTCCAAGGTATGCTAGGAAACAGAACCAGAGGAGCAGAAAGCTTCGAATCGCCTGGTATTGTTCATTTCCCCCCACCCTGTACACACATATAGAGGCAGGGTACGAATGCAGGGTATGTGTGTGTGTGTGTGTGTGTGTGTGTGTGTGTGTGTGTGTGGTGCCTGCCGTTCGTCTCTGGTCAGGGATTACGTATTACTAGTGTACTGTACAGTTGCCAAAAAAGGTATTGCGACAAATCTTGATAGAACTTTTTTCATCTCTCTCTCTCTCTCTCTCTCTCTCTCTCTCTCTCTCTCTCTCTCTCTCTCCTTCCTTCGTGCTTGCTGTCCTATAATAATAATAATAATAAATAAATAAATAATAATGTGTTTCAATTTCCTTAGTAAAAATATAATTATAAAAATATTTATTACTTATCCCATGAAATAAATGGGTTTAATATTAGTCAATAATTAATTAAGGAGTAAAGAAATATACAATAATAAATAATTCAGGTGTTAAAAAGATTATCATAAAAATATCAAAGTAAAAAAACGAAAATAAATAAATGAGTGTTTTAAAAGGATACCGTTTTCTCTGATTAAATTGGTGGCAATATTGGAGCAACTTGATTCCTCCAACCTATGCCAGGCAACAGGGTAGATACCATTATATTTATTAATTAATCCTGTTTCCTGACATACTATGGAGGAATCATTGTACTACAAAGTACTACAAGGGACCTCAGATCTCTCTAGGGTAATTTTGTAGCAAACTGATTCCTCCAAACTGTATTATTCCTGCACTAAGTTGTGTTGCCTGAGATACCTTGGAGGACTCAAGGTGCTCCAATGTACCAATTAGTCACGGTTGGCAATTTAAAATGTGGAATATTCGCTAATTTCATTAATTAATTACGTAATAATAGAAATTATTATATCCAAATGAAGGGAAAAATATGAGGATTTCAATGATATAATTACTAATTCAAAATAATTAATAATAAATGAATTATGAACCCAAACGTGAACTATATTCTCCACCAAATCATGAAGTCATTATATGATAAACAAGGGGAGGGGTAGGGGAGTGGGGTGGGTGGTGTGGTGTTAGGGGGGGTAGGGACATGGGTGTGAGGGAGGGGGGTATGGGTAGGGGGGTCGGAGGGTAGGGGGGAGGGCAAGTCAACTCAGTAACCCCGTTTATGGAATGCCATTGGAAAGAAAAATTCTGAGCCAATTCATTCAATCTCTTTCACTCTCTCTCTATTTACCCTTCATTCCCCTCTCCTTTACCTCTCTCTATCTCTCTATCTCTCTCTATCCCTATTTCCTCCCTCACACCCCACAATCCTCCCCTATCCCCAGAGAGAAAGGGAGTGAGAGAGAGAGAGAAAGAGATAGAGAGATTGATTGGTTGATTGATATTAGACACATCAACATCGAGGTCATATAGCGCCAGTAAAAGGTGATAGAGAGGTGAGACAGCAAGCAGGAAGGAAATAGAAAGAAAAGGGGCACAGTTGAAGAACTGAAAGCTAGTGGCTGGGGCCGAAGGGGCGTCCAAACCCTATAAGTATTGCCCACATTACTACAGGCAATAACCCCCCTACGGGGGAGATAGAGAGAAATAATGGAGGATGGGAGAGAGAGAGAGAGAGAGAGAGAGAGGTAAAGGTGAGGGTTAGGGATGAAGGAGAGAGAATATTGGCTCAGAATTTTTCTTTCCAATGGCAGTCCATAAACAGGGTTACTGAGTTGCCTTGCCCTCCCCCCTACCCTGGGGTGGGTGGTGTGGTGTTAGGGGGGGGGTAGGGGTATGGGTGTGAGGGAGGGGGTATGGGTAAAGTGGATGGAGGGTAGGGGGGAGGGCAAGGCAACTCAGTAACCCCGTTTATGGACTGCCATTGGAAAGAAAAATTCTGAGCCAATATTCTCTCTCCTTCTTCATCCCCAACCCTCACCTTTACCTCTCTCTCTCTCTCTCTCTCTCTCTCTCTCTCTCCTTTCTCTCTGGGGATAGGGGAGGATTGTGGGGTGTAAGGGAGGAAATAGGGATAGAGAGAGATAGAGAGAGATAGAGAGAGGTAAAGGAGAGGGGAATGAAGGGTAAATAAATAGAGAGAGAGTGAAAGAGATTGAATGAATTGGCTCAGAATTTTTCTTTCCAATGGCAGTCCATAAACAGGGTTACTGAGTTGACTTGCCCTCCCCCCTACCCTCCAACCCCCCTACCCATACCCCCTCCCTCACACCCATGTCCCTACCCCCCCCCCCCCCTAACACCACACCACCCACCCCAAGGCAACTCAGTAACCCTGTTTATGGACTGCCATTCAAACATTAATTTTCAGCCAATATTTTCTCTATAAGTGATGCCAAATATGGGGAATTTTCACTAGATATGGGGAATCAGAGGTAATAATGGGTACTAATTATTGATAAATATTTAACCCATTTATATCATGGGATAATTATTTAATATTAAACCCATTTATTTCATGGGATAATGATTTATTATTAAACCCATTTATTTTATGGGATAATTATTTAATATTAAACCCATTTATTTCATGGGATAATGATTTATTAATAAACCCATTTATTTCATGGGATAATTATTTAATATTAAACCCATTTATTTCATGGGATAATGATTTATTATTAAACCCATTTATTTTATGGGATAATGATTTAATATTAAACCCATTTATTTCATGGGATAATGATTTATTATTAAACCCATTTATTTCATGGGATAATGATTTATTATTAAACCCATTTATTTTATGGGATAATTATTTAATATTAAACCCATTTATTTCATGGGATAATGATTTATTATTAAACCCATTTATTTCATGGGATAATTATTTAATATTAAACCCATTAATTTCATGGGATAATGATTTATTATTAAACCCATTTACTTCATGGGATACTTATTTAATATTAAACCCATTTATTTCATGGGATAATTATTATTTACATATAAATTTTATACTATGGAAATTGAAACACATTATTATTTATATATTTATTAATTATTAATTATTATTGGACAGCAAACACATAAGAGAGAGAGAGAGAGAGAGAGAGAGAGAGGAGAGGAGGAGAGAGAGAGAGAGAGAGAGAGAGAGAGAGAGAGAGAGAGAGAGAGAGAGAGAGAGAGAGAGAGAGAGAGAGAGAGAGGCAGAGAAATAAAATAGATGGAAAGTAGGGACAAATAAAATATATTTTTATATCTTTATTTATTTATATATTTAATGGTTACTGAGAAATGCTGGATGAATTGGAAAAAATTAAGAAACTATGAAAAAAATATTCATAAATCTATAATTATTTCTAAAAAATATACTATTTAGAAACTATTAAATAATTTGTTATTATGCGGAATTTCATGCTCTTTCTAATGGTACTAATGTCATTTTTGTAGCATTAATGGTTGCTGAGAAAATCGAGATTGAATTGGAAAAGATTTGGATAAAAAAAATAATATTTCTTTAATTTCATTCTAAGATTACTCTTAAAATATATTATTCATAAACTATTATAGAATATATTATTATGTAGAATTTTATGCTCTTTCTAATGGTACTAATGCCATTTTTGTACCATTAATGGTTACTGAGAAAAGGCTGGATGAATTGGAAAAAAATTGGAAACTATGAAAAAAAATATTCATAAATCTATAATTATTTCTAGAAAATATACTATTTAGAAACTATTAAATAATTTGTTATTATGCGGAATTTCATGCTCTTTCTAATGGTACTAATGTCATTTTTGTAGCATTAATGGTTGCTGAGAAAATCGAGATTGAATTGGAAAAGATTTGGAAAAAAATTAATACTTCTTTCATTTCATTCTAAGATTACTCTTAAAATATATTATTCATAAACTATTATAGAATATATTATTATGTAGAATTTTATGCTCTTTCTAATGGTACTAATGCCATTTTTGTACCATTAATGGTTACTGAGAAAAGGCTGGATGAATTGGAAAAAAATTGGAAACTATGAAAAAAATATTCATAAATCTATAATTATTTCTAGAAAATATACTATTTAGGAACTATTAAATAATTTGTTATTATGCAGAATTTCATGCTCTTTCTAATGGTACTAATGTCATTTTTGTAGCATTAATGGTTGCTGAGAAAATCGAGATTGAATTGGAAAAGATTTGGAAAAAAATTAATACTTCTTTCATTTCATTCTAAGATTACTCTTAAAATATATTATTCATAAACTATTATAGAATATATTATTATGTAGAATTTTATGCTCTTTCTAATGGTACTAATGCCATTTTTGTACCATTAATGGTTACTGAGAAAAGGCTGGATGAATTGGAAAAAAATTGGAAACTATGAAAAAAATATCATAAATCTATAATTATTTCTAGAAAATATACTATTTAGATACTATTAAATAATTTGTTATTATGCGGAATTTCATGCTCTTTCTAATGGTACTAATGTTATTTTTGTAGCATTAATGGTTGCTGAGAAAATCGAGATTGAATTGGAAAAGATTTGAAAAAAAAAATAATATTTCTTTCATTTCATTCTAAGATTACTCTTAAAATATATTATTCATAAACTATTATAGAATATATTATTATGTAGAATTTTATGCTCTTTCTAATGGTACTAATGCCATTTTTGTACCATTAATGGTTACTGAGAAAAGGCTGGATGAATTGGAAAAAAATTGGAAACTATGAAAAAAATATTCATAAATCTATAATTATTTCTAGAAAATATACTATTTAGAAACTATTAAATAATTTGTTATTATGCGGAATTTCATGCTCTTTCTAATGGTACTAATGTCATTTTTGTAGCATTAATGGTTGCTGAGAAAATCGAGATTGAATTGGAAAAGATTTGGAAAAAAAAATTAATACTTCTTTCATTTCATTCTAAGATTACTCTAAAATATATTATTCATAAACTATTATAGAATATATTATTATGTAGAATTTTATGCTCTTTCTAATGGTACTAATGCCATTTTTGTACCATTAATGGTTACTGAGAAAATGCTGGATGAATTGGAAAAATTTTGGAAACTATGAAAAAAATATTCATAAATCTATAATTATTTCTAGAAAATATACTATTTAGAAACTATTAAATAATTTGTTATTATGCGGAATTTCATGCTCTTTCTAATGGTACTAATGTCATTTTTGTAGCATTAATGGTTGCTGAGAAAATCGAGATTGAATTGAAAAAGATTTGGGAAAAAAAAATAATACTTCTTTCATTTCATTCTAAGATTACTCCTAAAATATATTATTCATAAACTATTATAGAATATATTATTATGTAGAATTTTATGCTCTTTCTAATGGTACTAATGCCATTTTTGTACCATTAATGGTTACTGAGAAAATGCTGGATGAATTGGAAAAAATTTGGAAACTATGAAAAAAATATTCATAAATCTATAATTATTTCTAGAAAATATACTATTTAGAAACTATTAAATAATTTGTTATTATGCAGAATTTCATGCTCTTTCTAATGGTACTAATGTCATTTTTGTAGCATTAATGGTTGCTGAGAAAATCGAGATTGAATTGGAAAAGATTTGAAAAAAAAATTAATACTTCTTTCATTTCATTCTAAGATTACTCCTATAATATATTATTCATAAACTATTATAGAATATATTATTATGTAGAATTTTATGCTCTTTCTAATGGTACTAATGCCATTTTTGTACCATTAATGGTTACTGAGAAAAGGCTGGATGAATTGGAAAAAAAATGGAAACTATGAAAAAAATATTCATAAATCTAAAATTATTTCTAGAAAATATACTATTTAGAAACTATTAAATAATTTGTTATTATGCGGAATTTCATGCTCTTTCTAATGATACTAATGTCATTTTTGTAGCATTAATGGTTGCTGAGAAAATCGAGATTGAATTGGAAAAGATTTGGAAAAAAAAATAATATTTCTTTCATTTCATTCTAAGATTACTCTTAAAATATATTATTCATAAACTATTATAGAATATATTATTATGTAGAATTTTATGCTCTTTCTAATGGTACTAATGCCATTTTTGTACCATTAATGGTTACTGAGAAAAGGCTGGATGAATTGGAAAAAAATTGGAAACTATGAAAAAAATATTCATAAATCTATAATTATTTCTAGAAAATATACTATTTAGAAACTATTAAATAATTTGTTATTATGCGGAATTTCATGCTCTTTCTAATGGTACTAATGTCATTTTTGTAGCATTAATGGTTGCTGAGAAAATCGAGATTGAATTGGAAAAGATTTGGAAAAAAAATTAAT
>JAWZYT010000035.1:0-99283 GCA_034508575.1 Petrolisthes manimaculis
GGTGGTTTCTGCCCTAGTACCCATCCGCCCCTATCTTTAGAGAGAGAGAGAGAGAGAGAGAGCACGATAGAAAAAAGAACGAAAGAAAAAAGAACTAAAGAAATCTGAGAAGGCACGATAGAGGAGAAAGAGGCGAAACTGAAAAGACACGAGAGAGGAAAAGAGAGATTTAAGGGACAAGAGACGGAAGGTGAGAGGGCGAGGGGAAAGGTAAGCCGTATCGGGTTGGTTCCCTGTTCCTCAGAAGGTAGGCAAATGTATCTTTATTTATTTTTTTATTTTTTTTCCTTGATGTTTCTGTGTAAGTTTCATTCCGTATATTTATTCATCTTTCCTCTCCTTCCTGTATATAAATTTCTCTTGTTTTGCTTCCCCTCCTTTATTTTCCCATTTGTCTTTCCTTTTCCTCGTTTTCTTGTAATCTTCCTTTTATATTTTCCTGTCTTTTAGCTTCATGATATTAAAATTTCTTTCTATCCTGTGTTTTCTCTCGTCTCTCCCTCACAACTACCACCTCATTCTTTCATCCTTTCGCAGTCCCAAACCTTTCACCTAACCCTCGTCCTCTTCTCTCCCCCCTCTTCTCCCCCTCTTCTCCTCCTCTTCTCCTCCCCCTCTTCTCCTCCCCCTCTTCTCCTCCCCCTCTTCTCCTCCCTCTCTTCTCCTCCCCTCTGCCTTCCTATATGCCATCACATCCCTCTCTCTCCACCCCATCCTTCCCTTTCCCTCAGCCATTCTCATAACTAACCCTTCCCATTCCCCACGTCTTTCCTCATAATGTACTGTGTATCTCCTTCCTCCCTTCCCTCCCCTCCCTTCCCTTCCCTCCAACTTCTATCCTCTACCCTCTACCCTTTATCTCGCCTCCTCGGTTCCTTTTCAACCTTCCTCCTTCCCTCTCGACTATATTTTCTCTCCATTTTCTTGCCTCTTTTCTACTTCTGATTTTCTTCCTTCCCCTCTGAAGTCATATATTTTTTTCCTTGTATCTTAAACGCATCTTTTTTTTTATTCCTTATATTCGTTTACTGTGTCTCTTCCTATGCCTGATCTTTTTTACTTCATCTACCAACCCTCCCTTCATCTACCAACCCTCCCTTCATCTACCAACTACCATCCTCCCCATCTCTCCCTTCATCTACCCCATCTCTCCCTCCCCTTTATCTACCATCACCTTCCACCCCACCTCCCTTCCCGAGTCACTGTACAGTACCACCCCCTCCCTCCCCCCCCCACCCGTTGTCAGAGGGTGGAGGGTCGGCTTTGTCTCCCTGCCAGTCAGTGACGAAGGGGGTGGGGGGGGAGGGAAGGGGTGGCTGGTGGAGGGGGAATGGGGGGACGGGTATCTAAAAAGGCCCTGTAATTACTCCGGCCTCTTGAATGGTGACTCGACGTAGAGGGGGGGGGGGGAGGGGGGAGAGGAGGGATTACAAGAGGTGAGCCAGGTATAGGTGAGTATGGTTATCTCTCTCTCTCTCTCTCTCTCTCTCTCTCTCTCTCTCTCTCTCTCTCTCTCTCTCTCTCTCTCTCTCTCTCTCTCTCTCTCTCTGTGCAGTGTATATATTTTCAATCCGTTTCATATTCTTTCTATGTCTGTTAATTAATTTATTTGCATGTATCTCTTATCATCCCCATCTCATAATATCTTCGCTTATATTGCTTTTTTCCCACTTAAACCTCCTCCTTTTCCGTTTACCTCTGATAATTTTTCATCTCTATAATTATTTTACTGTTTCTGTCTTACGTTCATATATATCTTTGTTTACATTATTTATTTTAATTAGTTTCTCTTTCTTATCTCTCCTCACAATCCCAATTTCTGCCTGTTTTATCTCATTATTTTTCTGTTTATATAATTTGTTTTTCTGACATTTCTTCCTTTTCTCATTACTCCCTCCCAGCTTCCTCTCTCCATTCTCTTCCCTTCACTTACTCCCAATTTCTCATCGGATTCCTACTTTCATTTACTTACTACGTCTTTGTTCCTCATCTCCTTCCTCACCCCCCTTCCCCTCTCCTCTCTCTATTTCTCTCTCCCTCTCCATGTCTCTCTCTCCCTCTCACACTCTCAGGTCTTGATGTGAGTTAGGACTGGTATTGTCTGAAGGAGATGAGCAATTCTGAGGTCTATGTATGTATGTGTGTGTGTGTGTGTTGAAATTATTGTACAGTACGTCAAGATTGTGTTCGTGTGGCATTTAAAAGATATAATGTATAGCAGTAATTATTATGTTAATGTGTGGTGATGTGTAGTGTGTGGTCTGGAGTGTTTGGATGCTTGCCTTGTTATGTTATTGTGTTGATGGTAATACTAATAAAAGGGTATAAATATGTGATAAAGTCCTGGGTATGGGATTATGTTGTTTGGTGTGGTAGATGTGATATGTTTTTTTTTTTTTTTAATGATATGTGAAATAATATTGTGATGTGTGGCATAAAGTGTGTTATGCTTCTATGGTGTGTAGTAATGTTGTTCTGTGATATGATACAAGGATGTCACCAAACCCTGTGATGTAAATAATGTTGTGTGATGTGGTATAGAAATGTGATATACAGTAAAGTAAGTAGTCTTATGGTGTGAATGATGTTATTGATGATGTGATATAATGTGTACTGAGGTCATACAGTGCAGATTATAATGAGAGTGTGAGGTTGTGTTTTCTATTTGAGTACATACAGGTGTTTTGTTTTATAACCCCAGGTGTAGGTGTGATGTTCAGTACACAGCAGCTCCTCATAAACAACCAAGGTTATATTTATGAAAAGGTGAATCCAAAACATTTGCTGACCGAAGTAAATATACGTGTAAGCATATATAGGTAATGTTTGGTATATATACAAATTTTTTATTTATTTATTGTGTATGTTGGTTCAGATTCAGTTGTTAGGGGTTACTTAGGGATCGAAAAATCTCTCGACGTTTTTGCTAGTGACTGTACTTGTTAATTTTTGTATTCCTGGTCATTATTTCATTGGTAGTGTTTTGTAAATGTAGATATTAAGGTGTTTCAATACAACTTCTTGTCGCTTATGCAGAAATAGTAAGTTGGAAGGAAACTATTTAAGAAAGGAAGGTGGGAGTGGGTGGGAGGTTGGTTGGGTACCGTAATGCAGGTGTACCAAGCAGGCAGTGATCAGGGGGTGTAGGTGGGTGTGGGGCTGGATGGGGGGGAAGGGGGGGGGGCAGCAGGTGGTGATGCATGTGGCGGCACAGGTGTTAGCCCCGCCGCTCCTCATCTGTTTAATAATAACGAGTCAAGTCCCCGAGTTTACGGCCGCGGTATATTAGCCTCTACGTCACTCGGGCATTAGAGCGTCTTTCCCCCGCCGAGCCCTAGACTTACGGCACGAGTTGGCTTTCTCTTGAGTTGCGAATGTGAGTCTTTTATCATGTGGATTTGTGTTGCGAGAGTGTGTGTGTGTGTGTGGGGAGGGGAGTGGGGGACGATAAAGGGACGAGTGTGGTGGGACGGCAGACGAGATGAAGGAAGGAGTGTGGTAAGGGAAAGAGATGAGGGGCGTGTTGAGGTAAATACATGTAGGCAAGGAAGGAAAGAAGAAGCTGGGTAGGTGTTTTGGAGCAGTGGAGGAGTGTGTGTGATTAAGAACGTGGCAGGAGAGAGGAATATAGAGTGAGTGTCTGGGATATAATGATTATAGTAGAGATGTGAAGGAATTGTAAAGTTTGTATGAGAAAATAAACATGTTGAAGGGAGGGAAAGAATGGTACTGTAGTTAAAGAAATAAAAGAGGAAAATGAAATATGCTAAATATTGAGACGATGAACGAAAATTAGAGTAAAGAAAGGATCAAAGGAAAATTGAAAATTATGATCATATAATATCTTGTGAATATTAAGGGAATGATAGAGGAAGAGAAAAGGGGAAACTGGAGCGTGTCAAAAGTAAACAAAGGTAAGAAACGAAACAAGCATTCAGGAAGACAGGCAGTGGTGGAAGTATCCCCAAGCAAGCAGACAGGTAGGCAGACAGGGAGTCGCCAGTCAACCTGTCTCTGAGATAAGACAGTATTAACTCGGCCAGTCACTAAGTAATGCAGGTAGACATACAAGTAAGTAGCCAGACCAGTCAATCAGTCAGTCAGATATACAGTGAAAAAAACAGGCAGGCAGGCAGGCACAGACATACAGACAGACATAGGAGAAAGAGGGAGGGAAGGAGGGAGGCAGTGCAGTCGAATCCTGTTGACAAGTTCAAGTGTGTGTGAGTGTCAGCGTGAGGGGGCCGTGTGTCAGTCTCATTGTCAGCCTGTGGTCAGATTTGTCAGTCAGGGTAAGAGGGTCCCTGTGTGTGTCAGGCAATCGACCAGTTATCTAGTGCTAAACCAGTCAGTCATTGAGGCGGTCAGTCAGTCAGTCAGTCAGTCACCGTGTCACCCATAATTATACGTTGTCAGGTCCTCTTTCCTCCCTCCCCTCCCCCTCACCTTTTTTCCACTTTCACTCACGTTTTGTCCTTCCCACCTTCCTCCCTCCCTCACTGTACACTTTCTCTTTCCTCCAGCACAGTACATCACTCACTCACTCGTCAATCTTTCTTTCATTCTCGCCTTCACATTCTTTCCTTCACTTTTTTTTATCATTTTCTCAAACTCTTCTCGCCCTGCCTTATCTTATATGTTTGATCACCCATTAATATCTAAATGTTCCTTGTTTTTTATGCTGTATAACTTTGTATTTCAACTCGGTAATACCACACGTAAACAAAATAGAATAAGAATCCACCTTCCTGCCCATCAATCCCCACAAGGTGCAGCAGAAAGGAAACAACAAACACATTGAAACTCTACTGTCTCCATCTAGTGCGATATATTATGTGAAGCATCCAACACCTCCAATCTTCATTCCCTAACCTCAGTTCCTCTCTTAGAGTCACTGGTTACTGACAGCCGATAGTCCTGAGGTAAAATGACAAAAAAAAATATACAGTAAAAATGAAAATAGCTTCATTAATTAGTTAGGGAGGAAACAAAGAAGGACAAGGAGGAGGACACAGGGTGAAGAATGAGGCCTAACTTCAGAAAGAGGAGGGGAAGCAGTACTACATTTTGATTAGAGGTCTGACTTGTCTTGTGTCACTTAACAGGTTTAGATAAAAAGGTTAACCACATCTTTCCTTAATTCTGCTTACTTCATCTCTGTCCCTTCTCTTTCCCTCATTTCCTGTTTTAATATAATATATAATGATCGATAATTTAATGTTGGTAATATTCTATGTTTTTCTATCCTTTGTTCTCAATCTTTCCTTCTTGACATTATCGCCTCATTACTCTCCCCTTCCCCATAATAGGTTTTCTTTTCTTCCTCTTCTATTCCCCATGTAATTCACCCTATTCTACCTCTTTCTTCTCATTTCTCCCTACATCTCTTGGGATTTGACGCCCCTCTGGTCCCAAATCAATCTTATTCAGCTCTCAAGCTATCCCTTCTTTCCTTATAATGTCTTCAAAGTTCTCCATCCTTCCTCTCTATTATTCCCCCATGGCTGCATATGTATGACTCCTGCTGTTGGACTGTGTGTTGTGTTGTCAGGGTAATCATATAATCCTCCTTCCTTTCTTACCCTCATCTCCCCTTCTCCCTCCCCCCCCTTCCCTCTCCCGTGCCTGTGTGTGCCGTGAATGAGGGAGTGAGTGCCAGACTGTCATGCAGAGTGCCAGGCAGGGTGGGTGGTGCCAGGGGTCTGGTGTCAAGGCGGTGAGGGCATCCTGATTGGTGCTCTGACATCCCCCTCCACCACCCACCACCCACCACCCCCAACACCAACCTCTCCTCAATTCATCCTCTCCCCCACCCACCCACCCACCCGTGTCAGGTGACTGGAAGGAATGGGAGGAAGGGAGCAGGGTGAAGAGAAAGGACGAGGAAGGTTCTAGGGTGAGATGTGGGGATAAAGACGGAACAGGGTGAAAGGAGAGAATAGGGCGAGGGAAAATACAAGGTGAGTGAAGGGAATAGGGTGAAGGAAGGAATAGGGTGAAGGAAGGAATAGGGTGAAGGAAGATACAAGGTGAAGGAAGATACAAGGTGAGTGAAGGAAATAGGGTGAAGGAAGGAATAGAGTGAAGGAAGATACAAGGTGAATGAAGGGAACAGGGTGAGTGAAGGGAACAAACAGAACAGGGTGTGGGTAGAGGATAAGAAGAAAGCTGAGGGTAGGGACGGGGACAAGGAACAGGGAGGGGATTATATTGATTGAGAGGAGGGAGAGGGGAGGGGTGTACGGAATGAGAGGGAGGGTGTCAGGGTTTTAGGTTTGAGGGAGATGGCTTGGGGAGTTGGGTGACTAGAGTACGAGAGGGGGAGGATATGTAGGGTAGTGACAGACTTGGGGGACAGACATAGAATTTCACCAGCCATCAGTGTGTGTGTGTGTGTTGTAATTCATTCATACTGTTTCTTCATCTATCTGTTGTATGTCTGTCCAACCTATATATCAATCCATTCATACTGCTTCTTCATCTATTTGTTATGTGTCTGTCCAGCTTATATATCAATTCATTCATACTGCTTCTTCATCTATCTGTTGTGTGTCTGACCAGCTATATATCAATTCATTCATACTGCTTCTTCATCTGTCTGTTGTGTGTCTGTCCAGCTATATATCAATTCATTCATGCTTCCATTTATCCTTTGATTCATTGAGGTGTTCTTTCATGCGTCCATCCATCACCAAACGTTTACTTAACCACCTATCCTGCTCTCCAATATTGTAATCCATCTCTATCTCTGTCCCTTGGCAATAAGTCGTAAGTAGGAGGAGGGCTTGCGTCACGGCACCCTCTCCCACCCCTTACACCCCTTGGCCCTTTGTGTGGGGACTGGGGAGGGAGGGAGTCTGGCACGCCGCCCCCCACTCCAACCCAACTCACCCCACCCGACTCCCTGATCCCCGCCTTTTCGCTCGACTCACGCTGCCTGTCCTCCCCTCCCCTCACCTCACCCATCTTTCTACTGCGACTAACATCTCGTCCAAAAAGGCAAAATAAGATCCAATCAAGTCGTCTTCTGCATCCGCCCAGGTCCATTTGGTGGTTTTAATTAATGACGTGATATTTAATGAGGAATTTCGTTTGGGGAAAGCTATTATACTGGTGTCTTGCGTCGACTAGATAAAACCGTATTGGTAAGGAGGAGTTCATTCACATTGCCTTTGAGGATGACTGAGATAAGTGGTGACTGTTGGTGACTATAGAAAGATGTGTGGCCAGGTGATATATTTTGTAGGCGAGGTTTGCAAAAATGTGCTTAAAATACGTATATCAAGGTTTGTGTCTGCATGTTGGGGATGAGGGAATGATGAAAAAACGCAGGATGTAGATAAATATATTAATTTTGGTTGCTGAACGCTCGCTCCTGCACGGTATAAAGCTCTCCGGACGTCTTAAATCACACTGCCGTCGTCATTACTGTAATTGTAGCATATCCCTCGCTATGTAACTACCCAATAACACCCTGGTGTAGTGCGTGTGTGCCTGTGCTTGCTTGTGCGTGCGTTCGTGTGCAGTATTGTATTGCAATGTCCTCGGTGGCTCCACTTAACGTCTGTTCTCCTTACTTCCTCTTCTCACTTCCCTCTCTTTCCTCTCCCTCCTTCCTCCCTTCTTCTTTCCTTCCTCCCCTCTTCTTTCCTTCCTCCCCTCCTCTTTCCTTCCTCCCCTCCTCTTTCCTTCCTCCCCTCCTCTTTCCTTCCTCCCCTCCTCTTTCCTTCCTCCCCTCCTCTTTCCTTCCTCCCCTCCTCTTTCCTTCCTCCCCTCCTCTTTCCTTCCTCCCCTCCTCTTTCCTTCCTCCCCTCCTCTTTCCTTCCTCCCCTCCTCTTTCCTTCCTCCCCTCTTCTTTCCTTCCTCCCCTCTTCTTTCCTTCCTCCCCTCTTCTTTCCTTCCTCCCCTCTTCTTTCCTTGCTCCCCTCCTCCCTCCTTCCTGTACACACACACTCAGCTTGCCTTCCTGGTCCCTTCCCACGTGTCAAGTCCCTCACTGACTAGTACGGTACGGTACGGTACGGTAGGGTTCGGTTGTAGTAGTGACTGGATTGATGTAATGATTGATAGATGTCTGGCTGTCTCCTGGGGATTGGCAGTCAATACATGGATATCGTTATGATAGATAGATACATACATACAGTACAGTAACCTATGTACACGTAAGCATAACATAAAATAAATAGATGTTAGTTAATACAATATTCTGAAGGATCTGCAGTATGTATGAGTCAGTTTCCCATGTGGTTCTTAGAGAAAATTTACTTTTTTTATCCAACCTTAATAAAAGTGATAAAGTATTAAATTGAATGTGTGCTAATTTTTTGTGTATATTTGTCATGGAATGAATGTGATAATAATTGTTTAAATTTTTAATAGCAGTGGATTGAATGTAATAATTGAGTGTGATAATTATAATAAGTATGTAAGGATGATGACTTGCATGTTTAATAAAAATGATTGCTAAAATGTGTAATAGTATTAATGGATTGAATGTGTGATAATTGTTGCATGCGTGATAGCCCAGTGAGAGATTGAGAGTTGCCTGGTGATGGCTAATAATGGAGATGGAGATAAGGGATTGAGTGAAGAGGTTAATGGATTGGCTCACTGTGTTCGACTAATGGCCCCCCTTCCCTCACCCTTGTCACTCACCCATTAAAAGTAATTCATCACCTACCTATTCATTCATTCATCCATTAAAAAAATAATTAACTAACTCTTGTATCATACATTATTCATCCGCTAATTTATCCATTAATTTACACCCTTTCATTCACTCGTATATACTAATTTATTCACTAATGTATACTCAATCATTCACTTGGTCTCTAATTTTACACAAACTTTCATTCATTCACCAACAGAAAATACGTTAGCATTACATTTTGTTAACCATTGGACTGCCAATAGTTCCACGATTAGTTGATAAGACCAGTGATGTTCAGTATAAGAGGGTTGTTTGCTGTATAGGTGAATTGAAGGGCTAACTAACGATCCTGTAAAAAATTCTATAAGACAAGACTATCTACTCGTCATTGAGGTATTAAGGGGAGGGTCTATATAGGTATGGCATTTTTGGAGATAATGATTCCTACAAACTATTTCAAGCAACAGGCTACCATTATCTTTGTTTATCTGGTCCTATTTCCTGACATACTTTGGAGGAATCGAAGAGTTCTACTGCACTAAAAGTATAATATTCGCCCTTAATCCGCTTCCTGGCATATACTGTAGTTGTGAGGAATCAGCTGCCCTTCAGTTTGACGAGAAACAATTCTCTATGACAGAACTGCACTGCAAGGAACTGGTTTTATGGAGATGACTTGTAACTCTTATCTAATGAGTAGTTGAAGTGTGGCGTAATATGTATATATATATATATAGAGAGAGAGAGAGTGGTGTAATAATATCGTCGGGAGTTCGTCATAATATATGTTAAAAAAAAAACCTCATCCAAAGGAATAAGGAGGCAATATTCTGTCGTGGGTGTGAATTGTAGAGCATACCAACAATTCCTTCTAACTATCCCAGGAAACAAACTATAGTGTACGAGTAGAGTACATGTTTTGTAACCTATAGATTGGAGGAGTCAATAGCCCCCAAAGTCACCCACACCCAATGTCCTTAAGGAGGAGTTAGTAGAGTTTTGGTAAATCTGGAGCAACTGATTCCACCAAACCATTCCAAACAACAGGACACCCATTTATTATTGTCAATCTGGTTCTGTTTCCTGGTATTGTTTGGAGGAATCAAGGTACTCCAATGTACGAAATGTATTCTATGCCCTTCAATGATAAGAACTCACAACTCAGAAACTCCGGGTTAGGTTCCCGAGCAATCAGGCTCCCGCGGAGAGAGTGAATTTATTTATCCCCACTCCACATTCACCCACCAGCAGACTTACTAGTTTATACCAGCGCTCTTCAAATAGCCAAGAGTTTGGTTCGTCCCTACAGTTCCTTGATTGCCCAGCATCAGTTAAAAAGAAAAAAACAAACATTATAGAATATTATAAAAAACATAGTATATTAATTTAACCCCACTCTCTCTTCACCAAACAACAACAACAACAACAGCTTAAGCTTCCCTGTAGCATCAGTGTAGTTTCTTCCACTTTTTGTTTGTGTAGCATCATTATTGATTTTCCCACTCTTTGTTTATGTAACATTATTATTGATTCTTCCACTCTTTATTTATGTAGAAGCAATACAGTATGGTTTCTCCCCACTTTTTGTTTATATGTAGAAGTAGTATATATAGTTTCTCCCTTCTCATTGTTCACTTAGCAGGAGGACTCAGTAATTTCTCTTTACTTTCTTGTCCACGTAGCAGAACTGTAAGTCTCCCATCACACCCAATAATAAACACTCCAACTGCATCACAACAAGCATTCCAACCCCTTCCCCTGTCCTACACTACACACACCGGCCCTTCTCAACCCATGCACCCTAAGGATTTCACGTCTCATCCAACTTTGAGTCTATTGTCAGTTTTATTATACTTATCTAATTCTGTCTTGTTTTCCCTCCACCTTATCTTCATCGTCAGTTTTTCCTCCTCACTATCACCACTATCAATCTCTTCATCACTATCAATCTCCTCATCACATCTACTTCCCCATCTTCATCAGTTCCACTTATAGCAGCATCACCATTCTCTCACCATCACTTTGTATCTGCATTCTCCTTCCATCTAGCCATCACTATCACCATCAGATTTCCTCCTCCCCTTCCTTTCTATCCCATTATAATCAATCCCCGTTTCCACCTTCCCTCCAATTTATCCATTATTCTCACCTATCATTCTAAATTCCTTCCCCACCACCTACCCATCATTCACCTCCACAATCTTTCTCCAACCCTTCTTCCTTCAGCCTAACCCTTCCACCCACCTTCCCAAGACCCCTCCCCCCTCCTACGTACTCATCACCCCTCCCCGCCCCTCCCTCATCTACCCATCACCCCTCCCACCCACCTTCTCCCTCCATCGCTTCTTTAAAAGGTCTGGGAGCGAAGACGAGGGAGAATGTATACCGTACTTTCACGTGGGTCTCTCTCTCTCTCTCTCTCTCTCTCTCTCTCTCTCTCTCTCTCTCTCTCTCTCTCTCTCTCTCTCTCTCTCTCTATCTCTATCTCTATCTCTATCTCTATCTCTATCTCTATCTCTCTATCTCTATCTCTATCTCTCTCTCTCTATCTCTATCTCTATCTCTCTCTCTCTATCTCTCTCTCTCTCATACATATTTTTTGTCGCCTTTAATCACTCTTTGTATCTGATGGGCTGAAACGTAACTCACAGCTTCTGTCACAAAGATTTACCCATTTTGATAATAGCCTGATGGGACGGATATGTACAGTACAGTATTATAGTACCCGTAAGGAATAAACACACAGTCTTAATAATACCATAGTGTCGAGTGAGAACAGCCATATTATTAAGCAACAAGTTTTGTATTTTATGAATTGTGACTAAGTTGTTTGTGGTTGTAGCGGTGGAGGTGGAGATGGTGGTAATAACTTGGACTGACTCTTTATGTAGCCTATAGCGGGTAGATAAATAAATCCCTTGACTCACATTTCCTGGCCTATTGTCTAGTCTTGGATTCCAGGGTGGGGATAACTTGGTCTCCTTTGAGGGGGTTTGTATATTGCTAATGTGATGGTAGTAGTAATTATAATTTTGGTATTTTGTATTACGTGAAAACGATACAACTATGCAAGAAAATATGGTGTTAATTATGTAAGTGGTGGTAGTGTGTGTTAGTGTTAATTATATTGTTAGGATGGTATTGTTGTCAGCCAAGGATTTTTATTAATTAAATATTTTCTTCAATTAGTTCAAAAGTTCTGTATTTACGTCTTAAGTCTGTCTTGAGGAGATAACTACTTGCTTAACTTTAAAGGGACTAACTACTCTAGGGGAAAGAAAATCATCTGACGTTACTTAAAAATTATAACAGATTTTCACCATAAAGACCAAGAGTGTGGGTCAAAAAAGAAAACAAGTATGTCACTGTACCTTCCTTTCACTGCATCATCACGTCGTATTATCACAGCAGGAGGAAGGTGTGTGTGTATGAAACTATTCCATCATATTTATAAACAATGTATAGAAAAACATATATAAACATTTCAATGGTTTTTTTCTGATCTAAGCATATTTTTGCATTAACCTGTTTTTTATCTTTACTTTTAATTGATAATAATAATAATGATAATAATGATGATGATAATAATGGTGTTAGGTAGTCGCTATTTGTAGTGGTTGTATGTTGGTAGGTTTTAGAGGCATGGGAGTGGTGGTAGTTGTGATGCAAGGCAGGATAGTGGTAGTGGTAGTGATAGTGTAGTCAGGCGAGACAGGATAGTGATAGTAGTAGTGGCAGTGTATCGAGGCGAGGCAGGATAGTAGTAATACCGGGTAGTAGTGGTAGTGGTGATAGTGTAGGGGGAGACAAGGGAGAGGATAGGGTTTGTGATGGTAGTAGTAGTAATAGTAGTGATAGTGTAGCTAGGCCAGACAGGATAGTGTTAGTTATGGTAGTAGTATTGATTGTGTAGGTAGACAAGGTAGGATACTGTTAGTAGTAGTAGTGTGAGGGTAGGTAGGCGAGGCAGGATAGTGTTAGTGATGATAGTAGTAGTAGTAGTAGTAGTAGTGAGGGTAGGTAGGCGAGGCAGGATAGTGGTAGTGGTGTAGTCTCCCGCTGGGTGAGGTCTGGCTCCCTGCTGTGACAGGTATGTGGCTCCAGGCCCACTACTACCACCACTGTCCATACTACTACTACCACTGTCCATACTACTACTACTACCACTGTCCATAATACTACTACCACTGTCCATACTACTACCACTGTCCATACTACAACCACCACCACTGTAAATACTACTACCACCACTGTCCATACTATTACCACTATGTTCATACTTCTACCACAACCGTCCATACTACTATAATAGCACTACCACCACCACCAATATCCATTCTACCACTACCACCAATGGTCATACTTCTACTACCCCTATCCTTACTACCACTATCACCACTGCCCATACTACCACTACCACTGTTTCTTCTTTCATCCTCACTATCACTCTGCCACTATCACTGTTCCTACAACCAAACACGTTATCATTGCCATCAACCATCACTGTCTATTATGCCAACTCTACTGTATCTACCACCACCACTATTCTTACTACCACCACCACTACTATTCTTACTACCACCACCACTATCCTTACTTACTACCACCACTACCACCTCCCGTCTCCACTAACCTCCTCCTACTTTCACTATCACTGCCATCACCACTAACACAACTGCTAATCACTCACTTATCTTTACAACACTGTCCTTAGTATAACATTACCACAACTAAGCTAACCATGGGTACCTCATAATCCATATTGTTGTACTAACCTAACCTAACCTTTCCTACTCTTAAATAAGGGGGTGCGGGAGTAGATGACATTGAATGTGTTATTAGATGCACACATTTGAACTTCAGGAGTGCTTCCCTCCGAGAAAAATCGTTTGGTGGGAGTCAAAAGTTTCAAAATAATCTAAGGTTGTGTAAGGGTTAGGTAGGGCCATCATAGAATCACAACCATTTCATTTCACAACCCTTACCATTTCACATATCCCAACCACCATCACGTGTATCCGTTCGACCGACCACCATAACTGATATTTGCCACCACCTGCTTGAACACCATGTCGCCTTAAGGTCAAATTAATAAAGGAAATGCATCAACCCGGATCCACAAGCAGAGAAACGAATAATCTCAACAGCTTGAACGATGTTGAGATGAAAACACTGGCCTTGTGGCAGATGGAAACACGCTAGAGAGGTATTTGACGTAAGGTATTTTGACGGGGAATTGACTCTTACTTCTAGTTGACTCTTATAAACCATGCTAGAAAGAAGTTTAGTTGATAGAAATGTGTGTGTAATCCTGTCGTGAAAAGACCATCATACAAAGACCTAAAACAACAAAGAACTACACGTCAAACTGTGTAAAATATACCTGTAACTCAACCCACTTTTTGCATCACCTTGTATATAGGAGTGACTGACTGACTGAGGGCGGGCAACAACAATGACTATGAGTATCACTTAGGTCTCGTCAAGTGTAATAGTGTGCAGTGACGGAATAGAGGAATCGTGATACCGGACGATGATTACCCACTGCATCACCCTAATTCCCGGTGATGGATGCATGGATGGAATGGACCAAGTAGTATAGTATATGCCACAGTGGGTGATGATGATGATGAGCACTCACACCAAGTATCACCTTATGTCATGTCCACTCTAAATGCTTAATAACTAACTGCATGGGTGTATGTTTGTGTTTATGTTTGTGTACCAAGTTATTAGGTGTTATTGTTTTGTTTTTTTTGTGTGTGTGTACGAAGTTACTTGGTATTATTATGGTGTATTTTTTTTTTTGTGTGTGTGTGTAGGAACTTATTCCCTTTTACACACCATAGTTTTGTTTCCTAGTTGTTTGTATTTTTATTTATGTTAAATATGTGTAAAATTCGTGTTAGTGTTGATAGGTTGTATGTGCTTATTATACGTGGTGGTATAAGCGAGTGAGTTTTGAGTTGCATTTGTATTGTTCATTGTCATTTGTGTGGTTTGTATTGTTCGATGCCGTGTTTGTGTTGTGTATGTTGCCTTTTGTATTGTTCGGTGTCGTGTTTGTGTGTTGGGGTTTGTATTGTTCTGTTTGGTATCGTGTGTGTGGTTTGTGTGTTGGAGTTTGTATTGTTCTGTTGTTCAGTATCGTGTGTGTGTTGTGTTGTGTTGTGTTGTGTTGTGTTGCCTTAGTATTGTTGGGTGGTGTAGTGTTTGTGTTTGGTGGTATGTTTATGTGAGGTGACAAGGTGACATGACACAGGACACCGTGACTGTGATGGCCCGCTGACGTTCTGACATGACACTCCGATAGCATGGTGGGGTTCGATGCCTGCCTGGCCTTGAATTTTACATCATCCACCAACACCAACTAATACTATCCCCACTATTACTATCCCCACTATTACTATCCCCATTAATACTAACCCCATTAATACTAACCCCACTAATATTAACTCTACATCCTCCTCCTCCTCCTCCTCCTCCTCCTCCTCCTCCTCCTCGAGGGGTGTGGATTCAGTTAAGTTAAATAAAGACTGCAACGACTCGTCACATCTTAAATAAAAGCATGAGGTTCCACGACTCTCAGTTCAGCAACCTTGAAATTTCACTACCATCATTACGACCACCAAGAATTACCAGCTCTCTTTAAAACCATACCGTACCTACCTACCTACCACCACCACCACCACCACCACCACCACCAGACTTGTACACCATCATCATCTCCACCACCATACATCCATCCATACCCATCACCAACAAAATACCTTCACTTTTACCATACCTACCAGTACCACGAACCGTACTTATATATCATCATCATCATTGCCGCCGCCACCACTAGTGTTGCCCTCCCTAACCCCGGCCCCTTCTCACCACCATTCCCATGCTCGGGTCAGTCACTCCCCGTCGCTTTATGTTTTACTTAAGCCTCTCCCCTCCCCTGCCGTGCGCTACCCAACCTTGCTCCCCCTGCCGTGCCGTGTACTTCCCTGCCATACGCTGGTTTCCTTGACCTTCCTTCCCTTTGCATTAGGTTCTTTCCTTGTCCCTATACAGTCATATAGTGCTTCTGCCATGTCGTGCTATACCTGGTCTTACCTTACCTTGCCACGGCCTGCCTCACCTTACCATATTAGAATTGTTGTGTCTTCTCATACCTTGCCTTGTTCCATCTTACCTTACACTCACCAACAAGAAACTCTGTCGCCTCAACAAGTGCTTCTTCTTAAATAAATGTGTTATAAAGGATAATCATCGAACAAACACATTCACAGGACAGAACTACAATATCCAGCAGGCTAATTTATAATCATTTGGTGCTTCAGTTCACGGGCCAGTGAAGCTTACGGTACCATATGAGGATCATGACTTGGTAGGTAAGGCGACAGTGCATTTGTTGATGTCAGTACATAAGCTGCCCTACATGTCTCTGACCCAGTTCCTGCCCCCAACCACTAATGGACAATATCCCTTGTAGCCCGTTGGTGTGCTTGTCAAGGCAGTCATATAGTCACTCCTCTCATAGGTGCTAAAACTTATATCCATGACTGCCTAAGTATTGTTTCTGTAGTGAAGTACGTTGTATTTTCTGTGACCCACTATATTCTTCAACACACACCTTACCCATACTTGGCCCGTTGCACTCAAAGAAATAAAGAATGGATGAGAAAAATAAGAGATGGACGACAGGGAGAGTGAAGGAATTAGAGGAGAGATATCGTAAGTAGGTATGTTATAGGATTGTAAATTAGATGATTAACATTCAGCTTCGCCAAATTTGTATGTTGCGTCAATGATGTGTAATAACAGTCATTTCCTTTCCTGGTGCTTCGTAATTATGTAAGGTAGTAATTATTCATTCTGTTCAGTAGTGTTGGTCGTCTCAATCGGTGGGAACCAATCACATCCTCCAATCTCTTACCAGTTAACCTAATGTTAGATGACGAGATGGTATGTATATATGAAGGCTATTTAAGGATGAGCCATAACATAGGACATTCCTCTTCAAGTCAATAAGAATAAACTATTAAGAAATATCGTGCATACAGGCTTTTCAAGATGACTTCAGAACTCCGTGGTGTGAACATTCTGACTTGGTGGGTGATAGATAGATAATTGGATTTAACCCTACAAGTGGTATAGGCTACTGTACGAGGAAGCTGCCTAAAGTAGGGTCGGTGTGAGGTCATGAGACAAACACGATTGGAAACTTACCAAATTAAAACACCCTGACTTAAGATCTCTCGCGGTATAGAGATTACACAGTTTACGACCTCATAAGCTAAAGATCTCGCGAAATTGAGATGGGGTCCATTCCTCGTCTCGCAAGTTGAGGTATTCGCAAGCATCACTGTTAAGTTGGTAAAGAATGTATGTACCCCAGTGAGGTTCACGATTGTACAATAAGTTTGGATCTTTTTATATATCATTGGGAAGGGAGGCTTAGAATATACAGTTGCCAGCAATTGTAACGAGTACAGTCAGCGTTATCAATCCTCTTCTCCTGTACCAGTTAGGCAATATGTGCTGGCAAATGTACTTGACGTGGTTGGAACTTGGAGGTGGAAGTCAATAGGTCTGTTTATCCGTCCATCCGTCCGTGACTTAATGCCACACTCTTTAGCTTAGTGGTCGATGGTGTGTAGTGTTGTTCATGGTAGTGGTAGTGGCTCTTTGTGTTGTCCTGTAGTCTCGTGGTTGTCCTACTGACTTTAACTCATTGTATTGCGTCGTTGTTGTTGTCTTGCTACTGTAGGCTAGTCTTGTAGTTGTGTCGTATTGTTGTGAGGAAGATAATTAATATAGGTGTACTTTGTCTTATACTTAAATGGGAAAGATAAATGGTGGGACTTTGTGGTGGTGAAGATGAGAATGTAAGTAGTGTAGATGGAGATAGAGGTAGTGGATATGTGAATAGAGATGGTGGAAATGTGATAGATGTGAATAGAAGTGGTTGAAATGAAGATAGTTGGTGGTGGTAATCATGGTGATGGAAATAAAGATGGTAATGGTGGTGGTGGTAGAGGTAAAAATGGAAGTGATGGAGGTGAGGGAAGTGGTGGTGGTGGAGATGAGGATGATGATGGTGGAGGTGGAGGTCAGTTGCCGTCCAAGGTGATCCACTCTGTACCCTTTCTGCCTCCCCCACCACCCACACCACCCACTGGTACCATTGACACCCACCACGTCTAGTACCACCACTCCCCACTCCCACTACCACTCCCACTACTACTATCACCTCATCACCATAAACATTAGAATCAGAAACATTACTACAATCACCACCAACAACAATAACCACCACCACCAACAACAACAACCACCACAACAACAGCAACAAAGACAACATTATTATGACTCGCATCACTACAACCACCACCACCACCACCACTAGTATCATCATCATCATCACTAACAATAGAGTTGCCACCATCACCTCACACCTATTTCACCACATATATATTTCTTCAACTACTGTTATATTGTACTACAACCTCACACACACCACCTTACGTACTATCACACTGACCACCACCCCTCACTCACCTACTCATCATAAAATATCCTCTATATCTATCAATCTATCACACACAAACACACACACACACACTTAACACACACATAACACTGCTCACCACAACACAACACACACACTCACTTAACACACACGTAACACTGCTCACCACAACACACACACACACACACACACACCAAGCACCAGGATGGAGTAGAGTTTGACGGCTCCGGTAATGGACACAAAATGGCTCTTGAGGATCGTGATGTCAGACGCCATTTTCTGACGTTTATGTATTGTTTATTTCCTTAAGGACCCACGTGTGTGTGTGTGTGTACTGTACAGCTTACCCGAGACACCATCACCTCATACATACATACATACATACATACATACATACTTCATCCTGACACCTCTGTTGTTATTATTATTATTACTGTGCATTTTTTCCGCCTGCTTACAAACATCGTGATGGGTGACGGTATAGTTTGATTTGTGACACTTTGATGGTGTGACCTGTGACAAATAGGATAGGTAAAAAAGGTACGTAGGGAGAGAAAGTAGGAGAATGGAGAGTTCGTGGAGGGGAAAGTGAGAGACGGTACAGAGGGTATCGAAGGAGGGAGAAGAGTAGGAGGAGAAATTGAAACTGTAGGAAGGAAAGGGAAGGGGACTAGAGGGAGAAGAGGAAGGGAAGGTAAGGGTCGTGTGGCTGACTTCTCTCACGGTCCCCTGTGGTTCCCTGCCCTCCCCTCCCTTCCCTTCCCTTCCCTTCCCTTCTTCCCTTTCCATTCACTTCTTCCTTCCTTCGTTCTCTCTTCCATTCACTTGACCTCTCCTGTATTTCTCTACCACCTTCCTTTCTCTCTCAAGCTTCTTCCTTTTCTTTTTTATCTCATTACCTCTCCTTCCTCCTTCTCTTCCTTACACTCAATTTTCTTGCTCTTGTTTCTTTTTCATTCCCTCCCTTCTCTGCCTTCTTTTTCTTCGCTTCCCAACGTATTCCTCTACGTATCGTCTCTTCCAAGCAATTCTACCTTTTCTTTGTTCTCTCTCCCTCAAATTTTTAACATACATTTCCTTTCTTTATAAAAAATCTTTCCCCTTTTAACTAACCCACAATCACTGTTGTCTTCAGTTCCTGGTCGTCCATCAAAGCTTTCACTGTTAAATGACGACGTTACATCACACGTGTTGGGTGCGTTTGTGTTTATGTGCGTGCGTGTGTGTGTTGGTGTGCCGTGTTTGTGTGTATGTCAGACTAATGATGAATCCTAAAGGGTCCACTTGACCCCACTTATGGACTACACACACACACACACACACACACACTTAGAGATACTGAAGTGAGTTAAGGCACATTGCACCCTTAACATGCACTCACAACAACACCGTAAAACTTAAAGATTGATTTTGGAGTAAGGAGTCGAGAAATGGACAGATGTGGAGAGGATTAGGAGGGAAGAAATGGTAGGGAAAAGTGTTGAAGGATAGGAATAGAGTGCAGAGTAGAATTAAGGAATTATTAATATTTTTAATCTTCCCTTTTCAAAAACGAGTGTAGATTTCTTCTTTTTATAATTTTCATCTTTATTAAATTAAACTTGAATTCAATTTTGTGTCTTGAAAGCTTGTTTTTTGTATAGATTACCGTAAATTTCGCATCCCCAGATAGGTTTCAGCAAGCCCCTACCTACTCATAATATTAATGTATAAGTTTAAGGACACTTGTAAAACCAACCCTTCCCACTCGCATTATAAGTAGAAAAAGGATCTTCTACTAGAAAAGTGAATGGGCCTGGTGATGACGATGATATAAGAACTTACATATACAGTAGTCGATGTAGAGTTATGTACGAGTTGTTGTCATTGTGTATAGTTTATTGATGTTGTTCCTATACAGCTGGAAGTCAAGTGTTATAATTATGTGAGGTGAGTTGCAATATGTAATGGTTAGTGAGTTGAGATGCCAAATGTGAAGTGAGGTTGTAATTATGATGAGGTGCCAAATGTGAAGTGAGGTTGTAATTATGATGAGGTGCCACATGTGAAGTGATGGGTAGCGAGGTGACATGTGAGGGGTGAAGGGAGGCGATCCGTAGTGAGATGAGATGATGCTTAGCGAGATGAGGTGCCAAATGAGAGGTAATGCAAACTTGATGAGGTGAGGTACCCAGGAGAAGAGAAATGTAGTGAGGTGGCAGTTTGAGAGGCGAGGGAAGGAGGTGATGAGAAATGAGGTGAGGTGCCAAATGAGGGGTGAAATGAGGGTAAGGGAAAGGAAAGGAAGGGAAGGGAAGGCAACACCTGGGTGGGTACACACATATACAGTACATACATACATACATACCTGGCAGCGATGGGAATTGGGGTGGGGGAAGGGAGGGAATAAAGAGGGGAAGGGAAGGGAAGGGGAGGACTGAGGGGATGGGGAAGGGAAAAATAGGTAAGAGGGAGGGAAGGCTTAGGGAAGGGGGAAGAGGAGGGTGCGAGAGGAAAGGGAGTAGGGGAGGGCTGAGGGGGCTAAAAATGGGTGACGGGGTGACAGCTGTTTGAGGGTCGAATCCATTAATCAAGATACCCACCACCCCGGAGGTTACTGGTCCCCTCACACTCACTCACTCACTCACTCACACTTCTCGTTTAATTTCGCTGACCTACCGTACTCACTTTCACTGCTTCCTTGTCCATTTTTTCAATAACTCCACCCAAATCTCACCCACTCGCAATTATACTCACGCACTTACACTCATAACTCACTCGTATTCCATCTATATTCTCCCTCACTCGAACACCTTGTCCACACTCACTCACTCACTCACTCACTCATCACAGTCTCACTCACTTTCTCTCCTTTCATGCACAGCCAGCCATCTCAGAACTTGGACTCCTCATCATCAAAATTAGTGTTCCTTCAAAATTGCTGTGTCGTCGAAATTGTACCCTCAGATGTTGTGATGCCATCAAGATTGGCTGGCTGTCCAAATAGTAGTAGTAGTGGTGGTGGTGGTGTTATGAGAGTGAGATGATGTTTTGCCGTGACTGATGGCCCAAGTAATTCTGTGGGTTTGTGTTGGTAGCTGGCTGTTGGGGGGAAGAGAGAGGTGGTGGAGGAAAGAAGGGAAGTGATGCAAACAGGAAGGAAATGGAGGAAATGGATGCACAAGGGAAAGAAACAAGACAGAAGGGAATAATGAAGGAAAAAGATGAAAAACAAGGAAGAAGAAATGATTGAATGAAATATATTGCTTCAAGGAAGAAGAAGAACTGAATGGGAAAAGGAAGAATGAATGAAAATGCTTCAAGATGGTAGAAAAACGGAAGTAGGTGGAAGGTATGGTTGAAAAAACAAAATTTAAGGAATGAGGAGGAGAAGATAAGGAGAGAGGAAAGAATAGTAATTCATATATAAGCATTTAAAAGAGGAGTAAGGAAAATAAAGGAAAAGAATACGAAGAAAACAAAAGCACTGGTAGAGGAGTAAATAGAATAAAGGGAAAGTAAAAACTGAAAGGAGATGAGAAAGAAGAGAAAAAAATATACGATGAAAGCGAGAACTGGAAAAGGAGGAAGAAGATGTGGTGGGGGTGGGGGTGGGGGGGGGGAGTTGCGGAAGGCCTGTGTTGTGTAGTGTTAGATGCCGGAGATTGTGGGGGTGGAGGAGGGAAGGGATTGTGAGTGTTGGGGGTGGAGGGGGGAAGGGATTGTGAGTAGTGGTGGTGAGTAGGAGGGAAGGGGTTGAAAGTGGAGGGGGGGAAAGAGAGTGTGGGTGGTGGTGAGGAGGAGGAGGGACGGGGTTGAAAGTGGAGGTGGGAAGGGAGGGGGAGGAAGGGATTGTGATGGTTGATGGACAAAGGTGGAGGGAATGGTGGTATGTCAGAGGTGAAATGGGAAGAATGTGAAGAGCAACGAATTAGACTGATCTCAGGTGAAGTGAAAGGAATGAGGAAGGAGAGGAGGAGCAGGTTGTGTGATTGGGAAGGAGAGGCAAGGGAGCGGGGAAAGGGATGGGAGAGGTAGGGAGATAAAGAGGAGAGAAGAGAGATAGGGATGAGAAGCATGGGGGGGGGGGAGAAGAGAGGAAAAAGTTGGCGAGTTGCATGGATGGATGGGGTAGAGGGAAATAAAAGGTGGAAAGGTAGACAGAAAAAAAGAGATGATATGGAGTGGGAGGTGAGGGGAAAAATGGTGATAACAGAGGGGAGAGGAGACGAAAGAGTTGGAGAGATGAATGGATGGGAAGAAGGAAAGAAAAGGTGGAAGTGAGAAGAAAGGATAGGGAGGTGAGGGAAGAGATGGTAAGATGAATGGATGGGAAGAAGGAAAGAAAAGATGGAATAGAGAATAAAGAGAGGATAGGGAGAGGGAGAGGGAGGTGAGGGACATAAAGTGTGTTAGTGTATGGCAGTGTGGCGACCCTGTGACGTGGGGGTCAGGGGTCACAACGCCTCACCTTACACCTTACCTCCTCTCCTTTCCTCCTTCTCTTCCTCTCTCCCTCTCCCATCATCCCTTCTCTCTCCTCCCTTTCCTTTACTCCCCTCTTCGATCTCTCCTTTACCCCCTATCCTCACTTTCCCTCCCCCCTTTCCTTCTCTCCCTGTTATACTATACATTCTATCCCCATTAAAAAGTCTCGCAAGGAACATTAGGTCTGTTGCTGTTTGAAAGCCCTTAGTAATTATACCTGTTCCCTCCCCTTATCATCTCTCACTCCTCCTTCGTTCTCCCTCTCCTTTCCCTCTTTCTTATTCTCCTCTAGTATCCTCTCCTTCCTTCTTTCTATTCCTTCTACGTCTTCAACAGTTCTACAGCTTCGTGCCTCATCCCTTCCCCTCTCCTCACCTTCCCTTCCCCTCTTCTCTCCTCTCCTAGGCAGCTCGTACAACAAACACCGTATATCACAAACCATCTTTTTTTTTCACTCACTAACAAGCGCTGACAAACACAAGCTCTCTGGCTCCCTCTGTTGTTGTCGCTACTGCTGTTGGTTGAGGTGGTGGTGGTAGGGTGTTTCTGTGACAAGTGTGATGGTCGTATTGTAGCCTAGTGGTGGTGGTACTTGTGGAATTTGTGGCACGTTCTATACTTGTAAATGCAGACAGTAGAGATAGTGTTAGCATTGAGATTGAAGATAGTATTCGTGTAGGAGTAGTAGTAGTAGTGTGGTTTGGTGATAAAAAGTAGTAGTATTATTAGTCGTTAGTAGTAGTAATAAGTGTTGTATTGGTGGTGGTAGTGGTAAAAATGGTGCTACAGTTGTTTTGATAGTTATTTTTATGTGCATCCTGTTGACGTCTGGGATGAACACAACAAACACCAGCCTCTTATCTCTCACGTAGCCCATCTCCAGTCTGGGTAGCAGTGGTGGCCCTCATACTCTTTCTGCATCACTTTTTTATGTTACGGTATCTGTACTTTTGAAGATTTTTTTTTTTTTCGAAGACCATAGTAACCTACTGTACTATTTATTATTATTTATGTACTATTTATGTATTATTTAATATTCTAATAATTTGGACTAATACTTTTGAAGATTTTTTTTTTTCGAAGACCATAGTAACCTACTGTACTATTTATTATTATTTATGTACTATTTATGTATTATTTAATATTCTAATAATGTGGACTAATAGATGGAAGGATGGTCATAGGAACGAATACGTATATGTATGTTTGTAAGGCAGGCGAGTGGCACATCGACCCCTTCCCTATGTACTGTTTTAGAGACTTGACACGGTGCCCTTATTGGCAGCTGTGATAGTTGCACAATCACACCTCTCACAGGTTTACACTTCTTTGCCACGATTCCACTTTATCCATCATTTCCTCAGATAATTGTGCGATGAAAATACACTCTGAATCCTTATTTATTTTTAATGTTTAGTAAAGGAAGAAGAAAAATTATTAGCGGTTAAACGAAGAAACGCACTCTGCCACATTACCTTTCCTTACGAATGAGTGGTGGACTAGTTGGATTTTTAGGCAGATTATTGCTGCATCAGTAAAGCAAGGGAGAGTTATTAATAGTGCTTTTCTCTGTAATGACCCTCAACGTATACCAGACCAGCCACACTTGCGAATATATTACACAACACTTGCTTTTATAGCAATATAAATGACTGCATAATTAAATAACTAATTAATGTTTTTTTTTCTATCTTTTCAGGTATGATGTTGGGCCTCTTTCTTTCTCCTTCATAAAATTATCTTCCCTTCACTCCATTTCCTTCTTTTCCTTCCTCTTTCTCCTTCATAAAATTATCTTCCCTTCACTCCATTTCCTTCTTTTCCTTCCTCTTCCTCCTTCATAAAATTATCTTCCCTTCACTCCATTTCCTTCTTTTCCTTCCTCTTTCTCCTTCATTTATTTTTCTCTCCATCTCTACTCGTGTCCAACCAGCTGCCAGTGACTGTACCGAGGTAAGAATCAACTCCGTCTTACTGGGATGAGCTGGGTTAGATGACAATAAGCTGGGTTATTTTAATTAGTCTATATAAGGTGAGGCTCTCTCGTTGGTGAATTGGAAAGTCTGGGATTCCTCCAAACTATGCCACGAAACAGACGACCTACTTTGGGATCTGTTTCGTGGCATAGCTTGGGGGAATTATTAGCCACCAATTTACTCCCAAAAAGAATCTCCCGTTAATTAAATTAGGCTATATAGAGCAAGGAAGAGTATGGTATATGTTAAACTAAAGTGGGCCAATTTATGATGTTGTTAGGTTAGAACTCCCACACACTCCTACAATATTATACCGACCATCACTCCGTAGTTGGAGTTGGATTTTATTATTAGAGACAATAAGTCGTGAGGGCTTTCTTAAATGCTGATAGAAATGCAAGGATGAATGAGTATATGTTTAGAAAATTTTCCATCTACGATACATGTCTAGTAGGCTGATACGTAAGTGATGGAAGAGGTTAGTAGGCTGATATGTAAGGGATGGAAGAGGTTAGTAGGCTGATATGTAAGGGATAGAAGAGGTTAGTAGGCTGATACGTAATGGATGGAAGAGGTTAGTAGGCTGATATGTAAGGGATGGAAGAGGTTAGTAGGCTGATATGTAAGGGATGGAAGAGGTTTGTAGGCTGATACGTAAGGGATGGAAGAGGTTAGTAGGCTGATACATAAGGGATGGAAGATCTTGGTCAGAGAACTACTTGTGATTCTCACAAACTGAGCCAGAAATCAGACCACGCACAGTACAGTAAAAGGGAAATACTCGATCTTTAAACAGTTTGTAGGAATCAGTGTCTTGCATCCAGTTCTCTACCATTCCTCCCTTTCCGTCGACTCCATAGTGACGAGAAAATGTGCAGCCCGTGTTTTTTTTCACTATGCTCAAGTTAAAAGGGAACGATTGAGTGTATGCCGTGATCAATAGACACACAGGTGCTATTGGTTAATGTGAACATTAGTAGGTGTTGCTGTATCGAATGTAAACATACTGTATATACTCGATTCAGGTGTGTGTGTGTGTGTGTGTGTGTGTATGTGAGCTCAGGAGGTATTATGGCTTGGGTGCCGATGTTGTTTTAATAATTAATGTAAATAATGCAGGTGTGTTTTATGCAATAGAGGAGTGGTATGAAATAGGACATTGGTATACTGTGCTTGCATGCATGTGTATGGTGTAGGTTTGGTCCAGGAAATACGTTGGAGCGGAGAAGGCCACGGTATGAAGAGCAATTACAATGTTTTTAAGTCGTTCCTCTAATAGTCTAATTTCTACAAACAGGATTATTATACATTTTTAATTGACATTGATGGGGTTCTTCTTAGACGTGCGGTATATACATTTTTCCAGTTAATTTATTTTACTTTCTCCCACTCGTATGAAAAATTGAAGCTGGAGTTGATGGAGCGTATAGTGAATTATTAGTGATTAGTCATAGAAGGTGGGTACAGATTTTCATAACGAGTAATTCAAGTGGACGACAAAGATATGTCAATTGGAGACGAATAGAAGCAGTGTGGTGATGATGATGATGATGATGATGATGACGATGATGGTGTTGGTGATGATGATGATGATGATGATGACTTTATGGTGGTATTGTTGTAGGCAGTGGAGAAAATATTGTGACTGTTGTGATTGTTGTAAGAAATATTATGGTGACAGTGGTAGTAGACAATGTAGTGATGGTGATGGTGGAAGGTCTAGTCTTCAATTATGGTGTCCTAGCACGCGCCACCCACTGTCTCTGTGTGTGTGTTGGTTGGTGTGTGTGTCCATTATATACACTAATAAAAAATTTGGATGCACAGTTTTTTGTATGCATTCATGTGTGTGTTGTGTATGTTGTGTGTTGTGTATGGTGTGTGTGTGTGTGTGTGTGTGTGTGTGTCCATTATATACACTAATAAAAGATTTGGATGCACAGTTTTTTTGTATGCATTCATGTGTGTGTGTGTTGTGTTGTAAGAGGATGTGTGGGTTTACATGTAGGAGTCCAAAGTTCGTCTTGTGTCTTCAGGTACCGTAGTGGAAATCCCGCCACGTTTGCATGATCATACATTATTTCCTATACATATATACAGCTGCCTCCAAAAGTTGTAGTCACTGTCATCAAAGGTCATACATTATCCCTTGGCTTTTAGAGAATCATTCGGCTATTTTTCATCACTCAAACATGTCTCTCGTAGGAAATAATAATACGTTGCTTACTTAAGTTAATGTATAAATGATTTAAATATGCAGAGGACTACAATGCATCACAAACTAAACTATTTCAGTGACCTATTGTGGCAACGAACACAATTATGGGAGGGTAACTGTACATATTGTATTTATAACAATGGTGCATGTTTGTTTGCGTGTACTAGAAAAGGTTTGTATGTGGTGGTGTGTATTAAATTATACAGGCATGTATGAAAGGATTGTGGGCTTGTTTTCAATATACTTGCTCATGCTATAGCACGTGTTTATAAATATGTATTGATGGGTTGTGTGTGTGTGCGTTTGAGAGAGAGAGAGAGAGAGAGAGAGAGAGAGAGAGAGAGAGAGAGAGAGAGAGAGAGAGAGAGAGAGAGAGAGAAAGAGTGTGTGTGTGTGTGTGTTGACCCTTCATGGTTCGTTAGTCAGTCAACACAGCCTCGACCTCGTGATGTTTGGTCACCAGGACACTTGCCTCACCCCTCACTCCTTCCCTTGCCAGTACACCCTCACCCCTCACTCCTTCCCTGCCAGTACACCCTCACCCCTCACTCCTTCCCTGCCAGTACACCCTCACCCCTCACTCCTTCCCTGCCAGTACACCCTCACCCCTCACTCCTTCCCTGCCAGTACACCCTCACCCCTCACTCCTTCCCTGCCAGTACACCCTCACCCCTCACTCCTTCCCTGCCAGTACACCCTCACTCCTCACTCCTTCCCTGCCAGTACACCCTCACCCCTCACTCCTTCCCTGCCAGTACACCCTCACCCCTCACTCCTTCCCTGCCAGTACACCCTCACCCCTCACTCCTTCCCTGCCAGTACACCCTCACTCCTCACTCCTTCCCTGCCAGTACACCCTCACTTCTTCCTCTGCCAGTACACCCTCACACTCTACCAGTACACGTTCTCCATCACCCTGCATTATATCCCACATTCACCCTTGTTACCTACACCGTCATTCATTCATTACTCTCACCCACTGTCATGCCTCACCCACTACCCATATCATTCAGGGAAAACAAACCTAAGGGGGTAATTCACTTTTGTTACATTGGAGTCCCATGATTCCTCCAAAGTATGCCAGGAAACAGGACCAAATGAACAAAAAATTCTGTGGTGTTCTGTTGCTTGCATGGAATAGTTTGGAGGAATATGTTGCTCCAGATTTATCAACACTGCACTTCCACCTTAAGGGACCCTGTGTCGTAGTCAGAAAATTGGAGGTAAATGAGTCCTTCAAATATGGCCACGAAACATCACCTATAGGGAAGGAGCTTGTTTTGTGGCATGGTTAGGTGGAATCAGAAGCCTCCATTATTTATTCACGATCACAGGGCCCTTAACAGTGTACGGTACGGGAATCCTGACTGCTGACGAGATTAAGAGTGTCAAGTAAAAACCAGAGTACGACTAGATCACCGTCACTCACTTCTCTCAGTCATTGTCAATACCTCAGCACTCCTTTATCCACACTCACCTACCCCTAGCATTCCCCCCCCCCCCCCTCTGCCCCCCCCCCTTGCACTCCCACTCCCAAACACCCCGAATTTTCCCACTGTGTACCTCATTCGCTTTCCACTCGTGTACACATCACCTTTATATCTTTAATCCATATTTTTCTCCGTCCACTTCTCCACAGAAATTTCTCCCCAAGTACTCCCCCCCCCCTCCCCTTTCCCTTGGGTACCACTTCTGCTCTATCCACAATCCAACCCAGTTACCTGCCCACTGTACTTTCCCCACACCAAACGGATTATTTCTACCCACAGTACTGTACTCTTTATCCCGCTCAGACATTTCATTTTCCTCAGTGACACCGAGTACTTCCTCACTTTAGCTTGAACTTCCCACACACCTATATATAGTTGCTGCCCTCGGGATTGTTTTTCCTTCAGTCATATCTCCCTGCAGTAATACTTCCCCCTCCATTAACCTTGTACACTCCTCTCTATATTGCTAGTACCTCCCCACAGTACTACTACTCCCCTCCACCTCTTTTAAAATTGTCGTTCACCCCCCTATCCTCAGTATCACCTCACACCAATCCTCCCCCCTGCTCTAACCTAGCACCCCTTATTGCAGGCGAGGGTAGGGGAGGGGGGCGAGGCTCCTCCCAATATACGGTATTGATTGTGGAAGCCTGGGATGAACACCTTCTGAATTATTCATATGTTGGCCGCACCTGTGTCCACCTCCACTACCTCCAACACCACCACCACTATCACCTCTACCTTCACTAACACTACTTCCAACACCACCTCTAAATCCAAGTTCACCTCTAATTCCAATGGACCTACAACCAACGATAACTCCCTCTTAATCTTCTCGACCACCACCACCACCACCTACCCACACCAACATTACCACCATTACCTTGATTTCCACTGTTATAATTATAGCTACCATCACCCCCACCTCATCTTCCCCAAACTACAACACCACTTCTATCTCCACTATCCCCAACACTTCCATCTCCTACCTCCAACATTACCTACTCCACTTCCATTTTACCACTCTTACTGCCTCCACCTCCATTCCATCGCCTTCACTCATTCCACCCCAGCACATTACTCCACTCGTATTATTCACGTTTTCCCTCGTCTTTGCTTCCTCCTCCACAGAAGGAATGATGATGGAAATGAAAGTGTAAACATCACAACTGTACACAACATTACAGTCAATATTTTTCAAGCATACTGATGGGAATAGTACTGTACCTCTCCTTCCACCCAGTCTCCTATATACCACCACCATATCCTCCTCCTACTCCGTTGTCACACCCCCCCCCCCCACCACCACCACGGTAACTTACGTAAACACTACCACCTCCACAGTCGACAACTTAAAACCACCTCCATATTCTGCTGCTACCCACAATCTACCCACCCACTACTACTTACACAACCTACCAACCACAACTACCTCCACAATCTACTAGCCTACCCACAAACCACCTCCACCCACTACCACCCACACCACCAAGGAGGGGACGAAGAAAAAGTAGGTTAGGTTAATGATGAATATATATAGGAAATAGAGTTACATTCATACACAAGCCACATACTCTTTAATACAAGCGAGTTGGTTTGGCTCCAACACGTAAACATTAAGCAAAGTCCATTGACCAGTAGGAGGAAGGGAAAAAAAAAGGGGAAAAATTAGAAAAGGAGAGAGAGGGGAGGAGTGAGAGACAAGTGCAACGCTTTGTGGAGAGGAAAATGAGAGGTGGATGATTCGGGCTTAAAGAGCGAAACGGGAGGTGTAAGTAAAGGAGGGAAAGTAAGGTGGAGGCGGAAGGGAGGGAAATGCAAGGTGGAAGAGAGGAGATGGGGAGGGAAATGCAAGGTGGAAGAGAGGAGATGGGAGGGAAATGCAAGGTGGAAGAGAGGAGATGGGAGGGAAATGCAAGGTGGAAGAGAGGAGATGGGTAGGGAAATGCAAGGTGGAAGAGAGGAGATGGGGAGGGAAATGCAAGGTGGAAGAGGAAGGGATGGGGAGGGAAATGCAAGGTGGAAGAGAGGAGGAAGGGAGGGAAATGCAAGGTGGAGGAGGTAGGAAGGGAAAGCAAGGTGTAGGGGGAAGAAGGGGAGGAAAGCATGATAGAGAAGATAGAGAAAAAAATGATGAAAGAAAAGATATGACTTTTAAAGGGAGAAGGATGAAAAGGAGAATAGAAAGGAAATTGAAGATTGCCGTTAGGGGAATTATGGAAAGAAAGAGAGAGAAAAAAAAAATAAGACGAAGAATGGGAAGAGAACAACAAAAACAATAAAGAAAACAAGGAGAAAAAAGAAAAGAAAAGGAACCGTAAAATGAGGAAAGTATGAAGCAAGAAACAGACGCAAGAAGAAAAAGAAGGAAGCACGATGATTGAGGGAGGGAGGAGGGGGGAGGGGGTTGGTGGAAGAAAATGACAGGTAGGGTGACAGCAAGGAACCCGAGGCTAGACATGACGCAGATGGAGACGGAAGGGGAGGGGGAGGATGGATAGATGTGAAGGGGTTGAAAGGAGGGGAAGTAGATGGATGGATAAATAGATAGATGGATTTAGGAGAGAAGAATTGAAGGATAGATAGATAGATAGATAGATGGATGTAGAAGAGAAGAAATAAGAGCATCATCTATCATTACTATAAATAGTATTGTCACTATCACCCACCACCATCTATCATTACTATAAATAGCATCACCAACAACATGAGTGTCACCCACGTATAATATAATCAACGGGGACACTTGTACAATCGTCGTCTGGGTGTAAACAATCCATATCATTTCCATCCCACTACCTTATCGTCACGAGATCACAACCACCTACTAACATGACACCCACTCTTGGCTCAGTTACCATCACCACTAACCTACTGTACCTACTTCCCTGCATCTCCAGTGGTTATAGGAGGGTATTTGTAAGTGGTTGCCATCTATTATTGTTATTAATAAATGTTGTAGTATGTGTTAATAATAATATTTATGATGAAGTCTAATTTTATGTTCACCACAGTACATGGCACACATTTATTCTCTAACCTAACCGAATTTATGGTAACAAAAGTGCTGTAACATGTCACACAAGTTTCACCTCCTCCTCCTCCTCCCTCACTCCTATTTTCTCCCTCTCCACCCCCCTATCTCCCCCTGTCTCTCTCCCTTTAATAATTCCTACTCCCAAAATCTCTCCCCCCTCCTAATTCCTCCCAACTTCCTCCCCCTTCTTATTCTTCCCCCTCTCCCTCCTAATTCTTCCCCTTTCCCTCCTAATTCCTCCCCCTTCCCCTCCTAATTCCTCCTCCCTCTCCCCAACTCCCTCTCACTCCTAATTCTTCAACCCCCACCCCCTCGTCCCCCTCTCTATGTTGTCACTAGGTGTGGTGGTGGTCATGGTGTTGTTGGTGTTGGTGCTCCTCAAGACTGGTGAGTAGCTTGGTGTCTTGTTGGCCGTCATCAACACCATTATCTTCAGCACTGGTCTCGTCATCATCACCATCATCACCATCATCATCTCTTTATGTCTGCCACCACCGTCGCTGGTAGCCACAATCATCACAGTCTTATCATGGCGGACTGCTGTCATCATCTTCATCATCATAACACGCCTCACCTACCACTACCTCCTCACCAACCACCCTACCTACCTACCTACTTACCTACCTTCATTCATTCCAGTGTTGCTTTATTTGCCACCTGCTCTGTTACTGCCACGACACTTATTAAAACCATGTCACTGCTGTACCCACTCCTGCCTCACCAACCACCCAACCTACCTACCTACCTACCTACCTACCTACCTACCTACCTACCTACCTACCTACTTACCTACCTACCTACTTACCTACCTACCTACCTACCTACCTACCTACTTACCTACCTACCTACCTACCTACCTACCTACCTACCTACCTACCTACATTCTACTGTTGCTTTATTTTCCACCTGCTCTGTTACTGCTACTACCTCCCTTGCCAAGACATTTATTAAAACCATGTCACTCCTGCCTCACCAACCAGCCAACCTACTACCCACCTTCATTCATTCCACTGTTGTTTTATTTGCCACCTGCTCTGTTACTGTCAGTACCTCCACTGTCACTGTCACGCCACTAATGCTACACTTATTAAAAGAATTGTCTCTACCACTAATACTCTTACACCTATACCACCATTAGTCTCTATGTGCCAAAAATATATCACTCTTTAAATTATATGGTTGACATTCTATATATTTATTCTTCTCCATGACTTAGACACTATTTCTTGTAGGAAGGAAACACCGCTGACGTTGAAGTTAAATAAATACTGTATCATTTGACCCATAAACAAATACCACCTGCGTCTCGGATAATATTGTGCTCCAACAAATAAATACCAAATGCCCGTCCAAGTACCGTCATGTGGAACCCAATAATGTGTTTAATTCCCGAGTGCCGAGCCTCTGAGTGTAAACAAAATATCAGTGAAGCGAAGCACTGGGACGTGACACTGACCCCGGAACATTAATCCGAAAATTTGTAACTCTTAAAATGTAGAAAGAAAAACAAATAAGAGATGCCGGGAACGATATGAATCCAAAGACCGGGACACAGCCAGCCAACCAACAAGTATGTGTGTGTGTGTGTGAGGCGGGGACGGGTGGGGTAGGATGGGGTTAGTTGTGGGGGCTAGCTGGTTGGTTGTCTGGCTGGGAGGAGGAGGAGGCAGGGAGGATGGATCGCATGCGTGGGTCGGCTTAGCATGCAAAGTTCAATCTAATCCAGATGTTCACGGTTGGCCCCTAATGCCGGGTTTGGTTGGCGGGGCCCCGGAGTCCGTACTTTTGATTAGAGCAGATTATAGGATGTTGCCTCGTGATGGCCGGGGGTCGGATTGGCGGGTTTCATGTAGATTGCGAGTGTAAATCTCCGGCACACACGTTCTAATGTCGGTGATTGGGGGTCCCTGGCGCGCACGACACTCCTACGCCACCGCTGCCCGAGAGTTCCGTCGCCCCGTGCTGGTGCGACGCGACGGACGGACGTGGCTTGGCGCGTTCCTGCCCCTGGCTCGTATTTCAGGAGGTAGTGAATGGGTGGTGTGAATGAACGAGGTTTATGTGGTGAATATTTCTCGTCCACCTCCTGTCCACTCCATTCCATTACTCCCCCTGCCCTGTCCTTCCTTTACTCCTCTTTACCTCCTGTCCACTCCATTACTCCCCCTGGCCTGTCCCTCCTTCACTCCTCTTCAACTCCAGTGTGTCTCTGCTCACTACTCCTGTTCTCTTACACCTTTTGTCCACTCCATGCCATTCACTCCCTCCTACCTCTCCCTCCCATCCATCAGTCTATATTCTCTACCTCTAACGTGTCCTCCTATACTCTCCTATCCCCATAACATTCTATCACCTTAGTCCATTCTGTCCCAACCTGTACCCTCTTAAATGTCCCATTGCACCACCACCTATACACCTTCGTCTACCCTCTACTCCCCCTCCCCTTCCCTTGCTCTACTCTACTCCCTACTCCATCCTTTTACCATCCCTCCCTCTCCACCACCACCACTACTAAAGAACTCCCGACCACTACTAAAATCACCACCATTTCAGACACCACACGTAAGCATCTACATGTGTATGAATGTAGGCCTGTATTATGTATGTGTACATGCGTGTTTTGCAACGTTCAGACAATAGATAGGTAGTGTGTGTGTGTGTGTGCGTGACAGTATGCAGTGTGGAGGTCCTGGGTTGATGCCTGCGTGTGTGTGTTTGGATATCATCACGCGTTTTTCTCTCTTTTGTATGTGTGTGTGTGTGTGTTGTTTGTAAGACGAGGTTTATCAGTGTTTTGTTGTAGTAATCCAAGGTTTTAATGTGCTAAGATTATTGTTGGTTAAGTGTAGAATATTAATGTATATAATGTAGAATAATTAATGTGTGAAATTTCATACGTAATCGAGTTGAGTTAAATAAGATCTGTATATGTGTTTTGTGTATCATTGTGTACGTGTGTTTCTGCATGTGTGTGTGTGTGTGTGTGTGTGTGTGTGTGTGTGTGTGTGTGTGTGTGTGTGTGTGTGTGTGTGTGTGTGTGTGTGTGTGTGTCTGTGACTGTGTGTATGCGTGCAGTATGTCATGAGTTTGGAAGTTGGTGAGGGAGGGTGAGTGAGACCTGTTGAAGCCCAAGTCATTCACAAAGTTGGACCGATCTTGTCATTCTCTTCCCAAACAGACTTACATGCAGAGAGGTCGTTCGTTTGAGTTGTGCCTCTCGTTATCCTTGCTCTTCAACCCTATCTTTTTCTCTCTCCATATCGTCTCCTCTTTCCTTCTTTCGTGACTCATTTCTTTCATTTTCTTGTGTTTACTCTTTCTGATGCTTTCATCTCGGCACTTTCCTTTCTCTTTTACTATTCTACCTCCTTTCTTTCCTCTCCCTTCGTTTCCCCTGTGTCGTCTTCCACTCCCTCTCTTCCTCTTTCGATCATCCTCATTTGTTTTTTCTTACTCATAACATCATGTTCTCCTTTCATACCCACCTCATACCACCAAGCCATGTTCCCACTCATTACCCAACCTTTCTTATTGTTTCTCCCTCTCGTACCGTTCTATTTCCCACTCGTACCCTCGCTACTATACCCACTCGCCATTGGTGCTCTCTCTTACCTCGTCGTCCCCAGTATCACCTCCCACATCTCCCCTGTCCTCTGCCCCCCAACAGTGAAGGTCCCTGGGAGTTGTGGTGTCTTATATATACTCGTCTGTGTCTGTCTGTCGGTCTTCTCTCTCGCGCTTTTTACCCTTCCTACCCTTCCTTTTTGGCCCTTACCACTATATGTCTCTCCCTTGTCTCCCTCGCCCCAAAATAGTCCTCTAACATCCCTGTACGTTCACCTGCCTTAATGGTCTTAGATGATCCTCCTTGGTTTATATATCACTTGTCCCTATGTAAGTCTTCTCCTGCCCTTGCTTCATAATAACTCCTTCCTCCCACCATATTATAACTCTCTCCCCTGTCCCTATCCCTCTGTAACTCGCTTTTAACCCCATCCCTCCATAACTCTTTTGATCCCATCCCTATGTAACTCTGCTGCAAAAATCCCCAAGTAACTCGTGTCCCCATCCCTTCCGTAACTCTATTGTCCCCGTTCGTATAAAACTCTTTTGTCTTTGCTTCGCTTTCCTCGACCCCCCAAACTTAGTCTCCTCCCTACTTAAGGACCTTGTGATCGTGTATGAGACTTGGTGGTTTCTGATTCCTCCTGACTATGCCACGAAACAAGCTCCATCAACAGAGGTGGTGTTTCGTAGCAATAATTGAAGGACTTACTAACCTCCAATTTTCTGACGATATACAACATGAACTTAGCAACCTTGCCACCAGCAGCTGTGTGTATGTTCTTGATCCAACTGCCATCATGACTCACTCGTCCTCATTCAACCTTAATTATACCATGAGAGTCTGTGTCGTTTTTCAGTTTCAGACCATATTGATTGTACCAGATATCGACTAAATGAATGACTGGTTCACACCAACAAAAAGTTAATGTTTGTTTATTTATTTATTTATTTTTAAAGATAATGTAAAGGATAATAATCAGGCAGAGTTTGTGGGGCGGACTGTACGAGATGTAGATATTGACTTATCTTGAAGAACCCCTTTATCTGGTAGTGTTCATATGTTAATTAAAGAATACCTACAGACGACTTTATTCACTCTGGGAGGCTACACACATTGGCACTTAAATACGCTGTTGAGTGACACCCTCTGTATCCCCCCCCCCCCCGTAGTCTAGTGGTGATAATTGTGGTAAAAGTACTGGTAGATGTGATGGTCGTTGGTTATACAAGTACTGGTAGTAGTAGTGGTGGTTTTAGTAGCAGTGATGTATAGTTGTAGTATTATTAGTGATATTTCTCGTATGAACCAGTAAGAACTATTCTGGATAGGGTAGTGGTTATTGGGGTAGTAGAAATTATGGTAGCTTTGGTAGTTGGTGTTGTGTGGAAGTGATGGTTGTTGTGGTGGTGGTGGTAGTGATTGTCTGGTTAAGGTCAGTTGTGGTATCCTGCTGAGTCTCTTCTTGTTGGTGATTAGTGGTAGATGCCGTGGTGCGATTGTGGTAGCTAGTGGTGGTGGTGGTGGTGGTGGTGAAGGTAGGAATGATGGTGGTGATGATGATGATGGTTGTGGTATGGGTGTTGGAGGGAAATGAAAAGGTGTACATGTCGTAATGTAATATGTAGTAGTAGTAGTAGTAATAGTAGTAGCTGCAGTGAGTTGTAGTGGTATTGATAGTGGAATAATGAAGTGATATATGGTAGTGATAGTGTTTGACTATATGTAAAAGTGTACTGGTATTGATTAAGAGGATGTACAGTATGTAGGCTATACAAAGAGACTATAGCCTATATGGTAATGATGGTGATGAGGTGGAGATATTGGTGGGATGGACGTGAGGCTGTAGAGGTTGTTGTTGTTGTTGTTGTTGTTGTTAGCATTAGAGAGTTGGGGGTATCTATAACATCAGTAGGTGAGGCGTGCATGGGGTAGTAAGTGGACGAGTACAAAGTAGAAGATTGTTGTTCTTAGTGTTGGAGGGTAGTGGTGAAGTGCATGTTTTTTTTGTTTTTTTTTAACTGCTGAGGAAGGTGAAGACTGAATTAATGTAAGAAGCCACATGCTAAGTAAAAATTGAGCGGTCCAAAACTTTACATGTCTATATTTTGTAATGTTTGTAGTCGTGTGGGTGGATGTGTTGTGGTGGTGGATGTATTGTATTCTGTACCTGATATTATGGAAGCAATGCTGATAGTAATGGTATAAGTTGGTAGATAGGTAAGGAAAAAGATGTGAGGTTACAGTTGCAGGGAGTTTGTGGTAAGCTGAGAGAGGGAGAGAGTAATGGGAGCAAAGAGAATTTAGGGAGTGAGAGTAATTAGGAGAAATGGTGGTAATCTGATGAAGGGTAATGAGGAAGAGGGTAGGGAAAGAAGGTATACAATGACAAGATAAGATAATGAGCCACAGTAATGAGGGAGGGGCATATAGTGAGTACAGGTCAGCATGCAGCGTCAGGGTAGATGAGGAGAGGGTGAGGAGGGATGGGGGTTGCTAGACACTCTGTAATGGTATACAGTTCAGCAGGGACAGATGTAGTATGAAATAGGGGCTGTGGGAGGAGATAGCAACAGGGACAGAGACAGAAGCAGGGGATCATCATACAATTGGAACAGGGAAGGGAATACATCAAGAATAGAAATACTATACAATAACAGGGGAATAGGAAGGGGATGCCTGCTTGCATTTAGGCAATGAACAGCGACCCCATCATGCAATCAACAGGGGCAGGGGAAGGAAGGGGGAGACACGAGGGACGGCTACAGGGGCGTAGGACAACATGCAGGAAGGGCAGGGGCAGGGCCAGGGGGCAACATGCGGCAGGGGCAAGGGATAACATGCAGCAGGGGAAGGGGGCAACATGCAGCAGGGGCAGGGGCAGGGCTAGGGGGCAACATGCAGCAGGGGCAGGGGCAGGGCAGTATCGTAAATCAGGCCAGTCAGTTGCCCCGCGATCTCATTTTCTGATAGTCCTCCGCCCCGGCCCGCTGCTGTGTTGCTGTTCCTGCTGCCACCCCCCTCCCCCCATCCCACCCTTCCAAAACCCCTCCCGTCTCTTCTCTTCTCGTCCCCTCTCATCTCTTCTCTTCTCGTCCCCTCTCATCTCTTCTCGTTCTTTCCTTCCTTTCTATTCTATTCTCGTCCCTTCCTTTCTCCCCTCTTCTATTGTCCCTTTCCTTTTACTTCTTTCCTCTCATCCCTTCCCCACTTTTTTCTTGTCCCTTCCTTTCCATCTCACCCCTTCCCTTCTCTTCTCTCTTCCCTCCTTCCCCTCCCTGATGCGTTGCTGTTCCACACTTATCCCACCCCTCCCTTATTTTCGCGTCCTTAACTTGCTATGATGTTGTATCTGCTACTTTTGGATTTGGTGCTTTTATCTCAAGCTGCTGTTATTTTCAACCCAAAGCTCAATTTTATATGACTGCTGTGTTGCTGCCGATTCCTATCTGCTGTTGTCTCTGCTCAGTGCTGTTGCTCCTGCTGCTGCTGTAACTGTACCGAGGCAATTTGTGTTGCTGTTGTTTTCTTTTTAATGCTGCTTTGTTTTGTTCTCACCCTCACCCCAAGTTACAACACGGTATTTTATTTACGTTGCCTCTGTTTATTCCCCTCCATATTCTCAGTTGTCCCATTGGTCTTTCATCAAATTGTTCCCTGTTGGTTATTTGACTGCTTTGTTCTTCTTCCTTTAACTAACTGCCTTCATGTCTGTTTAGCTGGTGTGCTTTACTGACCTTTCTTGGGTATATGTGCTGTTCCCATTGATAATTTTGTTGATGATTGTCTTAGGTTATCATTTGTTTCCCCACGGTTATAATTGGTGTTTAATTGCCTGACGCCTTCTGCTGCTGCTGTCTTTTGGTGTTGCTGATCTAGTTGCAGTTATGCTTGCTGAGCCTTGGAGCTGTTGCCAGGCTAGTGTTGTGTACCACCACCACACCCAACACCACCACACCCAACACCACCGTATCATCACCAATACCAACACCACCGTATCATTATCACCACCACCACCACACCCAACACCACCACACCCAACACCACCACACCCAACACCACCATATCATCACCACCACACCCAACACCACCACACCCAACACCACCGTATCATTATCACCACCACCACCACACCCAACACCACCACACCCAACACCACCACACCCAACACCACCATATCATCACCACCACCACCAACACCACCGTATCATTACCACCACCACCCTCACCCTCATTACCACAATTGCCTGACCTAACCTACCCCGGCCCCCACTCTCCCATCAACATTACTACCAACCAACATTCCTACCATAATTTCTCCAGACATTACTTTCTACTCACCATTCTTGCCATCGCTGCTAGACTATAACAATACTTTCTGCCTCTATCAACACGTATACAGCCATTCATGCTTAAATAATAAGTAGTAAATGCCAGAATCCCTATCTAATGTAACGTCACCCCTTTTGTTCCTACCATTTAAACTAATCACTATATTTACATTAACCGCACCACTCACCATCACCACCATCAGTTTTCCCACCTATACTTCCACCAACAAGTCACTATACAACAACAACAACAACAACAACTTTTGATACCACCACTACCAACCAGTCTTACAAGCATCACAGACACCTTTCATACCAACATTACTACTAATACTACCAAACCAACCAACATTACCAATAACACTACCACCATTCCTTCCAGCATTACATCTCATCTACTTCTACCACCAGTATTCATGTCAGTATTTCCACCATTACCACCCCAATGTTACGAGTATATTGTCAACACTCAATAATAATAATAATGATGATAATAATAATAATAATAATAATAATAATAATGATAATAATAATAATAATAATAATGATAATAATAATGATAATAATAATGATAATAATAATGATAATAATGATAATAATAATAATAATGATAATAATAATAATAATGATGATAATAATAATAATAATAATAATAATAATGGAATTTGCTGCCAACATTCATTGACTTCCAACTCCATCGTGTCCGCCTCAGCCACATTAAGTATTTCTTCACTATTCGGTCATCTGAACAATTCAAAGTTGATAAGTGTAAATCTCGGTACATGTTATAATGGAAGCCCAGAAATGACCTAAGCCACATGTCTGAGATTGTAAACATGTGCACGACAGTTGTTATTCTTGTGACGTGTGTTGTGTTAAGAGTTGTTTATGTTTTTATTGCAGTAAGTTCATAGTAACCCTTTCAGAGATGAGTGTTTGCTACTGACAGAAAAATTGACTGGAAATGGTTGAGGGGAGAATGTATATAAATGTCGTCTACTGTTTTAAAGGTTTGAGTACTAGTAACCTACCATCTTTCGTCACCAGCTGTATTGTAGTAGTTGTCTCCACCACCATGCATTAATATCACGGCGGCGGCTCCTCCCACCAACATTACTACCAAACACTTCTGAGAATATTGTTGTTGGTGTTCCGTCCAATAATTATCGTCACAGTTCCTATCACCTGTGTGTGTGTGTGTGTGTGTGTGTGTGTCCCTACCATTTCCACAAACACTATTACAGTATCACCATTCCTGTTAACATTATTATACCGGTACTATTAAATCTATTCCTACACCAATATTACATTATACACATCATTCCTACAAGTGGTACTGCATTTATATTATTGCTTCCATTCATGCTAGTTAAGACCACAGTTCATACCTTAAGGGGGTGCGGGAATAGGGGGACAGGCATCACCACCCTTGCATCCTCTACCATGGTTAAAGAATAATACCGACAAGTGAGTGGTCAATAAAGTTTCCTCCTCATACGGTGATGTTCTTTAACCATTCAGTCAAAGTTTATATATACATTTGGACTCCACCTCAACCCCTCCAATATCTCCTCTCATGTCACCACCACCCCTCCACTCACCACCTCTGCAACCACCACACCTTACACCATCACAACATAATAACATCACCCTCCACCCTAACCACCATCACCACCACCATCATAACACACTTTTCAATAACATCATCACCACACTTACAGACACACCCACCATCACCACCAACATTCATTCATCACATCACCTACTACCACCATCACACACCACCTTCCAACATCATCACCCTCCCCCCCACCCCCCGTTGATGATGATGGTGATGCCCCAAACCACCTCATTACTCACCATTACTCATGAGCGGCTGAGCAAGATGCGTGTCAATTACCTCTACCACAATCTGCTACCACAATCTGCAACCACCATCGGAATTGTAGTACCCGCCTCCCCCTGTAATATTGCCACCCCTGAGATTCGTATAGTTTTTTTTTTTTTTTTTTTTTTTTTTTTTTTCTGTCCTTTTTTTTTTTTCTCTCTCTCCCTCTCTCTTTTTCTTAACTTTCCTCCCTCCCCTCCCACTTTTCTCCCATGATCTTCCCTCCCTCCACTTTTCTCACGACACTTTATTTTTAGTTTCATTTTTCTTTTAAACTTTGTCTAACACTTTATTCAACTTCTCAAACACTTTCTTTCTTCCACTAATCAGGACACTTTTATCTTCCACTAACATCAGGGCACTTTTCCACTTCTCAACCACTATCTTATCATTCTGTCTTCCACCACTACACTGTCCAACACTTTAGTCCACATTCTCCAGCATTTTACTCCACCACCATTCCACCCTTTTTTTATCTCTTCCGCCACCACATACACTACATTCTCCAAATTGTTACTCGTACATTTTCTCTCATTGTATTCTTAACACATTACTTTTCAACGACGACATTTTACAATATTTCTTAGTAACCCAACCCAACCAGAAGACTACCAACTACCACAATCCACAACCAAAGCCATTCACAACCACTACTACCATCCATCACAACCACTACCACCATCCATCACAACCACTACCACCATCCAACATAACCAACATCATTTACAACTACCACCATCCTTCTTAGCAACCACCACCATTCACCACAATAACCACCTTCAACAACAACAACAACAACAACAACAACAACAACTACTACTACTACTACCACCATCCACCTTGATATTTGTGTCGCAAGAAATCTTCAGACCATTATTATTGACTTGGCCGCTTATTTTCCTTCCTCTTATCTCTGCATCTATGAGAGAGAGAGAGAGAGAGAGAGAGAGAGAGAGAGAGAGAGAGAGAGAGAGAGAGAGAGAGAGAGAGAGAGAGATGTAGACATACAGCCAGGCGGTAAGAAAGTAAATGGGAAAGAATGTTGATTGAAGTAAAAGGAAAGTTATGAGAGTGAGAGAGGAGAGGAAGGAGGGATTAAAGACTCCCTTGATGTAATCAGATAATTGGAGGTTAGTGAGTTCTTCAAACATTAGTCATGAAACACACGTGCATACTGAAGGAGCTTGTTTCGTGGCATAGTCAGGAGGAATAGGAAGCCGCCAAGCCTCAAACACAATCACAGGGTCCTTAAGAGAAAGAAGGAGGGATTGAAGGAAAACAAACTAAAAATAACAAGATGCAAGACGGAGCTACAGTCGCGCACATAAACAAATTCACAATACTTGCAGTTTTGTTGAGAACCCTGTGATCTTGTATGAAAAGTGGAGGCTTCAGATTCCTCCTGACTATGCCACGAAGATCACACTCCTTCCTCATAGGTGGTATTTCGTGGCAATAATTGAAGGACTTATTTAAGGTTGTAATTCTTTTTTGGTACATTGGAGTGCCTAGATTCCTCCAAAGTATGCCAGGAAACAGAACAAGAAGAGCAAAAGTAATGGTGTTCTGTTGTTTGGAATAGTTTGGAGGATTCAGTTGCTCCAGAATTACCAACATAAAATTTCCCCCTTAACTCCAATTTTTTGACTACATCACAGGGTCCCTTAAGTGGTTCAGAGTTTCACAGTATCAAACCACGTGCCGGGATGGGGTGGGGACAAGGCTGAAGAATGAGGTGGTGTCAGGCATACAGGGGGAAGGGGAGGGGGGCAGGATAAAGAGGAGGTAGATAATTCTTTCCCACTTGCTTCGATACTGTGCTACTCAGAAACACCGGATTGTAGACACCACTGAATGTATTTATGTTATGTTGAGGTTTACGAAGGGAGTGGGAAGGAAGGAATGAAGTGGTAAAGGGAGGGAAGGATAGGGAGTTGAGGAGGGAAAAGGAGGAAGGACAGGAGGGACGGGGAGTGGGGAGAGAGAAAGTGAGTGTTGTGGCACAGGAAATGAGTGGTGAGAGGCAGAGTGAGGGGAGGTTAGATGGGAAGGAGAGAGTGAGTGGGAAGAGCCAGGGAATGAGTGGTGTGGGGCAGGGAGAGGGTAGGTAAGGTGAAAGGGAGGGAATGAGTGGGGAGGTAGAATGGGAGAGAGTGAGGATGGGAGGGAGGGAGCGAGTGAGTGGCGAGGGGTAGGGAGTGGTGTCATGCCTTATGGTGTTGTCAAGTGAGTGTGACAACATCATGACACTCACAACTTCTTGATAGCCACAACTGTCACTCATCATCCCTGCCCTCACTCTCATTCCCTCCCTTTGCCTCTCCCATTGTGTGCCCAAAAGATATGAACAGGGGGAGAGTGGAAGTAAGAAGTCAAGGAAGGGTAAGAGTGAGAGTTGAAGTAAGAGTTCAGTAAGGTTAAGAATGAAAGGGAGAGTAAACAGTGAGATGGGTGTGAGTGAAAGTATAAGAAAAAAAAGCCAAGAAGGATAAAAGTGAAAACTGAGAGTGAGAGTGCAAGTAGGAAGCCAAGGAGAGATAAAAGGGAAGGAGTGAGGGTGAGCATTTGAGATTGGTGAAAGTATAAGTAAAACATAAAAAAAAGGAGTAAGTAAGAGCAAAATGGGAGGAAGAATTGGCAGTAAAGATGAGTGAGTGAGAGGGTCGGGATGAGGTAATGAGAGGTCAAGAGGCTGTGAGGGAGATGATGTTAGGCTGATGATGTGAGATGATAAGTTGTAGTGGCCAGGGAAGGGAAGGGAAGGGAATAAAAGGGGATAGGGCGGTGGAAGAAGGAAAGGGAGAGAAGAAAGGAAGAGAAGGGAGAGAGAAGGGAAAAGAAGTGAATCAGAATGGATTGGGAAGATACATAGGACTGAAGGAAGGAAGGGTATAGTGTTAAGGACCCTGTGATCGTGTATAAAATTGGAGACTTCTGATTCCTCCTGATCATGCCACGAAACAAACTCATTCCCTATAGGTGGTGTTTCGTGTCAATATTTGAAGGACTAATTTTTCTCCAACTTTTAGACTACATCACAGGGTCCCTTAAAGGAAATATGTTAGTAGGAGACGTGGACAATGCATTCTTGCTTAATTAACTCTTTGTCGTTCTTCATTCACTTCTCACAACCTACTTTTCCCTTCTACATCCCTCACCTCACTATCCCCCTTCCCCATTCATTTTTTCCTCCACTATCCCCCTCCCCCATTCATTTCTTCCACTAACTCCCTCCTTCATTAATTTTTTCCTCCACTATCCCTCTCCCTCATTCATTTTTTCCTCATCCCCCTTCCTCATTCATTTCGTCCTCCACTATCCCCCTCCCTCATTCATTTTTTCCTCCACTATCCCTCTCCCTCATTCATATTTTCCTTGCTACAGTCCATCCTTTCACTCCCTCGCCCAGTTTCTTTTCTTCGTGTCCATCATTTCACAACACACAACGCCTCTTAGGTTACACCGTTTCTCAGAATCGTTTACAAGAAGTGTAAGAAGCGTCAGGGTTGAGTGGTTGTGTTTGCATGTAGTGACGGAATGAGGGTATTGGGTCTTGAATATGTGTGTGTGTGTGTGTGTGTGTGTGGAAGAGAGAGACAAACAGATATATGCAAGAATGTGTGCGTGATATATGCAAATGTGTGTGTAAAAAACAGTAGCATGAAGAAGGGAATGGGTGTGGGTTGCAGTAGTGAATGTGAGTGTGTGTAAATAACGTTGGTGGTTGTGGTGTGAATGAGTGAGTGAGCGAGTTGAGGAGGCAGTCAGGCAGGCAGCTGGGGGACGAGTTAAGAGTGAAATAGGATGCTTCTTCCTGGCACCCGTCGTGAGTAGCCTTGGCACCCTCCCCTGGCACTACTACTACCACCCCCTCCCACCACCACCACCCCTTCTGTTTCTCTCTCTCTATCTCTCTCTCTGTCTCTATATATATTATACTCGTGACACTTATAATACTCTCCTCGTCTTATTTCGAACCTGGTGTCTTGATAAAAGAATTAATTAAAGAGAGAAAAGATATAGAGCTGTTCGGAATAAATGTGGGTTAATATTAAGATTTTACACTTAAACTTCACAGCAGCACTCGTGAGTTTGGAGCTGAATGTATGTAAAAAAATTCGGTGAGGTGACTGAAGTGTGTGTAAGAGATGATATGCATGTGTGTGTGTGTGTGTGTGTGTGTGTGTGTGTGTGTGTGTGTGTTTGTGTGTGTGTATAAGAGTGGCATAGGGTATATTGTAAGTCTGCACCACTACTACCACTAACACTTTGCGTGACAACACCCCACCCAGTAATGTGTTGGTTCGTCATGTACTCGGTGGTTACAGGTTGGTGTTACAATTAGTGACTTGGGTGAAACGGAGGTGCAAGTTCATATTTACCTTTGTTTATTTCTTGTCTTTCTGTTTGTTGTTCTTATAAATGGCTTTCATATTTTTAATTTGTTTGTTTATATTATGTATTATTATGGATACCGGCATACTATATATTGTATTGCCGTTGTTTTAGTGAAGTTCTTTGTATTATAGGGTAGTAATTACTGCTTTAACATTATTCATATGTAAACCTAACTAACAGAGACTCCTTTTCCTTTGCAGGTGAGTGAGTGAGTGAGAAGCAAGGGAGGACATGAAGGGAAGGAAGGAAGGTGATGCAGGTGTGTCAGGAGGAAGGTAAGAATCAACAACAACAACAACACCAACACCACCACCTGCCAACCTCATCCCCTCACCTATTATTGTCCTCATTTATTTATTTATTTATTTATTTATGTATTTATTCATTTATTTTTATATAGTCCAGTCACCATATTTTCCAAGGGTGGTGGTTGTTGTTGTGACGTTAGTTTTGTGTTTAGTGTTGTGATTGTAGTGACGTCATTCCTGTTGGTTTTGTGAGTTGTAGTGACTTTGTTAATGTCGTGTTAATGTCAGTGTTGTTAGTTGTTATAGTATATGTCGTTCCTGTTGGTGTTTTTAGTTGTTGTTGTTGTTGTTGTGAGGTTGTTCGTGCCTTGTTAGTTATACTGTGGGTGTTTTATAGTGGACTTGTGGTTGTAGGTCTCTCACTAAGGAGGGTTATGGCCATGAAATCCCAACGACACGCTGGTTTATTACCCGTGTTAATAGTGTGTAACTGTTCCCTCCTTGTTGGTCCGGCGTGAGAAATGGATTGAGAAGGTCTATGATTAGGGAAGGATTATTTTTTATGGAGAGAGAGAGAGAGAGAGAGAGAGAGAGAGAGAGAGAGAGAGAGAGAGAGAATGAATATATATGCTGGTTTGGTAGGTAGTTAGTTCGATGGTTAGTTAGTTAGGTAGGTAGTTTGTTATGAGAAGTAGTTGGGTGCTTCGAGAGACAGAGACGAATGTAGTGTGGAGAGAGAAAAATGCGGAGAAAACGATATGTTGATAGACGATGGGAGGTAAGGGGAAGAGGGGTGGGGGAGAGGGAGAGGTATGGAGCAGGGAAGAGGGTAGAGAAGGTGGCAGAGAAAACTAAGAAAGATGGGAGAATTTAAAGTACAAAGGGAAGATGGAAGGTGTAGGGGGAAGAGGATGATATAGAGGGGAGGTATGAAGGGAAGAAGAGAGTGTATGGAGGAAAGTGGAAGATTTGAAGGGAGGAGGAAGCTAGGTACTATTGAGGGAAGAGGAAGGTAGATATGGAGGAAAGTAGGGGAGGGGAGAGGAAGGTACTATGAAGGGAAGGTAGATATAGAGAGAAGTAGGGAAGAGAAGGTAGATATGGAGGGAAGTAGGGAAGAGAAGGTAGATATGGAGGGAAGTAGGGAAGAGAAGGTAGATATGGAGGGAAGTAGGGAAGAGAAGGTAGATATGGAGAGAAGTAGGGAAGAGAAGGTAGATATGGAGAGAAGTAGGGAAGAGAAGGTAGATATGGAGGGAAGTGGGGGAGGGGAGGGGAAGGTAGATATGAAGGGGATGGGATGGGAAGGGAAGGGGGGGAAAGGAAGGTACGGTATATAAATGAGGTGCGTCTGTCCCCGTCAGCGAGGCCTCCCCATCTAGAGTTACCTTCATGGGTTTTAAAGATGAGTCCCCCCCCCCCCACCCTCCCTCCCTCTCTGGCTCTGATGGATGGTGTGTGTAGGGTGTGTACTGTAGAGCCTACACACACACACACACACACATACCTGCCTAACACACACACACACATGCTCACACACCTGCCTAACACACACACATACATATTCTCTCTCTCTCTCTCTCTCTCTCTCTCTCTCTCTCTCTCTCTCTCTCTCTCTCTCTCTCTCTCTCTCACACACACACACACAGATAAAGAAGATAGAAGCGAGTTAACATGTGTTCCACTTCAATATTTCCCAATCTCTTTCACTGCTTCATTCATTGGCTTCCTTCCTACATTGATGATGGTGAGGCATGGATAGATAAAGGGAGAGTTGTAGTGGTGAGGGAGGAAGGGATGAAGGTCAGGGAAAAGTAGATGTAAGTAAGGGAGGAATGGATGTAAGTAAGGGAGAAAGGGATGGAGGTCAGGGAGAAGTGGATGTAAGTGAGGGAGGAATGGATGAAGGTCAGGGAGAAGTGGATGTAAGTAAGGGAGAAAGGGATGGAGGTCAGGGAGAAGTGGATGTAAGTGAGGGAGAGTTGTAGTGAGGAAGGTCAGGGAGGAATGCATGGGCGACAAGAGAGAGAGAGAGAGAGAGTGGTGGCAGCGATTAAAGTGTGTGATGGTGATTAGGTTAGTGGTGGTGATTGAAGGCTGGGGGAAACAGATGGGAACGAGATGATGGTGATTACTCTGATAGTGTTGATGGTGCTGACGACTTTGACGTGGAGGAGATGGCCCATGGTGGTGATGATGGTGATGTTGATGTTGAAGATGATGCATGGTGGTGATGGTGTTGATGGTGGTGACAAAAGAGGTGACCGTCATTATCGTTAGGACTATAGTGATGATGGTGATTGGGTTGCCAGTAATATGGTAGTGGTGATATATTTATATAGTGATGATTAAGTTGATGGTTTTTGTGTTAGTAGTAATATAGATGACTTGTGTGTGATTTGTAAAAAGTACCCATATTATATGAAAATGTATAAATAAACTTGGAAAGAGAAAGGAGGAGGTGGAGAAGAAAGAGAGAGAGAGAGAGAGAGAGAGAGAGAGGAGGTGGAGAAGAGAGAGAGAGAGAGAGAGAGAGAGGAGGTGGATAAGAGAGGAGGTGGATAAGAGAGAGAGAGAGAGAGGAGGTGGAGAAGAGAGAGAGAGAGAGAGAGAGGAGGTGGAGAAGAGAGAGAGAGAGAGCGAGGAGGTGGAGAAGAGAGAGAGAGAGAGAGAGAGAGAGAGAGAGAGAGAGAGAGAGAGAGAGAGAGAGAGAGAGAAAATAGGAAATTACAGGAACATGATGTGAGAAATTACAGACCTGATATACCAAAGGTCATCACAGCCTTATATCCAGTTTGTTCCACACCACGAGGCACAAAACTTTATTATTACAATTGCTGAAGAAGGTACGGTGAATATAAGTCTCCTGTTATTTAAGGGACGAGTACACTGTTGGTAAATCTGGAGCAAATGATTCCTCCAAACTATTCCAGGCAACAGGTCACCATTATTTATCTTCATCTGAGTCTGTTTCCTGGCATACTTTGGAGGAATCAAGGCACTCCAATGTACCAAAAGTATACTCTACACTTAAGGGGGAGAGTATAATTTTTGATACATTGGAGTGCCTTGATTCCTCCACAGTATGCCAGGAAACAGGACCAGATTAACAAATATAATGGTGGTCAGTTGCTGGGAATAGTTTGGAGGAATCATTATCTCCAAAAGTTACAGTTAAGATTAGATATTCGTGACCATCATCCCGATACAAATAATTTTACTTTGCCATGTCTCCTTGTTGTTCAATCTTGGACTTAAATGCGTTCAATGTCTCTTTTTTATTCAATCTTGGACTTAAATGCGTTCAATGTCTCTTTTTTATTCAATCTTGGACTTAAATGCGTTCAATGTCTCTTTTTTATTCAATCTTGGACTTAAATGCGTTCAATGTCTCTTTTTTATTCAATCTTGGACTTAAATGCGTTCAATGTCTCTTTTTTATTCAATCTTGGACTTAAATGCGTTCAATGTCTCTTTTTTATTCAATTTTGGACTTAAATGCGTTCAATGTCTTGTTGTTCAATCTTGGACTTAAATGCGTTCAATGTCTCTTTTTTATTCAATCTTGGACTTAAATGCGTTCAATGTCTTGTTCAATCTTGGACTTAAATGCGTTCAATGTCTAGATATACTTGACTATACTATTTGTCCACCATTTAGATTCAATGTCCAAGCTTATATGACCCTTGTCTGCCCTCAGTAAAAATAAACGAACACACACACACACACACACACACACACACACACACACACACACACACACACAGACACACACACACACACACACACACACACACACAGACACACACACACACACACACACACACACACACAGAACAAAAAAGCTGCTCCGTCTAGTTAGTGGTGGAGAGCAGACCAGATGTGGAGTGAAGTGAACTGGCGCTGCTCCATGTGAGGGCAACTTAATGATCTATATAACGGGGGGAGGAATTTTGACGGCCAGAATTATAATGTTCTTCCAATTAGGTTCACCGTTTAGTTGTGTTTTTATTGCCTCGTCTGCACACTTGTTTAACTTTTTTTTCTTTTTTTCTTTTTTTTTTTGTGGTGGTGGTGGTGGTGATCGTGTTATGTTGATAGCGAAATGGTAGCCTAGGTGTAATGTTGATAAGGAAATGATGATGATGATGATGATGGTGGTGTTTGGGAAATGGTAGTTGATGGTGGTGGTGGTGGTGGTGGTGGTGGTGGTGTTTGGGTAATGGTAGTTGATGACGGTGTTGTTGTTTGGGAAATGGTAGTTGATGGTGTAGTTAATGCAGTGGTTCTTAACTTTTTTCAATATATACACCCCTTTCAAATCAGCAGGCAGTTCTCGCACCCCCCGATTGCTGAAATACAAAAACAAAATGCTAAAACTGAAATAGGTGGTTTTAATAAGTACATTTGTAGCCATGACAATACATTCCATGAAAGTATTATAATGGCTACACCACTACAGTAATGATCTGTTACATAAACCCACCGTTTAAATATATGTGGAAAAAAACAAAATGAGAAATGATACACAACCAATCCTCCACCCTAATATACCGTATATAAATAAGAAAAATAATATTAAACAGGGAATCTATAAATAACTAAAGCAGAAGACTGTGTGTTGATGGTGAGGTGTGGTGTGGGGTGAGACGTGACCATAACCTCCCTCCCCCCCTCCCTCTGTGTCCTTACGTGTCCTCCCGCACTTGTCCTCCCTCACTTGTCCCTCCGAATCACATACGTATATCCTGTACTCAACTGTAGTCTGTTGCAACGTTGGCACTTCATTAAAAAATTAGGTGTAGGTTTATCTCTAGCTCAGAACACTGCTGTCTCAAAGAGGTGTTTTTTTCAGTAAAAATTTACGTGGATAAATAAATATATATTTAGCTTTAATTATTCATAGGCATCCTTGCACCCCTTATGAACCGACCTCGCAGCACCCCTGGTTAAGATGCACTGAGTTAATGGAACGGTGGTAGTGGTGGTGGTAATAGTGTATATACGGTAAGCTATTATTGATAAAGAAATTATAGAGATGGTTTAGTGTTTATAAGGAAATGATGGTGGTGTTAAGATAATGGTGGTAATTACAATGTTGTGTTGATATGGAAATGGTGGTGGTTATGGTGTAACCATGTTAAGAATATAATGGTGGCAACGTTAAGGATATGGTTGTTGTTATGGTATAGTGTTGATAAGGAAATGTTGATGGTAATGGTGTAGACAGTGTATGAGCAAAATGAGTGTAATGTTGTTGTTGTTGTTGTCTCATAATTCACTACTGGATTGTACCTCTGCTGTAAGGAAGGATACTACCGTGAAATCCTACCCACGATGACTTACTATTATTATTATTATTATTATTATTATTATTATTAAAAATGGACCAGAGACACAGAGCTGGGAGGGACGGCAAGCATTCTATCACTCCGAGGACCCCACGTGTGAGTAAGAGGTGGGTGGAGCACATGTGAACACAGATGGAGTGTGTTAATGTTTGCGTGTGTTCCGTGTCACGTGTCGTTTCCGTAACTAATAGTATCGATAGAGAAATAGTGGAAATGGTGACGGTGATGTAAGCAGTAATGGTGTAATTGACGATGTTTACTTAATTCCAATTACAATCCTACATACATACATATATAGGCTACGTAATTTCCTGCTACTTGATTAACATCAGATAACTACGGTTCTCATTATGGCACTAATTTTAATGTCTAATTCCACGCTAGGTTGATTTATTTCTATATAAAACTAAAGTTAAATGATATTCCTTAATTAATTTTCTAAGCATGTAAAGAGGTTTCGCCATGTCAGCCAATGAATCGGCAAGCAGCTAAAATATATTGGCTACCCTGTCTCTCTGTCTGTGTGTCGGACTTGTAGTGATGTACGGTACTCCTTGGTGATGTGATGTGATGCAAATAGTGAATATGTGGTGAATTTTTAGTGTCCATCTAACCACAGCACCCTACTGTACTACAACACACGCACACACACACACACACACACACACACACACACATACCCTTCCCAACCGCACGATATGCCCCTTACCTTTCCACCACCACCACCACCACCACCAGGAACCCAGACTATCAATTAGATTTTTTTTCTATCCCCTCCATTTCCCACCCCCACCTCCTACACCCCCTTCCTCACCCCAACTCCAGCTCGGGGGTGTAGTCGTTCCAAGATGTCGTTGATAATCCCGGATGTATAATTATAGTGACAGGTATCATAGAGAGTTATTATATGATGGGGTTAGGTATTATAGTGACAGGTATCGCTGAGACACGTATCATCAGTGATGGGTAATATTTTGATGACGGGTATTATGGTATTGTGACAGGTATTCATATAAGAAGAAATATTAGAACAGGTTATCATAGTGACAGGTAACGTGGCAAAGGGATAGATAGATAGACAGACAGACAGACAGACAGATTGTTGGCAGGGAAAGGTAACAAGGTAAAATAGATAGACAAAACAGACTGGTGGTAGCAGGTCACAGTAAAATTAATAAGAGGAGACAAGAATATGCTTTTAAATTGAGCCTCAGAAATGGAGAGCACAATTTTTTCTTCAACAACAACAACAACCACCAACAAAAAATAATATGCAGGAAATTGGTAAGTAAAATCCTACTATTCTGTGGTTCTTCGTATCTATTACCAAGACAAGTAAAGTGGTACAAGCATAAACAGACATACAGACAGACAGGTTGGTATCATAGGAGAAAGACAGACGAATTGGTAGCGGATAACATATACATACAGCAACGGAGGAGCTAAAATAAAAACAGGTGCAACATTGATGATAGTGTGAGAGGCATGTGTTGTCGGACCTTTCCTCTTTATACCCACAGCTGTTCTCTCTGCCTCCCAACACTTGTCGACCGTCACACCAACACTTGTCTTAAACCCTCACCCTCACCCCCTCCTCCCCTTGTATCATCATCACACGTACTGACCTTACTTACTTACACTCTTTCCTTCTCCTTTGTCAAAACACACACATACACACACACTCTATATCCTCTCGCCTATACCTTAGTAACACCGGGACATCCTCGCCTCTTAACCAAACTTAAACCTAACTTAATTAACCTAACTTAAAATCGCTGTTTCTGTTTACCTTACCTGGAACACACACTAGGTCCTTTCCCTTCGCCTTACCTGTCTTACACAATTTTCCTCACCTTACCTTTTCTGCCTCGACACACCTGTCCTCAGCTTACTTGCCTCATAAACTTGTTAAACTGTCGTGTGTCGCTCGCTACCTGCTTATTTACCTTCCTTGTCTGATTTACCCTGCTTGACTGTTCTGTCATGCCTTCCCTTCTTGCTGTACCTGCCTGTCTGTCTGCCTGTCTGCCTGATTCACCAATAACTTCCACCCTGTCACTATGAAATATGATGGATCGTTTGTTGGCTTGTTTAGCTCTTCGTATAAAGTAAATAATTTAGAGGTGGCAAAATATTATTAATTGGTGTGATGTGATATTGTAAACACATCCTCTACTCTCTCTCTCTCTCTCTCTCTCTCTCTCTCTCACACACACACACACACACACACACACACACACACACACACACACACACAAACACACACACACATGGGCGGACGCAAACATGGAGGCACAGAGACATGAACCGTATTGTAGACTCAGGAATTGCAAGTGAAGTGAAGTGAAGTGAGGTGTGAGGACAGTAAGGGTGATGTATTGATGTACTATGAATGATGGGTAAGGTGTGTACGGCTCAAGTCACTCAGGCATGATGTATGAATGAATGAGTCGGGTGTGAGTGAGTACGAGTAAATTAGTGAAGCAGGAAATTAATGAATGAATGAATGCATGACAGGGCGAGTGGGAAAGTTAATAAATTACCGTGAATGTCATATTTGTGGGACAGTGGGTAAACGAGCACTATAATTTGGTCAGGGGATGAATGAGGGATGTAAAGGGAATGAGTTGTGGTGTACCGTACTGTGAGTAAGACGAGGAGTGAGTGAGTGAGTGAATGAGTGAGGTGGAGGTAAGCAGTGTACGTGGTGTGGCCACATTTGTCACACTGGCCCAGTCATTACCAGGTGTAGGTGTGGGGCAGGTGTGTGTGTGTCTGGGAAGGTTTGTAGTTAGGTGGTGTAGTCAGAGGTGTACAAATACCTGTAAAAAAAATTGTTACTACAGTACATTAGGTACAACACACACACACACACACACACACACACACACACACACACACACACAATGTGACTCATTACTGGGCCCCGACATTGTTGATTCATTCGCACATAAATCAACGTGTGGCAAAATATATTATTATATAGACAGATAGCGACCTATACCATCACAACACAACACCACCGCTACTGCCTCGTGATGGTATGGTGCGGCTGGTGGAGGCGGGTGTTATGGTGGCAGTGGTGTGGTTACTGTATATATGGTGTTGTGGATGATTGTGGAAGATATGATGGTGAGTTATGGAGAGTAGGATGGAATTTTGAGGATTAGGATATACTTATATTCATAAATTAATACATACAAACATTTAAGAACACACATTCATATTAAACCTCATAGGTATAAATTGACCAACGTGCATACACAACTACTCACACACAAACAATAATCTTCCCCTCCACTACTATCCAAAGGTTTATTTTCACCAACTCGCGCTTCCTCCCACAACGCATCCACAATTGCTCACACAAGTACACACCGACATCATTGTGTGTGTGTGTGTGTGTGTGTCTCTGTGTGTGTCTGTGTGTGTGTGTGTGTGTGTGAGGGAGGGAGAGAGGGGAAAACGAACCCATGCCATACACTAAAACTATTCCCTATGTTTCGTCCACCGCTCATAATGTTTGGGATTCTCTTCCTTCCGTCGTTCACTTCAGTTTGTCTTGTAAGGTTTCGTTTGATATTTGCCGTGTTGTGTTTTTTTTTTTTTACCTTTATGTTTCAGCCGCCGCTCCAGGTACTCGGTGCTCTTGTACTGACTGGGGTTTTTGTTTTGTGGGAGTCGTGTTTCGTGGTGGGTTTTCGTGTTGTCGCTTCGCTAATCTCTTATTTTTTTATTTTCTCTTACTATCTTTTACTTTGGGGCTTGACTCTGGTGGTGTGTGTTCTCGGTGTTTGTACTACGTTTTGGCTCAAATATCCTGCATGATTTTTTTTTTGTAAATATGTAACATACAGTATATATAATATGCATACTGTATGTATAATATCAATAAATACAGTACTGTAATTATAGTATATCGGTGATTCAAGGTTTTCGTCTACGTATATTGATTTTGGAATACCCAGTGTTGTGTTCGTGTTTTTAATAGTGTATTTTTCTTAACACAATCAAATAATTAAGATAGGCCTATATACTGTATACTGTCAGACTAGTAACAAAACACAGTCATAAACCATTATAAACCTGCTCTATAGATTTAGGTAGTGTATAGGTATAAACACACCTTTTAGTCCTTTACGTTGATGTGGATATATGTATGTGTTCAGTCATTTAGTGAGTGTGGAAAGAGTGATGTGGATGTGGTGTGATGCCATATGTGACGTGGAGAGACAAACATAAGAGTACCGGGTATATGGCTTATCACACAGGTTGTCATGTGGCCGCTTTTGTGGAGGTGAAAGTGATGAGGGCAAGGAAGGTACAGTTGAGGGCAGACGTGGTGGTGGATATTCATGACGTTGTCTGAGTGGAAGTGTTGGTGCTGTGTTGTCTTCACTTTAGGACATGTCATCATTATCTACGTGGTCTCGTCTCGTCCCCCCGTTTTTACCCTTGTACACACACACACACACACACACCTGGTTCAGTACCGTAAGGTGGCTCTCTCCTTCTCCCACCCATATGTTGTCAAGGTGGTGGTGGTGGTGGTGGTGGTGGTATACATGAGCTGCACTGGGGAGATGTGGTGTTAGAATGTCTGCAGTTGTATCGGTAAACTACTACTACTATTATTATTATTATTATTATTATTATTATTATTATTATTATTAATATTACTAGATTGCCTGCAGTTGTATCAGTAAACTATTAATATTGTAATTATTATTATTAATATTATTATTGTTTTTGTACAGTTATTACTAGAACCATAGTAACCATACAAACAATAGTTCACAGGCTGACAAACACAGAGGAATACAGACTAAATTGAAACGTGTGCAGGAAACAGATGTTCATAATAATGTTGGTGCTATAGTGTGCTGAATGTGTAAGTGGTGTTTACACCTGTTTCAAGTCTATGTGGCTTTTGTGTGTTTGTACCTGTTTGTTTACTTCTGGTGTGTGTGTATGTGTCACGGAGCTTTCTACAAAGTATCACCGTGCCATTGCCCTACTGAGGTGTGCTTGGAATGAGAAAACGTGTGTATGTGTGTACACGCAAGTTCGTACGTACGTATGAGAGTGGCAACGTCACTCAATATCGCGGTTGAGTGGACTCGTCTCCCCCACCCCAAACCATCCAACACACCCACTCACACCCACAACGCCCTCATTACCTCTACCTCTCTCTCTCTCACACACACACACACACACACACACACACACACACACACACACACACACACACACACACACACACACACACACACACACACACACACCTGGACCCTACCTTTGCCACACCACACATCCGTCAACGACACCATCACTGTCACTGTGTGGGTGAGGATGGCAGGGGGGTTGGAGGGAAGGTACGGTTCAGAATAGCTAGACGGTGTTGGTTGAGAAGGGCGCATTTCCAATCACTCGAGAGTTTGTTAGAGAATAAAGAAAGGGACAATTGCTGTGAGATAAAGCAGAGATTAAAATGCTTCACTGCACACAACGTCTACTCCTTCCCTGTGCTAGTTGAGGGGGTCAGGTGTCAAGTGTCTGTTCTGGAGTTTTTCAGTTCAGAGTAAATCAAGTGGAAACTCCGTCTTATCCATAGCTCTCTACACGTACGGTATATAGCAGTGTGTGATTGTCTGCTTTTTATTGTGCCGTGTAAGTTGAGGGACGTTAGACAATTTAGTCAAAGCTTACTGGTTCCTTACCAATAGTGTTCAACATAAACAAAACACAATGAGGTATTATCACCTTACACTATTTGTCCAGTGGCAGGCGCAGTGTTTTTTTTTCATCAGGTCGAAACTGTACATATGAGATTGGACAGTATCGATGTATCCTTCAGTTTTTGTGCAGTCGCTCCATGTTTCGTTCAGAGTACATTTAGCGCTTGAAGGCCCCACCCTTGAGCTATAGGTGTGTTTTATTGTACTGTAATGAGTTTTGTCTTGGTGAGGACTGTGGTGATGACTGGTGATTGTGGTGTCATGGTGCGTGATGGTGGTAATGGGGACAAATTGGAGGCTACCGATTTCACCAAACAATGCTACAAAACCGCTCCTATACTGAGGGAGTCAATTTCTGAACATTCTGTGAAGGAATCATTATCTGACTCTTTTCTGACAATATTATACTCTCCTGAATCTGTGTGTAGTCGGGGAACAAAGTGTATGAATACCTTTAGCGGCGTCTGGCCTGAATCCCATGAGTAAATACGTCAATGGTAGACAAAAAACATGAATGGAAAGGTAGCGTTTGTAACATAGGGAGAGATTGGCCGACGTATCCCTTTTTTTTTTTTTTTTTTTTTTTTTTTTTTTTTTTTTTGTCGTCCTGGAGGCTATAGTCATGAATTATGTTTACCACTGACGCGTTTACAGTTACAGTTGTTACCGGAAGCCGCCAATGACGTTCACATATTTTGTTCCTCGACTGTACATGTGGTGGTGTGTGTGTGTGTGTGTGTCTCAGGGTCTTGAAGTAAACACCTGGTTTGTTTCGTGATTCGATTATCTCGGTGGGATGTAGTTTTTCATTTTAATTTTACATGTATGTGTGTTGCATCGTCATGAGGACCAGAAGGAGTATTGAAGTTGAAGTTTGTGATGATTATAATGTGTTGTGGTGAACGTTACCCAGGAGAGGTGGGGGGGGGGGCTGGGGGAGGGGGACTAAAGGGTAGCGTGTGGTGGGTGAGGGCGGGCGTGGGTTGTGATGATAATGGGCGTGGCTCCGTCATTACCGTAGGCGTTTGTCACCTGTCACCACGCCTGCCCTCGCCCGCCATCACTACCACCCTTATAGTAACCATCGCCATTTCTCCTTCACTACCACCACCACCACTACTATCCCTATCATTTTAACAACCACCACCACTATCCCTATTACCTTAACAACCACCACCACTACTACCACCACCACTATCCCTATTACCTTAACAACCATCACTACTACCACCACAATATACAGCGTCGTCTCACTAACTTGGACACCTGGTGCTGGTTATAGAATTATTAGTTGGTTTATAAAAACAAAATTGTCCTTAATATCTGTTCTTAAGTAGTGGTAAATACAATACTCTTATAACATTATCTTTAAAAAAACAAAACATGAGTACAAGTGTGTTTTTTAATGTAATTGTAAGGTTATAATTTAGTTATGAAGTAACAGCTGATTTCTGTCAAACCACTTGCCGGTAAACTTTACACATGTCGCGTAACGATGCCTTGGGGGGGAATTATGACGCTATTGTGTAAAACATATCAACTCAACACCATATTTACCACCACGACTACCTTAGCACACCCTCACCTTCACACTGACACTGTTCAACCTAACCTTAATTAAGATCCTTCCTCCAACATTCGTCTATATTTAACACAGCAACTTTCCTTCATCATCATATCACCATTCCAACACCATACAATTCTGCATAATGCATTACACCTCCCCCTCCTTCACCACTACATCACTCCTTCCTCCACCACTACAACAACTCCTCCAATGAATGTATCTCCCTCCACAACCACTGACACGACCGCTGTTCCACTCGACTGACGTTACAGTTGTCCTCATTAGCCTCACCTCAACCACACCACCTCATCTCACCCTGCCAGCCACACCCCGCCTCCTCATCCTGTCCCATTATCACCCTACCTCACCCTGCCAGCCACACCCCGCCTCCTCATCCTGTCCCATTATCACCCTACCTCACCCCACCTCATCTCACTCTGCCAGCCACCACACCCCGCCTCCTCATCCTGTCCCATTATCACCCTACCTCACCTCACCCTGCCACGTCACCCCTCGTCCTGTCCCACTCTAACCAACTGGACTTCACCTTGCCAGCCACACCCCTGCCTTTTATTACCCTATTATCTCCTTGTCAAACATTACTACATCATATTATCACACCCTGCCACTCTGTCCCTGTCACGGGATTTCTTACTTTCCTAACCACACCCTTATACTCTACTCTTTCTCCCCCTCTACACCCACACCCTACTACACACACTCACTACTCCCTTCCACCCACACACCCTAACACCCATGTCTTTCCTTCCTCCTCCACCCTCACACACACACACACACACACACACACACACACACACACACACACACACACACACACACACTGTCCCATCCCCCAATTACCAACATGAATATTAATGGTGGTATCCGCACGCCCAGTTATCACCATCGGTCGCGGATCACTGGAGGACGGTGGAGGGAGGAGATGGAGGATGGTGGTGGAAGGGTGTTGGAGGAAGGTGGTGGAGGGAAGAGGGTGGTGGAGACTTGGTTATTTGTATTCATTTATTATATGATATGATTATTTTATCATGGTTTTCAGGTTCAATTTTTTTTTTTTTGTTCTTTGTTTACGCCAAATTGTTTGAAAACTCCTGTAGGTGAAGTAAAGTATAACCTCAATCAGTAGTTCCTCCTTCCTTCCTGTTCACTTGAAACTACAACAACTCAAGTATCATGTCTCAAAAGGCTTGAAGATTAATTCCATCGAATGTGAAATAGAGTGTTTGTATATTTGTGTGATGAAAAAAGTCACTGGTGGTAGATTGAGGAGGAGATGGGAAGATGCAACAAGGACAAGGAGGGAGGGAGGGCCTTGTGTTTACTAAGTTTGGCATCTCCTCCTCATGGTCTTGGGTAACTCACGTCAGTATTGATTGTGTATGATTGAGTAGGTGGTGGTGGAGGTGGAGGGCCAGATGAACAGAAATATTGGTGTCCTGTTGCTTGGAGGAAGAATTGGCCCCAGATTTACCAACACAGTAATACATACTTAAAAGATACCACACAGAGTGACAGTGGTGTATGTTTGTTTTTCTTTTTTCTTTTATTTCCTGTTCTTTCTATTGTTTTCCTCCCGAACCAACCCGATGATTAGGTTTTGATAATATGATAATTCAACTACCTCAAATCTGATGTCAGTTACCTTCCCTTTACCCTCGATAATCATGTAGTGAATGTTGATGAGCTGTGGTCGTAGGAATCGGGTATCAAAACAGCATTAATTGGCCACATCATGGAAATTATAAAATGTGCGGTGCAGAAAGTTGACCTAGAAATTAATTAAGGAACGAAGGTGGAATAATGGTTTGCTTCACGTTTGGAAAGTGGACACTGACTGAGCAGATATAAAACTAAAATCAAGAGTAGTAAACGCCATTCAAGCCAGGTCAGGGGGGGGGGGGGAGACAGTGAGAAGAAATGGAGAGGTGATTGGTAGGAGGGGAAGCGAAAGGAGAACGGGGTAGACAGGCACGAAGAAAGTGAGAGTGGTGAGAGGGAAAGGAAGGAGAGCAGACTGAGGATGTATAATGTGAGAGTGGTGGGAGGGAAACGATGGGAGAGCAGAGTAGACAGGAATATAATAAAATGTGAAAATGGTGGAAGGGGAACGAAAGGAGAGGAGAGGAGAGTAGACTGACAAGACAGGGAGAAACATAGACAGTGAAACATATAAACAGAGGCAGGGTGGAGTGGGGTGGGTGAGTGGCAGCAGCAACATCAACAACAACAGGAAGCAAGCACCCCTTCCCACCCTCATTCAACCCCCTCCTCCCCTTCCCACCCTCTTACATCCACCTCCATTTCCCTTACATTCTTCTTCCCCCTTTCCTCCACAGTGTTTTCTCGTCTCCCTTCCACAGTCTTCCATTCCCTTCCCTTCACCCCTCCTGTCTGCAACTCCCTTCACCCTTCCTGTCTGTCTGTCTGTCTCTGCTCCACACTCAAGTCTCCTCTCTCCATGCACTCCCCTCCCCACTCTCTCCACCCCCCGCCCCCCGCCCACCGACATTTGGGATGCACCGCCACTGCCGTGATCTACAGTACATTGTTGTGCCTCTTATCGTCCCTGCCGTTTGTTTCAATCACCGCATGACTGATGGGGCGAAAGGCTTGTTACGAGGGTTTAAATCTCCCCCCGTGGTGCATTGTGGGACCTCTCTCTCCCTCCCTCCCACCCTGTCTCGTAAAGTCCGGCCTTCCTGTGTTTGTGTGGGTGGGATGTGGGTGTGGGTGGGTGTGCGAAGGTTTATGTATAGTAGGTGTGTGTTTGAGTGTGACGTGCTTGGATGTGGGTGTATGTATGTATGTGTGTGCAAAGGTGTGTCAGGTGTTTAGAAGTGATCGTAGGTGTGTAAGTAAATGTCAGTCAAGTGTATAGTGTGTGTGTGTGTGTGTGCCTGTGTGTGTGTGTGTGTGTTTGCGAGTCTAAATGTGTGTCAGGTGTTTAGAAATGATTATGGGTGCGAGTGTGAGTTGATGAGATAACACGGGACATGAAATAGATAAATGTATGATATAAACCAAATAATAAATGAAATGTAGGCGTCGAGATATACATATGTGATGCAGCTGAGGATGATTTGGTTATGGTTGGTGGTTGTGTATGGTGTGTGTGTGTGTGTGTGTGTGTGTGTGTGTGTGTGTGTGTGTGTGTGTGTGTGTGTGTGTGTATGGTGTGTGTGTGTGTGTTAATGTGCGATACAGGGAAGGAAGGGTTTGGGTGACGGGAAAAAATGTTGTGGGGTTAGTTGGTGACGTGGATTAGATTGGGTGACAGATAAGAACCCATTGGTGTGTGGATGAAGGTGGATGTAATTAGATAACAGGGAGGGTTTACTATAGGCTACCGTACCACCTCCACAACATGTATACTGCCTCACCCATGCTGTACTCAACCATTCACACAATTCACCCACTCACACTTGACCCCATCCCCAACCCAACCACTCTCTTCCATACCCACTCTCTTCACCCAATTCCTTCCTCACCCAATCTCTTCACCCAATTCCTTCCTCACCCAACCAATCACCCAATCTCTTCACCCAATTCCTTCCTCACCCACCCAATCTCTCCACCAACCCACCCAGTCAATACTCAGAGTATTATCAGTGAACGTGCTGGGAGGGGGAGATCATGGCAAGATTTCGGAATCTGCTGCTTGCGGGAGTGAAGGTGTGTGTGCTTGCGTACGTGGGTTACACTCCAGGACCGTGTGGTGTGCGTGGGTGTATGCATGTGCGCTCGTCTGTGTGTGCATTTTATCGATGTTTCTGAGTTACATTTTGAGAGCTTTGGACTGAGTTATTTACCTGATCAGTGGCATATTGTTCCATAAAAAACAATTTGCTCAAAGATAACTGAATGGATGTGTTTTAAATTACACTATTGTTGCTGCCTCTCTACATCATGATGGTGGTGGTGGTGGTGGCGGCAGTTTGTGGTGTGGAGTACATGTGTGCTTGTGTGTGTGTGTATGTGTGTACAGTAGAGTTTATAAAATTATTTAATGTCAGGGTAACCTCAATGCTGTAATGTAACGTATTATGAAAAGGTTAAGTGTGGTGGCGATGTGCAGAGTGACTGTCTAGTGATGTAACGTGTCACACCAATGTACAGTACTGTAGTATTTGACTTGATATTTTGCAGTTGTGTGTGTGTGTATGTGTTGGTAACATATGGTGTCCTGATAAATTTATGTGCAATAAGAGATGCGTCTGTGGTGTGAGGTGTGTGTGTGTGTGTGCATGTGGTGACTGTACGGTTTGATGAACTTAATATAAATAATGGTGATTGTGACGTGTGGCGTAATGATGTTTGGTGACAGACTGAAGATGCGACGGTTGTGTTGTGTTAGAAATTGTGGTGTAACGGATTTGACTGGTGTTGGTGTGACAGTAATGTGTTGTGACAGTGTACAACGTGACAGACAGATAGTGTTTGTGACAGTAATGTGTGGTGAATTTACGGTGTGACAGTAATGTATGCTGACAGTGTGCGGTGTGACGGTAACATTTTAGTGGCTGTGTGCTATGTGACAGACAAAAACAAACATATAACACTGTGATGTGACAGTAATGAGTGGTGGTGGTGGTAGTGGTGCAAGGTGTGACAGACTGATAGTGTTGGTGTGACATGATGATGGTGGTGTGCGGTGTGAGGTGTGTATGTGTGTGTGTGTTTGTGCGACTTCGTGTTCGTGTCCAGCGCCAATTAATCAACCATCATCAATAATGTTCCCCCCTTCCCGTGTTTGTTTCCCCCCTTACTCACTCGCGGACCCCCTCCCCCCAGTAGCGGCCCTCTCCTTCCTCTCTTCCACCCCTTCCCCTCATCCTTCTCTTTCTCTTCCTCCTTTTTCACTTGCTCCTCTACTCTTCCACCTCTCCTCCTCTTCCTCTTCCACATCTCCATTTCCACATTTTCCAACTCCTCTTTTACACCTCCTCCTCCTTTATTGGTTCCCTCTTGTTCATCTTTTATCGGAGCCCTACTCTCCCCATCTGCGTGTACCTCCCTCCCCCATCTACGTGTACCTCCCCCTCCCCATCTACGTGTACCTCCCCCTCCCCCATCTACGTGTACCTCTCCCCCATCTACGTATATGCGTATGATATTGTGGTGGACTATATGTAATGTATTTTGATATGGTTTATAAATTATAACGTACACTTGTTTATGTTACAATGTGCACCTGTTTGGTTGGTATGTACTGTACTGTACATACGTGTACAACATAAACATATATAGTTGGGTAAGGACGGGGGTCTTGTTTTGGGTTCTCACTGTTTAGTTGTCTTTGTTTGTTTGTATGTGTGTCCCTCGATGGCTACACGACAAAATGGTCTAATACTTCAGAGTCGAACCGAAGATGTGCAGTGACCCAAAAGTAATCTCATTGTGCGATTTGATTTGGAGTTGAATTATGTAAGATTGGGGCCAAGGTCATGTCAGTGACGGAATATGTATCGCCTGGCTGAGAAAATCCTTATAAACTCCATCGGTGCCTGCGTTTTCACCACATGTATGAGAGATGGAGCTAATTTTTATTTTCAACATGAACGACTTTCTGTTTTAATATTTTTAGAGACGGCTGCACGAGATTTATTTAGCAGCTGTGCCTTTGAGAGAGACTTACCACATGGATGAATGATGAGACATTTACAAAGAATATACGATAACTTAACATTAATATTTTTTTCCTGAAGCAGCTGTACTAAATTTAGCAAATCTATACTTATCACTGGCCACATGAGGAGATTTCTTAAGTTGTTTCTTTGACTGGAAAAAAATATATAAATCATAATATTGCTGTAGTGGTGGGGTGAGGTGAGAATATTTGTTTGTTTTATAAATTCTCACACACAGTTCTCATGAAAAACATTTGCAAATGAATAGGAATGAAAACCGTAAGACACAGCTATGTCATCGATTTTTTTTTGTCATTGATGGTGCACGCAAACTTGTGACCATGACTATGCACTTATTGTTTTTAAGTCAAGTAGGTCTTTTGTGGGGGGTTTGGGGTACCTGGATCGGATCCTTACAAATGCCTAAAATAGTATGTATGAGAAAGAGTGGTAAGTTAGTTTGAAAGTATCGAGGAGGAGGACAGACGAGATTAGGAGTACCAGCAGTGACATAATATTTGGGCGAAGTTATATTTGGTTAGGTTACGTTTGATCTAGACGACGTTGACGAAGTGTTGGACTGGATTTGGTTGTGATTTTAGGTTGTGTGTTGAAAGGTTGATGTGTGATGGATGGAGGTACGGGTAGTAGTGAAGGAAGTATGTGGTGGAGAGTGTTTAAAGTCGTAGATGGAGGGAATAGTAGAGGGAGTGTGGCAGTATTGTAGATAGTCTAAGGGAGAGTATAGAAAATTGTAGTAGTGAACTGATGGAGAGGCTAAGAGCAGGTGAGTGTGTGTGTGTGTGTGTGTGTGTGTGTGTGTGTGTCCGTCCATCACCTGCACACACACCATTACCTCACACTTGCGTTCTCTCACTCTCTGTCACTGCCACTCCTGACGTTCACTCAAGTCTCTCTCATTCGTCCACTAAATACACCCACTCCATTCACTCGTCATAGATATAAGTTTTCATTTATCAGGCCACTCACTCACGACTCCACTCAGTTCGTTCATCTCCATTTCATATCACCTTACGTCTTTCCTAATTATACATATATATATATATTTACCTCACTGACTCACTCACCCTCTCACCAGTTCACATATGTCGTCATTAATTTTCATATTCCCACTCTCTAACTCGTCCTCTCCTATGCATGTGTTACTCACCACTCACCCCACCTTACCTGCCTACCACTCACCCTCCCACCCCCCTCACCACCACTCCCACTCCCTCACCACCACTCCCACCACTCCCTCACCACCACTACCACCACTCCCTCACCACCCTGTCATTACCCTCGCAACCATCCCGCTAATATTTTCATAGACGTGAATTTATCTTGCACGCAGTATCGCCAAAGTAATATAACTGCGAATTAGGGAGAAAAAAAGAGAATGTTTCCCGTGTTTTTTTTTTAAAGGGATATATTTTTATTCGCGAGGAGGTTGTTTGTGATGTTGGAAAAATATTGTTTATATCTCGCAAAATATAAAATGTTGTTGTTGTTGCTTAAGGAAGACACTGACCAGTTTTTGCTCCTTCCTCTTCCCTGCAGGTGAGAGGGGTGCAGCGGCGAGGTCGAGTGGGAGGCAGGCAGGGGGAGGTGAGTGGGAGGAGAGGGGAGGCAGGGGGAGGTGAGTGGGAGGATAGGGGAGGCAGGCAGGCAGGGGGAGGGGAGTGGGTGGTTGGTTGGTTGGTTGGGGTGGAATGGGATGGGATGGGATTGTCTTTTGGGGATGGGAGAAGGGATGTGAATGGGAGTGATTGGTGTTGTTGTTGTTGTTGTTGGGGAGTGGGTTTGAGTGAGTAGAAGGGTTTGGGAGTGTGTGTTTTTAAGAAGTGGTAAAGGTGTAAATGGCAGGGATATTGAAATTCAGGGGAAGTGGCTTGATTTGTGTGTGTGGGTTGGAGAGTAGAGGATTATTGACGGGAAGGGCTGGCGGAGTGTTGTGGTGAGTGGGAAGGGGTTGGGGAGTAGAGGAGCATAAGCGGAGAGGGCTGGAGGAGTGTTGTGGTGAGTGGGAAGGCAAGTGGAAAGTGAAGTGGAAGGTGGAAGTGGTGGAACAATAGGTCAGGTGGAGAAGGGAATTCTGATTAATGCAACGAGGAAGAATAGGTGGGATTTTATACACAAGGAGGAAAGGATTGATATAGGGAAGGAGATGTGGATAGGGAGTGAGATAAGAGAGTAATATAGAATGTTAAAAGTAAGGAAAAGTGAATTATTTTTGAAGACGATTTTAAAGAAATATGGAGGGAGAGACTTTATAAGAGAGATGTGGGGAAGGATAAAAGGTACGAGAGAAGGTGAGATTGAAGAAGAAAGGAACGAGAAAATATTAGTGAAGTAAATGCAAGAGAAATTAAGAATGAGGAAGTGAGAAGCGAAGGAGAGGTAAAAGGTGAAGAAGGCGAGACAGGAGAGGAAGAAGAGGGAAGAGAGTACAGGAGGATGAGGAGAGTGAGGAAATAGACAAGGAAGAAGTAATATAAAGAGAAATGTGGAATAGGAGGAGGAGAATACAAGAAATATAATGATGAAGTAATACGTAGAAACACTCATAAGAGATAATCACTATGAGAGAAGTAGTATAGATAAAAGAGAAGTAGAAGGAAGTGTATAAAGAGTATAGGATAAGAAGAAAGGAAGACAGGATGGGATGGTAATGAAGGGAAACAATAGTAGTAATAGTTGGTGGGTGAGATTGGCTTGTGTTGGAGTTCAGTGGTTAACCCAGATTATAGCAGGCCATCACCGTGTGTGCCATATGCCACAAGTGTCATGTGTTAGTGAGGAGATGGATGACTATGACCGCTATACACCATGGATAGAGAAGGCCTAGTGTTGTGTTGTGTGGTCTAGCTATCGTCACTGCGTACGTACCTCACCACGATGTTATTTATTTATATTGTTTATAATTTTGTTTATTGTTTATCCTTTAATATTGAATTATGTCATGTGTTGAATTCTCATCAACATATCATTTATATTGTTTTCAAGGGACTAGGGTCACCAGGGCCAAGGATGCAATAATATTATCAGAACTATGAGAGGGGAACAGAAAACCCAATGAAATATCACAACACATTCACTCCACTATCAAGTCCACGAAATTCTCAGCTCCCCTCCTCTCTAGAAAAGTTGCTAAATATATCACAGTATAGTATAGTAAATAATTCATGCCGTATTGGTCATCATTCACAGGGAACAAGGACACCAACATCATTAACAGTCCCGGTAATGGAAGGAAGGAAGGAAGTAACAATATTTTTAATGATGTTTTGATTATATAGTTTCCAGTGCTGGGTTGTTCGTTATAGTGTAGTTATCAGTTTTATTGTCACTTTCACTTTTCACAAATTGACGGCTGTGATGGTTAGTGAGTTTTTTATATTTCCTTTTTGCCCTCGAGACGAGTCTGAAGTTTTATAGAACCTGGGTACATGTATTAACGGAAAACTATACCTTTGATGTTACTATATTCAATTTTATGTTTGTATAGTGTTTATATTACTAATGTGTCGTGGAAGGACATAACAGGTAATTATTTAATGTGATAGTGTCGAATTGCAGTGGAAGCAACTTATTCCTCCATGGAAGCTCGACCAAAAATGATCACATAAAAAAGTAGAAATCTGAATCTGTTTTTAGACATAGTTTAGAGAACTTGGAATGTCATTTGATGTGTTTAATTCGACGAAAGTGCGTTCCGTTGCTACACCGTGATGTTGTGGTAGTGAAAACCCTTCTGATGCACAATCCTAAGAGATGAATATGAGTGTTACAATGGAGTTCTTTGTGGGGGACAGAAAAGAGGACAATAGCAATGATCTTGTATTCGTAGTGTAAGATTTAAGCAAGTTGAAGGCTGCATATTCCTCCACACAGCCACAAAACAGACAACGTAAAGAGATGTAGTCTGTCTCTAGGACTTATGTTCATGGTGTAATATTTAGGCAAGTTGAAGCTGCTAATTCCTCCCGAGTGCCACAAAACAAATAACGTAAAGTGGGGTAGTTTGTGTCTTGGACTTATGATGTTCGTAATGAAAGATGGCCACGAGTTGAAGGCTGCTTAATCCTCCAGACAACCACAAAACAGAACAATTAAGCCGATGTGGTATTGTCTCCTCCATCATGGCACTGTTTGGAGGAATCTGGTGCCTATGAAAACACTTGGAGTTCTTAAATCCTCGAGGCTCAGCGATCCCCACGACCCCTCCGAGATTATTATTAAAGCGATTATGATGCGGCAAGAAGAGGTTGAGGAAGGAGGCGAAGGAATGTAGTGGAAGGCAGGAAGTGGAGGAGCAGGAAGGAAGTGTGGTGCAGATAGGAAGGAAGTGTGGTGCAGATAGGAAGGAAGTGTGGTGGAGATAGGAAGGAAGTGTGGTGGAGATAGGAAGGAAGTGTGGTGGAGATAGGAAGTGTACAGGAAGAAGAAGGAAATGAGGAGGAGTAGGGAAGATAAAGGAGGAGGAGTAGGGAAGATATGGAAGTGAGAAGGAGTAAATGAAAGACAGGAAAGAACAGATAATACGAAGAAGAGAAAAACAAAGGTTGAAAGGAGGGAGATGGGAACGAAGGAGAGAAAAGGGTGTGGAAGAAGGTGAAAAGAGTGAGAGAGAAGTGAAGGGAGGCGGAGGGAAGTGAGGGGAGACGGTGAAGGAAGGAAGGAAGGAAGGACTGCGAGGAATGCCGTTCTCATTCTTAAGGTTAGAATGTTGGAAAAAAAAGCTGAGGGAAAGAGGGGTGTTGAGGGGAGCAGATGTAGGAGGGGACACACACACACACACACACACACAGACACAGACACACACACACACACAGACACACACACACACACACACACACACACACACACACACACACACACACACACACACACACACACACATTGAAAAAGGTGGGAGATGAAAAACACAAAGAGGTAGAGAAGAAGGAAAGAGCTGAGGAGAGGAGATGGAGAGATAAGAGATAGAGAGGAGATAGGAGAGAAGATGGAAGAGATCTGTGAATGGCGTATGGAAGGGGAGACAAGAGAAAAATGTTGATAAAAGGAAATGGTGAAGGAGAGAAGAAGGAAGAGAGAAAGATGATGTAGTTTGAGAGGAATGTGATGAAAGAAGAGGCAAGAGTGAGGAAGAAGTGGAGGAAAGCGAGGGAGAAGTGGAGGAAAACGAGGGAAAAGTGGAGGAATGTGATGAAAGAAAAGGCAAGAGTGAGGGAGAAGTGGAGGAAAGCGAGGGAGAAGTGGAGGAAAACTTGTTGAGGGAGGAAAGTGAGAGAAATGGAGGGAAGAAGATTTTGGAGGAGAAAGGAAAATCAAGGTGAAGGGAAAAGTAGACAAGGTGAAAAGTAGAGTAGACAAGGTGAAGAGTAGAGTAGACAAAGAGTGAGAGAGGGAAGAGTAGAGTAGACAAAGAGTGAGTGAGAGAGGGAGTAGTGGCAGAAGAAGGGGTAACTGATCTATTTATATTGTACTCTAGAACTCCTCTCCCCTTCTGAGGTGTGGATAAGGAGGAGGTGGGTGCCCTTTCCCTACCCCCCCTCCTCCTCCTCCTCCTCCTCTTTTTCCTTTCATTGTCTTCTCTTCTTCCTCCTCGTCCTCCTCCTCCTCCTCCTCCTCCTCCTCCTCCTCCTCCTCCTCCTCCTCCTCCTCCTCCTCCGCGTCCTCCTCGTCCTCCTCCTCCTCCTCCTCCTCCTCCTCCTCTTCTTTATCATAGTCTTCTTGCTTCAGTCTTTCTAATTATTGTATAGTTTTGTACTTAGATATCTGAAACAAGAAAACAATTCCTTAACCCTTTGTAGCCAACCGGGACCGTATTGTTCACACACACACACACACACACACACACACACACACACACACACACACACACACACACACACACACACACACACACCTACACACACACCTACACACCTATACACACACACACACCTACACACACACACACACACACACACACCTACACCTACACCTACACCTACACACACACACACACACACACACACACACACACACACACATATCCACTAAACCCCTCTAACTCTACTTTTTCGATCATCTGTGCTGTAAAACCGACGCCATAAATTCACTCGAAGCTTCCGTGCAAAATGTGTCCGGCGGCATTGTGACAGTAGAGATGAAGTGTTAACACGCATACCTGTTACACACACACACACACACACACACACACACACACACACACCAACACACACACACCAGCGCATACACACACACACACACACACATACCAGCGCATACACACCAGCGCATACACACACACACGCACGCGCATGTATAAATATATTCTACCCTATGTATTATCAGCAGGTATGTATAGTGAAGAGGAAAATTAATTAATAACGTCATGAATACACCTGTACCAGTAATTCAGTGATAGCCGTTCTGTGACTCACTAGCCACGTGTACAGTCGCGATACATAGTCCTTGAACAGACTTACCCATACACACCATGGTGAAAGACTTTGTGCCGCGACTGTACAATGCCATAATTATACAAAGTGTTCTTAGGACTGTAAACAATACGACACTTTGGACGATAACATCTGATGAATGACCTACACCCATGTCAACACAAGAGGTAAAGGAAGGGAGAAACTAAATGTGTGGGTGAGAGGAAAGATGTAATGAGTGTATGTATGTATGGTGAGTAAGGAGAGGGAGAATGAGTGAGAGGGAGGAAATGATAAGTGTATGTATGATGGGTAAGGTGGGTACGTATAAAGGGAGAATGAATGAGAGGGAGAAAGTGATGAGAGTATGTATTGTGAATAAAGTGGGTAAGTAGGGGAGAGAGAGAAGGCAATTGGTGAATGAATGAATGAGTAGTGGTGGATTAGTTAGAAAACGAAGATACAGACAATATAATTATGTGTGTACTGTATTATAATGAACACATCCCATCCTCAGTGTCAAAGAGAAACATTTTGTGTAGGCAGTCACTGTTATCACCATTACGATATTGTTATCATTTTGTTCTGGTGATGGCATTATAATTAAGTTTATTACATACATAATTGTTATTGGTTATATAATGGTAGTGGCATTGTAGTAGTAATATGCCTTGTAATTTATTATTGTCATTATTACCGATATAATTATCATACGACTATATATTAACCCCTTCAGTGCCATGATGACTGTGTGGTATGTTACGTGATTATATTTGGGATAACACCAGACAATATTAAGATGAGGGAAATGTATTTTGACGAACTCTTTGAAAATAACAGTAACAATTAACAGCTTATTATCGGTTTGATTGCAATAAGAAACGAACGAACCTTTGGAACTTACAATTTCGCTTGATACCGGTACTATTCTGTTTTTATCCTAATTTTTTTCCTCGGGTTTGACTAGGAATACCTCCCTGTAATCTGCAAAGACATTCTCTTGACAACACAGAAGAGGGTTTAACAGTTAGTGTAAGGGAGTGTAAAGTAGCGTGTGTGTGAGAGTGAGTGAGTGAGTGTCGAGTACAGGCAATATAGTTATAAATGTCCACAATATCTCACCCTCAGTTTGTTTTAGGACGTAAGTGGACGGGTAGCTTGCTGGGGTGATTGATGGGCGGGGCGGGGCGGGGTGGGGCGGGGCGGGGCTGGGGAAGAGAGGGGAAGGGAAGGGTAGTAGCTACTTGGATGGTGAAAGGTGACGTAAGGCTGGAGTGGTGTTGGGAAGACTGAATATTGGGGAAGTTTGATGACGGGAGAAAACAATGAGGGTGAAGGATGAGGTTGAAGAAAAACGTGAAGGAGGTGGAGTAGAACTGAAGTAAGGGTTGAAGGGATTGTGAAGGAATGAGGTTGGGATGTTGATGGAAGGATTAAATGGTAAGGAAGGTGGTGTGGTGGTTTGTGGAAGGAGGGGAATGAAGGTGTAGGAGATGCATGGGTGAGTGAGGCTGGAGTGAATGTCGTACACACATGTATTCCTTTCACTTCTCTCCCATTGTATATAAGATTGCAGACGGTGTGATGTAAAATAGAACTGAAAACCTTTTATGTCTAACCAAAGGAAAATGAACCTCACTGATAATCTCCTCATTCATCTGGGCCTCACCTCCGTAACTTACAGGAAAAAAGGCCTGGATGATAATGGATTTTCACACATAGGCGTTGATGAATTAGTAAACAAAGATCCATGTAACAACAAATGAACAGTTGAGAGCTTTATAAATGTGTGGGTGTGGGCTGAAAAAAGTCATGCATCGACATGGGTATATTCCATCTTATAATTTATATATATATAAAATACTGCTTCCTGTGTCCTATAAGTATAGTATTCACATGTGATCGAAGGAAGTTGAAGGTAGATTAAGGAAGTCGTTAATTCAGATGCTAATGGGATTTAATAGATGTAATTAAGATTGATCATGAGAGATACAATGAAAATGAGAGGGACTTGGTTTAATGAAGAATAAAAATGATACGATGGTGTGAAGGGAGATAAAAGGGATTAAAAGAAAACGAGGACAGGAATGCAGTAGCCAAGTGAGGAAGAGGAAAGAATGAGGAAGGACAAAAGATAATACAAGGTTTAGGAAGAGTAACGGAATGTAGGAAGACGACGGTAAGAGGGAAGGGAGGGAAGGAGGGGAGGGGCGGCAAGGTGATAAGTGACCGGTGGAATATTGTGACAGATTACTCCATTGCGTGTCTCTCCCTCCCTCCCCCCCTCCTCTCCCTCCCCTCCCCCCTCCTCTCCCTCACACCTCTCACTCACTCACTCTCTCACTCAAACACACCTCAAATTTATACCCATATAATTATTGCTATTCCCTTCACACCCGACGGCTCGTATTTCTTAAGAAGTTCACTTTTGACTGACTGACTGACTCTTGTTGGTGAATTGTAGGATCTGTAAATGCCTCCAACCTGTGCCACGAGACAGACTATTATACCTACTGTATGTGTTTGCTAATAAGGATCTGTTTAGTGGAATTGTTTGGAGGAATCAGGAGACCTCTAGTGCAAGTGTTTCCTCCCTCCCTCACACGGTTATATAACACACTGTCAGGGTGAATAACTTTGTCGTTCCACTTCATAAAATTAATGCAAAATATTCTTAGCAATAATAATTATGTCTGCAGAAATATGTCACTTTAGAATTAATACTGTATAAGAATTGAGGACTGGGTATGGTGCTACGTAGGTACAGGTTCATCCAAGTTATTATGTCACGAAACAACACGTATGGTACCGTAACAATATATATATAGTACGGTACCAGGGATGTTGTTCCTTGGTAAAAAAAAAAAAAAAAAAAAAAGAGAAGTCGAGTATTATCCAACTTGCGGACCACATCACAGGGTCGTCACAAATGAGTAGCGTTATCATGTTACGTTAATCCCGCCGACGACGATTCATGGGCGTGTCAGGTGATCGATCTTGGTGAAGTGTAGCCACTCTGATTCCTTCCGTCTCTTCCAAGAAACACATTATGGATTCATTAGCCTCCATTTCGCCTACAACATTACGGGGTATGTTTAAATGGCTAGTATAATTTTAATCATTGGAGTGCCTTACTTCCTCCTAAATATGTCAGGAAACAGGATCAGCTTAACTAAAATAATGGTGTCCTGTTGCTTGGAATGACTTGGAGGAATCATCTGACCTAGATTTACCAACTCTGTACTGTCCCCATAAAGCGAGGAATGGAGTGTAGGTATTTTAGTGAGTGTGGTGCATGTGCCATCGGTCACCATCACACTGAGTCCCTCCCTGATGCCCTGACTCACACCCTTACAGCCGCCCTGTCTACCCTCCTGGCACGCGAGGTGAAAACACACACACACACTCACTCACACACGCACACGACTCCACAATAACGTGGACACTCATACACGCAGGAACCTAGCACGCGCACACGGTTTCTCTCCACACACATGCACACACACACGAACACACACACACAAATGCGCTTGCTTCATCCAGTAAGGACACACACCACACTTTATCATATCTCCACATCACGCAGTATTTCAACATCACCACATAACACAACACATTGCCTCACACCACACCACACCACACCACGCACTACCCCACTTCACATCACGCAATACCTCACCATACCACAACACGCACTTCACCAACACTACACATGTACACCACTCAATACCTCACCACCACACCACAACACACCACACTTCGTACTCCACCACCACATCACCAGGCCACAAGTCACAAAATTGAGACTGCACTTTGAAACCTTACACTGTGATGGAGGCCAATAGACGAGCTACGGTATACAGTCAACCAGAGCATGACCAGGAGGGCTAAGTTTAGAAGAGTTAGTGATTGGCTGACCCCCAGAGATTCCCCATTTTCTGTGCGAGACTCGTGTACTCTGGCATTTTATCTGTCATCTCCCCCATTTTACAGCTTCATGGTAGGTGATGGTGAGGCGAAGTGTACTGATGATGATGATGATGGTAGTGATGGTGATGGTGGGTAACGAGAGAATGTAGTACTGGTTTCTCGAGTTATGGTTGTAGATGAAGTGATGGGTGAGGTGGTGGTGGTAGTGGTGGTGATGGGTGAGGTGGTGGTGGTGGTAGTGGTGGTGATGGGTGAGGTGGTGGTGGTGGTGGTGGTGGGTGGTGGTATAGTAATGCATCAGGCGATAAGAGTGATGAGTGGGAGAGAAGTGGTGATTTGTGAGGTGAGAATGAGGTGGTGGTGGTGATGATGATGGTAGTGGTAGATGATAAGAAATTCCAACACATATTTACAGGAAGTACTGATAACCGATGACTTTATCAATCTGTGGCGAGATTATGTAGTAGTAGTATTATGTATGTGTGTGATGTGTGGTTTGTTGTGATGTTTTAGTGTAGTGGTGAAAGTGGTAAAAAAAAAGGGAAGGCCAAATAAAAAACTGGAGTAGACTTAATTGGATAAATGAGCTTGGTAGGAAGGAGATGGAGAGCATAATAGGAAAGAAGTATGGAAGAAGGTAAAATGAACGTTAGGAAAGGAAATGGGCAGGGAAAGAGTAAGGGAAGGAAGTGTGCAGGGAAAGAGTAAGGGAAGGAAGTAGGCAAGGAAAGAGTAAGGGAGTGGGGAAGGTGGTGCATGGAGAGGCTTTTATGAAAGGAGTATGAAAGTAGGGGAGGTTGTTGAGAAGGTGGAGGGGGGTTGGGGAGTAAGGTGAGGGAGACTGACAGACAAAGGAGTGTCACACCTGGGCTGGTTGATCCCCACTCCCCCCCATTCTCCCCCTCCCAGTCCCCTCAGCCCTATCTCGTCCCTCCCACATCCCCTACCCTCCCCACCTCGTTCCTCTTCCTCTCCTTTCCCTATCCCCTCCTTTGTTCCCTTTTCGTCTCATCCCTTTTTCTTCTTACTCTCCTTTTCTTCCTTTTTGCCATATGTATGACCTTTACTACCCTTTCATACTCTTCCTACTTCTCCCTCCCCCATTTCCTGTCTGATTTCTCTTTCCTCTTATTGCCTCGTCTTGTCTAGTTATACCAACTCTCTAATAATCTCAGCGTATCGTCAGAATTGGTTTACTGCAAAAAATAGCTTATCTCTCATTCCTCATCTTTAAGTCTGAGTTTCTTAAGATTCCACTCTCTTGTATTCGAGGTAAATAAGAGTAATACTTTCACTCGGTATTATTAATGTTGTTCCGACTTTACAGGTTTGAACGTATCGGAATTAAAAGATATATACAAGTGGAAGTGGAAGATCAACAAAAATATATATACTGTATAATGTTGGAACAAAAAAATTGAAAGCAACTGTACTTGTTATTGAAAGATGTGTTGCTTGTCCTTGGTTTGTTTCTGTGATGGCGTCCTTGTCCCATTGTTTGTTGGTGGGTTGTCCGTCTTCCTTTGTGTTGGGCTGCATCCCTTCGCACCTCTCCCCTTCCCCTCCCCTCCCTCCCCTCCCCTCCCCTCCCCTCATCACCCTTATCTATCTCCCTTCCACTCCCTCCCATCCCTCCTCCCCCATTCCCACATCCTTCCGACATTTACAACTTGAGTTTAAATGTCAGATGCAAAGGAGGGAGTGAGGATGGGGGGGGGGGGAGTAGGGGAAGGAATATGGAGGGGGGGGAGGGGTCGTTTTCATCATTGAACAGGAAGCTGAAGGCCAGAATAGGGGAGGAACGGGAGGGAAGGGCTGCAAGAGAGAAAAGAGATAAATGGCTAGTGGGAGTTTGTGTATATATTTGATGTATGTGTATGAATGTTTATGTATATGTATGTGTCTATTGGTGTGTTTTAGTGTACATGTATATATTATATGTATGATTATAATTATACTGTATGTGAATGTGCTGGCAGGTTGGGCATCGGACCTACTTGTATATTATTATAAAGTGAAAATAGGGGTTTTTGTGTGTGTGTGTGGTTTTTTTTTAAGGTGTGTTTACATGTGTATTTCTGCAAGTATGTTGGGAGTGAGGGAGATTGTGTTTACCTTTGAATACGGTATATTATGTTTATTTAGACCAGTTTGGTAGTCACAACACGGGCACGGGTTCGATCCATTGGGACGGGTGACTTTTTAACTTAAGGACGCTGTGATCGTGTATAAAATTGGAGACTTCTGATTCCTCCTGAACATACCACGAAACAAACTCCTTCCCTATAGGTGGTGTTTCGTGGCAATATTTGAAGGACTAATATTTCTTCAACTTTTAGACTACATCACAGGGTCCCTTAATCGTATACAGGCAGTACATGCGTCCCCATTCACGTCGTATGTTGAAACGCTATTGATGTATCCTATATATTCCTGACTAGATAAAGACCTAAAATACAAGTAAACAAACATGACTGTATCTTATGTATTCCTAACTAGAGGGACTATACCCTATATAAAGATACCCTATATTACAAGGACACAAACATGTATCCTATGTATCCCTGAGTAGATAAGGAGACCCTATATTACAATTATCCTAAATAAACATAGTAGCATCCCAACCTTCAAGACTTTCCTACATGTATCGAACACTCACCACCACCACCACCACCACCACCACCATGTCAAGAACTGAAATCTCGTCTTGGGTGTTTAGTGAATAAGGATTACCTTAACTGATTACCTTCTCTTCTGGAGGTCTTAAAGGCTGCAATGGTTCGAGGACTTGCCTGCTTCGTTGATCCTCTTTCTTTTATGGTCTTTTCTTCCTCTCCTCGTTTATTATTTTCTCTTTTCTCTTCTCTCCTCCTCCTTCTCCTTCTCCTCCTCGACTTACTCCTTTTCCTCCTTCTATACTTACTCCTCCTCGATTTACTTCTCCTCCTCGATTTACTTCTCCTTTTCCTCCTCCTCCTTTCTTATATTTCCCATCCACCTCCTCTCGAAGCAGGAGGAAAGCAGTACCTTCCGGGAAAATCCGTAACCTAATCCTTACAAACGACTGCTTCGGAGTCATGCCATTAGCGAGCCTCGTCCTACACTGAACCTTTACCTATTTTTAGTTGTGTGGAAACGTGGTAGGAATAATGCAATGGACCTGGTTGTATGTACTAGGTGTTATTATGTTTGTTATGTACGTTAATAGAAAAAAACACATCAACCAGGAGATTTCACTCAGGTGTTAATGTCGATTAGGTGAATAAAACCCCACAGTGGCAGATGAAAAGATGTATTTCGTTTGCCATTGTGGGTTTTCTTCACTTTATCCATACAGTAGTATTGTAATGTAATCCTGGTTGTCTGTATGTTATGTTATAGTGGTTGCTTCCTCCTCAGTCATGCAGATACTTGTCAGTCTAGAAGTCCCTCTGTCCCTTCCTCCCCCAACTCAACCCTGCCCAGTTCAGAAGACACACACACTCACCACAGAACTTAAATGTCACAGCTTCGGTATTCAGTGGTGAGAGTCATCACAGCACGGGCCGGGTTCAGTCACAAGTCACGCTCCGGTTCATTTTTATGGCTGGTTACTACTTGAGTGTGAAAAATGGATGGGGGTGAATAATTGTCAAGTGTCAGCCGTGGTGACAGGTAAAGTGAGTTAGGTTATTTAGTGATGGTGTGTGTTAAATAACGTGTCATAACCGTGTCTTAGCTTGTCGTGCCCTACCCAACCCTGCCCTCCCCTACCTTTTCCTACTTTACTCTGCCCTAACATTTCCAACTCTACTGTCCTGCTTTTCTCACACTTACTTTCATCTCCATATTTTCTCTCACTGTCTCTCTCCTGTACACCTCCCTCCTCCCTGTATTCCTATCCCCCTCCCTCCTCCCCTACCAACCCTTCCTCCCCTCCCCTCCCAGCCCCTCCCATCACTCTGTCCTCCCAGCAGACTGTCGGGGCTTTAACTCAATAAAGGACTCATAAATCTGTAGTGGTGGCGGCAGGTGGGGGCAGGCTGGTTACCCCTTCCTGCCCTACCCTGCCATGTCGTGCCCGGCCCAGCTACACTACGTTTTTGCTCTGCTTTGCTATGCCTTGTTCTACTAAGATTCGTGCAACTGTGCCGTTTCGTTCTGCATTTCTTTGTTATAATATAATCTTGTCTACGTTGCTTTTCCTTGCCCTGCCTTCCCTGATATTTCCTCTATCTAGTCTTGGGTGGGTTCGCCTTGCCTCGCCTCCATGCTGTGATTGATGTGACTCACCTGTCCTGTCACAATTTGTCTAGATGGGGACATGAAAGCTGTCGGACTAATATAGTGTGTGTGGGTTTTGGTACGTAGCACACCAGCCAGCCAGCCAGCCAGCCAGCCTTCCTGTCAGGCATAGCTACTTGCTTCCTTAATCCTTCACAAGCAACAAGATGTATGTCAATAGTTATGTTTAAGATGATCGGGATTGGTTTTGAGATGGTGTTGATGGAGATCTGTTTAGTTTCTCACATTCGAAACGAACTCACAACCTCACGAACACTTGGAGAACAACAAAGCTCACTGTAATAGCTTAAAGTGTTGTCGTACGTACCATGGTGTTGGGTGCAGGGAAGGGAGTTGCCGGGGGAACGACTAGTTTACGATAGTAGGCGATTGTTTCTAAAGATTTCGTGATACTTAGAAAAAAAAATATATAAGAATTATCCGGATATAAAAGAAAACATAAACAAAGACTAAAAGGAAAGGAAACTCAAGTTGTAAGATATTAAACGATATTTCCTTGGAAGGGGTAAAAAATGGCCACTTGAGAGTCCACGTGACCAGAAACAAATGCAATAGACGGCCATCGGGACCTTACGTGGCCACGCATCTGAAAATACCTCAAACATCGCCAGTGTGGCCAATTGTCCGAGGGGCGGGGGAAATATGGCCCGTCTCAGAGGGAAAATGGAGATGGTGCAGGTGGCCACACAGGATGGTCCAATATCCTGTGGCCACGAGGCTTCTCTCTCCCTCTCTCTCCCTCTCCCTCTTCCTCTCTCTCTCCCTCTCCCTCTCTCCTTTTGCGCCTTGGTCCCCGTCAGGCGGTGGAGGGAATGGCCTGGACGCGGTTGCCAATTTTAGCGGATTTTCTGAAGCCGATTCTGCAAATTTCCAATGCTGGTGGATAGTTGTTATACCGGTTAGAACAAATGGTAATATTTTCCTCACCAGGACTGTCACTGGACATTTCAAATCCTACAAACATCGAATAACTGTATTCGCCCAAAGCAAAGAAACAAAAACATGAAATTGGCATTGACAGTATGGGTTGTGCCTTGTAGATGGATGTTAGATTAGGGTGTAAGGTGGGTTGGATATATATTACGTAGTGTACATGGGTGTATGGCTGTACTGTACGTGGTGTACTGTACATAAGTGTGTAATTGTAGATGGTACACTACTACTACAGATGAGAAAATATGGTGTACTATAGGATACATGTGTGGTTATGCTACGTGGGACAGGGATGGTGAGGGTAGCAACCGAGTATATAAATAGTAGAAGGGTTGCTATTATAGGTGTCCTTAATGGCACTGTAGATATAACATTTCGGGAACGAAACATAATTAAAAAAAAGTAAATTACATATTAAGTCTAGATTATTGATATTCATTTAATTTAAAAAGGTGACTCTTAGTGTGTGAGAAAGAACTGTGAAACATTGACACGAGAGAGAGAGAGAGAGAGAGAGAGAGAGAGAGAGAGAGAGAGAGAGAGAGAGAGAGAGAGAGAGAGAGAGAGAGAGAGAGACGGCATGTGACGTTGGCAAATAAATGAGAAGATAAGGAAGCAGGAGGTCAGGTATATAGTGAAGATGGTGTGCACATGTTCCAACCTAACCTAACCTAACCAGTGACGAGGTGCGGGGGCCGTCAAGGTGGTCGGCAGAGTGCCACTAAAGGAGGCCAGGAAGCCGTTTCTGGGCCCTGGGAAATTGGGTGGTTGTGGGAGAATAAGATTTTTTCCCCCTTGTCTTTTATTTTTTTTTTCTCTGGTCCTGCTGTTGCTGTAAAATCTAGGTGGCACTTGGACCCCTGCTCTCTCTCTCTCTCTCTCTGTGCCCCCCCCCTCACCCACCCACAAGAGTATGCCCTCGATATCGTGCCCCCCCCTCTCTCTCTTTCTCTCTCTCCCATTTTTAGCTTATATTCTGGCCTTAACCCCACCTTACCTCATTACTACCTCACCATATCTCATCTTCCAACCTTTCATTTCTAACCCCCTTACACACACACACACACACACGCACACAAACAAGAGCTCCATTTCCAACCACATTCACTCCTCATTGCTGTACAAACTCTACTAACTCTACTATTTCGTTTCCACTTCGATATCTCCACTTGTAACCACACCACTAATGTCACCACTTCTATTTCTCCCCCTCCCCCTTCCACCTCTTCACCTCCTTTTTATACCCATGTTGAAAATACCACCTCTGTATTTCCCCCCTTATCATCTCACACCTCTATCAAACCTCCTCTACATTGCTAACTTCTATTCATCTCCTTCCTCCCTTCTCATTTCAACACCATACTCTCATTTCATTACCGCCTCTAACTCTTTCTATCCTTCCGCCTTATTTCATTACTTGCCACCATGCCTTCTCTCCACCTCACCTTTCCCTCCTCATTATCTGTCTGATCCCCTACCACCCCATAACCAACCCCATTTTTACATTATTGCATTTACACCGCATCGTCCCACCACCACTTCACTACTGTACCTTCCTTTTCGTTTCTTCATTCTAGCGTCCTCTTTTTATATTTTTTTAAGCCCCACCTCTCTACTATATACCCCACCTTCCCCTCCTCTTCCCCACCTCACCACATCACCATACCATCACTACATCTACACCTACTCCTCCTTCCCTTCCCCACCTCACCACATCACCATACCCCCACCATTTCATTACTATACCTCCCCGCCCCTCCTCACCATGGTACGTACCCCACTTTTCATTACTTCCTCTACGCCCCCTTCACTTTTTTTTAACCCCGCCCCACCCCGCCCCTCCCCGCCAACACTCGGGCGTGAAAAAAGTCTCCCACCACCACCACAATTTTCTCACTTAAGTTATGTCTTTAGATTACAGCGACACTTCTTGTTGGAGTTTTCTCTGGTGTTGGCGAGGACGTGGGTGCAAGAAGGGAGGGAAGAAAGAGGTGAAAAGGAGGAACAGGGAAGATGAATACAAAGTGGAGTTAGGGTAAGGGATGAAAGAGGTATAAAGGAAAGGTGTAAAGAAACGAGAGATGGAATGATTTGGGAAAGCGAATTAAGAGGGAAAGAGGACAAGAAGAAAAAAAGATATTGGAAGGTGGGAAAGTTGACTAAGATGAAAGGCAAAGGTGTGTAATTGTAAAAAGAAGGGGAAGGAAAAGTGAAAATGATAGGAAAGCAGGGATTAAGTGGAAGGTGCAGGATAAAATATAGAAAGATTAAGGAGCAGATAAAAAGAATGAAGTAATGGCAGGAAGAACAACAACCAAATGGAAAGTATATTGATTTAAAAATGGGTATGATAAAGTTGGTCCACGATAATAATTAACAGCATCTTCACCTTTACCTTCTGTTGTGTGAAAATAATAATAATTCGTCAGGCAGCAGCATTATCAGGTACAGGGCTGGTCAGGACGGGGAAACAGAGGGAAAGATGTGATTGGTAGAAGCTGGGGTATAGGGTTTGAGAGGCTGGGGTCAGGTGAGAGTAAGGTGGGGGATGGAGGAGAGGCTGGGGTAGGGTGAGAGGAAGGTGGGGGATGGAGGAGAGACGGGCAGGGTGAGAGGAAGGTATAGGTGGGGGAGGTACTGGAGTGTGGCTGTACAGTAGTCGTAAATAATGGTGGTCGTGGTCGTGAAAGGGAGCTACATGAAGCACATCTGTCACACTAACACTTGGTTCCTCCATAGTATACCAAGAATGTGAGTGAATGTAATGGCATCCTGTTGCTTGGCATAGTTTGGAGGAAGATGAATTGCTCCAGATTTAAACACCAACAACATTTTAATAATAAATACGCCATTAAGGCTTCTTCCGTTCACCAACCTGTTTTCAGAGGGTTGGAAATTACCGAACCGTAAATCTTGATGAAGCAAATATGGCCCACGAAGAAGGAAGGAAGCTGGAGGAGGAATGAAGAAAGAGTAGGTATTAGTACGATAGACCCTTTGGCAGGAGAGGAGAGGAAAAGAGAGGAGAGGAGACAGCAGTAGTAGGAGTAGCGGCAGAAGGGGCTGACGGAGGGGCATTAATCACGGTGATGAGGAGTTGTGAGCGTGTTTGTGAAGTGTGTAATGGGTGTAAGTGAGGTAATGGGTGGGTTAGTACTGGGCCCAGGAGGACACACACACACACACACACACACCACCCACACCCACGCAGATTTATGTCTCCCCTCACCCCCCCCCCCTTCTCTCTCTCTTTCATTAGAAAATATATTATAGCCTCTTTAATTAGGCCTAAGTGAACTGTGATGTCTTGCTATGGTGAAGCATGCATGGTCAAGTATTGTATTCAACGTATTTATGTATGGTGTTGTAATGTTGGTAATCTGGAAAAAAAAAAAAAAAAGATCGCACCGGCCGTATATTATGTAACTGGAATATACTGATTCCTGTAATCCGAAATACGGTACAAAATATTCTCCATTTCGTACACTGAGGTAATTTTGTTTACTGACTCGAGTTTGGAGAAATCGGTAACTCTCCAATTGGACCATATACCGTAAGAGTTTTTTTTTTTTTTTCACTCTGTTGTGGTGAAATTAAAAGAATACCGAATCCTCTGTGAGTTAATCTATCTCCTGGTTTAGTTTCTAGGTTCTGTAGTCAACCAACTTTTTGCGAGCTGATTACCGTGTTGTTGTAAGCCCTTGTTAATGATTAGGGTGTTGTGTTGTAACCCCTTCTTAATGGATCGATATACGGAGACACGTTTGGTAGTTGTGGCGTGTACTGTCTTTACTAAGCTGTGTGACATTAGCAACCTACCCTGGACCCCTCTTTCACACTACCCTTTCACACACACATACACACACACACTCCCCATCACATTCACACACACACATATTCACACACACAGACACATTAACACACACACACATTCACACACACACATTCACACACACACATTCACACACACACATTCACACACACACATTCACACACACACATTCACACACACACATTCACACACCCACATTCACACACACACACACACACACACACACACACACACACACACACACACACACACACACACTCACACATTCACACACACATTCACACTCCCCATCACCCACACATTCACACTCCCCATCACCCACACACACACACACACAAGGACGAGAAGAGGGATGGATAAAGACGAGAGAAGAGAATTGCGTTAAAAATAAGGAAATAAAAGAGAAGGAAAGATTATTGTATGTTAAGGAGGAGGGATAAAGATAGGTGATATTACAGAACGAGAGTGAATTAAAAAAAATAATAAGAAAAACAGTAAAGGATGCATAAAAGGAAATTGAGTAAAAACAAAAGTGGAGATAAGGGTTTTTTAAAGAATGAAAACAGGAAACGAAGGAGGGAATGAAAAGGAGTAGAGGAAGAGAAGGAAAAGGAATGGTAGGAAGATATAAGGGAGATTGAAAAAAAAAATGAACGAGAGAGTTGGAAAATGAAAGAACTAATAGGGAATGAGAAAAAATATTGAAATGAAGAAAGGAGATAATGAAAAGAACTAAAAGGGAATGAGAGAAATGAATGAAATGAAAAGAGGAGAGGATGAAAGAACAAAGAGGGAATGAGAGAAAAGAATGAAATAAAAAGAGGAGAGAATGAAGGAACTAAAAAGGAATGAGAGAAAAGAATGAAATAAAAAGAGGAGAGACAAGGACAGAATGGAAGAAAGAAGGAAGGAAGGAGGGAGGAGAGGGATGGAGGGAAGGAAGTGGGACCAGGCATGGTATATATGTGACACTAGGTAGTAATAATTATACCCCTTCCTCCGCCACGCTGAATTAACTCTCTCTCTCTCTCTCTCTCGTCTCTCTCTCTCTCTCTCTCTCTCTCTCTCTCTCTCTCTCTCTCTTTCATATTTATTTTCCCTTGCCCTCATTCCATCTTTTCTCGTCTTCTTTTCTTGTTCTCATTCCGGTCGTTGATAATTTCTCTTCCTCTCGTGTCACTCCTTCCTCTGTTGTTCTCTGTTTCCTGTTCTTGTTTGTTTCTTACCCTCTCCATCCCAACTTTCTTTTTTCCATCTTTTTCTGACTTGTCACTTCTCTCTCCACCGTTCCCCTCCCACTGTCCTACTTCCCTTTTTTCTCTCCCAATCCTCCTATCCCTCTCTTTCTCCCCCTCTTACTCTCCTACTGTTTTCCTCTTCTCTCATATTTCTCTCCTCCCATTTAAATTCGTGGACTAATTGGTGTGTCACTGTATCTGACTACCACACACACCTGATCACACCTGCCAGGAAGTCACCTACGTTAATTTTGCTTTGCCTAAAATACAAATCTATTCCTCCCTTCAAAATATTGTACTATGACACACAACACAACTCGGTTCTATATTTACCCTTAACATTATTACTTCTCTCATTTCATCATTATCTTCCCAACACTATATCCCTTCTACTCCTCTACATTATTCCCTTATCCTTTTCCTGACTCCCTTACCCTTTACATTCCTCCCTTACTCTTTCCCTTCCTCTCACCATTTACATTCCTCCCTTACTCCCTTACCCTGTCCCTTCCTCCCTTACTCTGTCCTTTCTCTTCCCCTCATTCGATCCCCCCCCCACCCAAACTACCCCATCGTCCGCTCACATTATCCTCTCCCCCCTTACACTATCATCATCATCCACCCACGCCCCCCCTCCCCACAGTCACTCCCTCCAAACTATAAGCTCCTCTCCCCCACATCAAATCTGACATTTCTGGGAGTCGGTTACCCCCTCCCCCTCCCCCCTTTTCTCCGCTTCCTTCCCCTGTTACCTAAACCCCCTCCCCCTTCTCTGATACCCCCTTCCCCTCACCCTCCTCCTCCTCCTCGGTACCCCCTTCTATACTACCCAACCCCCGACCCTCTCTCTGTCTTTTGGTACCCCTTATCCCTCCTCTTACCCCTCCTACTCCTTCCTCCACCCCCTTGTCTTACACCTACCCCTCCTCTGATACCCATTTCCCCTCCTCCACTGATACCCCTACTCCTCCTCTTGATACCCTTTCCCCCTTCTCCACTCCCTCCCCCTCCCCTCCCCTCCCTCTGTAATGGAATAAATTAGGGGGCAAAGTTTCTAAATAATGAAGTGCGTGTTTGGGAGCATAGTTGGTCTCTCCCTTCACCATTCCCCTCCCCCCCCTTCCCCTCCCCCCCTTCCTTCCTCTCTTGCCTGTCCTCTCTTCTTCTTCTCTTTTCTCCCTCTCGTTTTTTCTTCCCTTGTACTCTATTTTTTTCTTCGACTCTCCCTTTTTCCCTCTTGCCTCTCCTCTCTTTTTCTCTTATTTCCCTCCGCTTTTTCTTTCCTTCTTCTGTTTTTATTATCGATTCTTCCTCTCCTCTCGTATCTTATATTTCCTTCTCTTTTTCTCTTCCCTTTCCCTTCCTTGTCCTATTCTTTCCTCTCCTTTCCTCCATCTTTCCTTTCCTCTGCTCCTAGTCCCTTCCCATTTATATATAGGTTGTATCCTTCCTTCCTTCGCCTCCCCACCCTCACACAACCCCTTCCTGCTCCGTCCATTCCTCTCCCTCTTTCCCCCACCACACCTTCCAGTTTCCCCCCCCCCCCCTTCCCTTCCCTTCCCCCCCCCTTCCCTTTCCCCCTCCCCCCCCCTACCCTTCCCCCAGTCCCCCATGGTCTTGTTCTACGGAGGGAGATTCAATTTGGGTGAAGTTTTTGGTCCAGGCGAAGAAGTTGGGAGTTTTTTTGGGGGAAGGGGAGGGAGGAATTGAGAGGAGGAAAGGGGTGTTTTTTTTTTTTTTTTTTTTTTTTTTTTTTTTTTTTTTTTTTTTGGTGGGGGGAAGGGGAGGAGTTGAGGGAAAGGGAGTGGCAAAAAGTAAGGCGTATTGGGGGAAGGGGGGAGTGGCAGTGAGTGGGATTTTGGGCCTCCCTTTTATTTTCCCTGCTTCGATTCTCCTTTCTATATTTCCTTGTACTTTTCACCCTTTCCTATGTTTCCTTTCATCCCCCTCTCTTCACTTTTCTAATTCACTCTTATATTATTTCTGATGTTATTTTTGACTGTACATGACAATAAGTGTTAATGTAGTGTAATATCAGTGTTATGATACTTGCACGTGTTAAGTGTTTGTAATAATGTTTGTTTTTTTCTTTGCTTACAGGTGAGTGTATGAAGTCTGCTGCTCTCCAGGCCTCACTACAAGTCTGTCTGTCTGTCTGCCTTCCATCCAGTCAGTCAGTCAGTCAGTCAGTCAGTCAGCTGTTCATGGTTTGTTTATAGACCACAATTAACTTATAAACACTAGGGCAATCAGGTAGAGAAACACAGAACGACATATATAGGATGGTAATATTCTTGGTTATCGTACAACTCTAATAAAAGTGATTTGGTGGTTCAATATAAACATATGTACTGATATCGTAAAATGATCATATTACAATTGTGGCTTCAAGTCTTCAAAGTGTGTGTGTGTTTGTTTGATGAACCATTCCTCTATCTTTCTTTGTCTGTAAGTTCTCTGTTTAATTGCATTCCCTCATTGACATAACCTTGCCATCCCATTGTCTCTTGTTACTCCCATTTCCTTCTATTCATTTTTATCCTTTCCTTTTCGTTGTTTCCCCTTCATTTCTCCTTCTATTCATTCTTTCCCTTTCCTTTCCTATTCTATTCCTTTACTTTGTTTTCATGGTTACTCATTCTTCTCCTTTCCTCTTTTCCTTCATGTTATCCTTCTTAATTTCTCCTTCCTTCCTGTTTTCTCTTCCAGTCTTCTGTTCCTCCCTCCTTTCCTCATTTCCATCCTCCTTACCTCCCTTCCATCCTCCTTACCTCCCTTCCCTCCTTTCCTCCCCTCCCTCCGTTCCTCCCTCCCTCCTTTGCTCCCCTCCCTCCGTTCCTCCCCTCCCTCCGTTCCTCTCTCCCTACTTTGCTCCCCTCGTCCCACCGTGCCCTGGTTCCCATCTGGGGTGATTACATGATAGTTCCTTGACGCGTGGACTGGTGTGGTGGTGTCAGTGTTGGTGGCAAAGTGAACAGGGAAGGCTAACACGAATAGGAAGGGCAGACGAGAAAAGATAAATACGATGGAAAGAGGAAAGGCTAAAACGAAGCTGAAGGAGAGACGGGAAAGTATAAATACGATGGAAAGAGGAAAGGCTAAAACGAAAAGGAAGGAGAGACGGGAATGAGGAAAGAGGGAAGGCTAAAACGAATAGGAAGGACAGACGAGAAACGATGTATACGAGGGATGGAGGGAAGGAAGGATTATTATTATGTAGGGAAGTATAAGTAAGGAATGGTAGAGGAATGGAGTGGTATTTTCATTGGGCCATTTGGTGTGGTGGACCGAAGAAGGAAGGGTAGCATGAATAGAGAAGAGTAAAAGGAAAGATAAATAGGAGAGAAGGAGGAAGGAAGAGGGAAAGGAGAATGATGATATGTAGGTAAGGAAAGGGAGAGGGAAGGAGTGGTATTCTCATTTGGCCCCTTCCTTCCTTCCTTCCTTATAGTCTGATGTTGCCATTTACACCCTTTCTCTCTATCCTTTCCCTGCTTCCCCTTCTCCTCCCCTCCCCTCTTTGCACTCCCGTTATCATTTTGTTTCACTTTCTCGTATTCCTCACTCTACTATTTTCCCACAATTCCCTTCCTCCTTTCTCACCTTTTCCCTTCCCCCTCCTGTTCCCTGTTCCTCCTTCCCTCTTCTTCCTCCTACATTGTCCCCTTCCTGCCCTCTCCCATTTCTTCATTCCTCTTATCTCTACTCTTCCTCTTCTACCCTCTACCATTTTACTTCGTCACATCAGTACCCTTGTTTTGCCTTGCCTTCCCTCTTCTTCCCTGCCTCAACATCAGCGTCAGGTAGTAGTGTACGGGGTCGGTAAGGCAGGGCAAGGCAGGGCAGGGAAGGGCGTGTTGTTGCTGTCCCAAAGTCTCTCAAAGTTCAGGAAACCGGAGTAGAGTGGAGTTCTTTCAGGGGCAGGTTAGTACCCGAATTAGCCACATTATACATTGGTTTTGGCCAGTTTTGAGTCAAGTTAAGGCAGGTAAGTTGGAGTTAGTATAAGTATAGTTTGATTAGGCTAAGTTAGGAGGTAAGGTTAGATAAAGTTTGACTATAATAAGTAACGTTAGATAGGGCAAGGTTACGTTTGGAAATTTAGGATAAGGTTATTAGACCTTGAGTCAAAGTAGCTATATTCTGGTGTAGGCGAAGTAAAACGTTAGGTCAAGGTCAGGTCAGGCTTGGCTCAACTTGGGAGTAAATCGAATCACATTTACATTAAAGACAAAGTGAGCGTGAACCCGGTGTGTGTGTGTGTGTGTGAGGTGGAGAGAAGGATAGGGGTTTGTGAAGGGATGGTGGAGAGAAAAGGTGTGTGGAGCGAGTACATTTCCCCCCAGCCTTAGAGAGAAGGTAAGAGTGGTGGTGGGAGGGCAGGGCAGGGCAGGTGTGGGTTACTGTGATGAAGTTGCCAGCAGTTGTGGCCGCCTCTTAACTCACCTCTTATGGCTCCGCAATCTGAGGGTTCCCCTGGGCCTCTCACTCCAATGGGGGGGGGGGGGGGAGGCAGGGCAGGGCAGTGGGGGTATGGGAGAGATAGAGTTGAGGATGTAACATGGGCAAGGGTTGGAGTGAAGGTAGTGTATGTGGGGATGAAATAGGTTTGGATAGCAACATAGTTACAGTTACTAAGTAGTTAGGGGTTGAAGGGAAGAGAGGGAGGAATGCAGATATATATAGAGTACGTAGGTATCGGTGCAGAGATGATAGGAAGAGTGGAGAGCCAAGTTTGGGTGTGTAATGGTTGTAGGAAATGGAAAGTTGAATAGGGAGAAGAGAGTGTTTAGGTAGGAAAAAAGAGGTGAAAAGGTGATGAGGAGAGGGTAGGGGGAGTAAGAGTGAAGAGAGGGGCATGAAAAGGCTATAAGGAGCGTCTAGTAGGTAGGGTGGTGGTGAGAAGTTAGGGAAAAGATGAGTTAAATTGGTAGGGAGTGTAATGTAGTGGTGGAGAGTGAATAGAAAGAGATGGAAGATAGATAGATGGGTAGGAAATGGAAAGTAGGAGGGATAAAAAGGGTAGAAAGAGCTTAGATAGAGAGGTGAGAGAAGGAGGAAAGGAAGAGAAGGGTAGTGTGGTAAAGGATGGAATGGTAGTAGTAGATGGGGAAAGGAATTGAGTGAGGTAATGACGGGGGGGAAGAGGTTGGAGAACGAAGATAGGGAAGGGCAGCGGGAAGGTAGAAATGATGGGAGACGCTGGTGGTGGAAAGAGGAATGCGATAAGGTAGGCAACGGAGGAAGAGGTAGAGTAAACATAGGAAGGAAGGAAGGAAATTCTGGAGGGCTCACGAGGAAATGTATACTAACTAACTAGGTGGAAGAAAGTTTTGGTGAGGTGAGAGCGAGAAGAAACTAAGTGAGAGAGCATAGGGAGGGATAAATAGATAGGTAGGTAGATGATATGGATGAGGTAGGGATAGATAAATAGATAGATAGATGATATGGATGAGGTAGGGATAGATAAATAGATAGATAGGTAGGTAAATGATATGGATGAGGTAGAGGATGATGATGATGATAAAGTAGCCTTGGAAACCCTAAGAAGGAAGGAACAAAGAGCTGGTTAGTTGGTTAGGTAAGTGGTTGGATGGGTGGGGAAGGTGTCAAGATGTAGTGTATGATAGAATCGAGGTATGGGTACACGGGCATGATCACCACAGTAGAGGGAATGGTGGGGATTGAACGAGGAAAGGTATGGGAGGAACTAGAAAGAAAAACTGAAGATGAAAAAAAAAATGCCAGGGAAATAGACTGAAGAAAGGATGAAAAAAAAAAAAAAAATCGAGGATGAGAATGAGATGAAGAAGGAATTTGGAGAATGAGGTTTAAGTGAAGGGTTCTCGTTAAGGGGGAATGAAAGAAGACAGATGAAGGTTGAAACAGCGAGTGGTATGCAGGTCAAGGAATAAAGAGAAGTTATATATAAGAGTAGAGAGAAAAAACTTTAAAAATATATTAGGTCTATACTATGTCTGAATGTTTGCCAGCAGACAGTTAAGGGTAAAATAAAAAGGGAAGATGGAAAGAGGGATTAGAAGAGAGAAGAAAGGGAGAAGGGGAAACGGGAAGGAAGAGAAGAGGAAAATGGGAATAGATGATAAAAAGAAAGGGAAAGGGAGAGAAAATAGATTGGTAATGTTAGTAAGGAAAATAAAGAGGGGGAAGATTAGAAGGATTAGCAGGGAAGATAGTAAATAGAGCTGCAGGATAACTGCTGATATTAAGAGCAGGGCCTGGCAACGGTACAAGTCCCACCCCTCTCAAGCTAACAAAATCCTACATAAAGTAGCCTGCAAATCAATGAAACGTGTCCAAAAACAGGCAATACAACGCTGGAAGGAAGAACTAAGAACCAGGTTCAGTGGCCAGTCAGTGAGCAGTAAGGAGTGGTGGAGCGGAGTGAAGCAACAACAAGGCCTCTCTGCTGACAATACCATCCCACCACTCACCAGGACTGATGGAACGGTGGCTGTGCGCAACAAGGACAAGGCCGATCTGTTAGCGGCACACTTCTCATCCAAGATGACTGTGCCAGACCCTTCACGCGCCCCTCCGATAATTCCACCCCTCACCGGGGCCACCCTGGAGGCCCTTACAGTCACTGTGGAGGAGGTGAGGTATCAGCTGCAGCAGACTGACCCCAACAAGGCTCTGGGACCTGACAGCATCAGTCCTCACCTGCTGAATAGATGTGCCACCCAGCTTGCCTCACCTCTGACGACCCTCTTCAACAACATCTTATCCTCATCCAAGTGGCCAACACTGTGGAAAGAGGCGAGAGTCGTGGCTGTACATAAAAAGAACTCCAAACAGAACCCAAAAAACTACCGCCCAATATCCCTTCTCTCCACTATAGGGAAAATCCTGGAGTCCCTCATCACCACCAAAATCACCACATTCCTTGAAGCTCACCATCTCCTCAGCTCCAAGCAATTTGGCTTCAGGCAGGGCCGATCAGCTGCTGACTTGCTTCTCCTGCAGTCTGCCTCATGGAACCATGCGCTGGACAGAGGGATGGACACCTTTGTGGTGGCACTAGACATCGCCGGGGCCTTCGACAGGGTGTGGCACCAAGGCCTCACTGCCAAGCTGAGGAGCCTAGGTGTGAGTGGAGCACTACTTCAACTCATCGAGGACTACCTACAGCATAGAGTCCTGCAGGTCGTGGTCAATGGACACACATCCAGCCAACAACCAATTAATGCCAGTGTGCCACAGGGCAGCGTCCTTGGGCCTCTCTTATGGAATGTCTATTTCAATGACCTTCTCCAGCTTATTCCAGAGGCCCAGGCGTATGCTGATGACTGCACCCTTGCCTTCACCTGTGATAGACACGACTGGCAGGAAACAATCCAACGCATCAACCAGGCACTGGAGAATATTATAACATGGAGCAATCGTTGGCAGGTCACCCTGGCACCGGACAAGACACAAGCAATGCTCATCTCCCGCAGGCAAGACATCAACACCCTGCCTGTACCAGAGATACAGCTGGAGGGCAGACTACTACCACTCCAAGACTCCATCTCCATCCTAGGAGTGGAAATTGATTCTGGCTTGTCCTACACCGGCCATACCAAGAAAGTAGCCAAGAACACAGCGTGGAAACTAAGCTGTGTACGGCGCATCTCCCATCTCCTGGACGCCAAGGGGGTTGAAGTGCTGTACAAGGCACAGGTGCGACCCCTCATGGAGTACTCCCCGCTCACATGGTCCTCCTGTCCACCTTCCTATTTGGCCACACTGGATCGGGTCCAGAGAAGAGCACAACGACTGGTGCAGAGTAGAGCACACCCACATGTGTCCAGCCAGCTCCAACCCCTCCAGCAGCGCAGGGATGTGGCGGGTCTGAGTGTTATGTACAAGACTCACCATCTCTGTAAGCCACACCTAGCAGCACTCAGACTCCCATCCCCTCCGTCATCCAGCCACGCCACCCGCTTGGCTCCCTACAGAGAGGAGCAGGTGCTGGTGCCCTTCTCCCGGACTGAACATCACCTGCGGTCCTTCCTGCCCCGTTACGGCCGTTTGTGGAATGAAATGGTCCGCCACACCGACCTCTACCACAGTGACTCCCTCCACAACTTCAAACGGGGAGTGAATACCTGGGTGACCACCAAACCCAAGTAATAAACACAACATATTGTAATTGAAATAGTTTGTTATTATATATTTGCATTATGTATGTATTATGTATTTGCTGAAAATGCTTGTACCCCACAGCTATAGATAGCTGTAGCCTCAACCCTACAGCTTTAGCTGATGTAACACTGTAATGATAATGTTTAAATAAAAAAAAAAAAAAAAAAAAGAGGAAAGGGAGGAAAGGGAAGGGAAGAGAGTCATTAAGAGAGGCAGAACCGACACGAGCTAATGAGCGTCAACCCACCTCTCTCTCTCTCTCTCTCTCTCTCTCTCTCTCTCTCTCTCTCTCTCTCTCTTTTCTGTTCATTGCTTCTCTTTCATTTATCTATTTTTTTCGAACTCTATCACTTCCTGTTTTTCTTCCTATACTCTCTTTACTTCCTATAATTTCCTTCCTTACTACAGTACTTTCCTTGATCCTATAATCCTTCTTCTGTTTCTTTTCATTCCTCCATAACTCACCCACATCAATTTTCCCCCCACCCCCTTACTGTAAATGTGGTGTTGTTGTTTTTTAAGTGCAAGGGTTAAGGATGGATGGAGTGTAATGTGGATAGCCTAGTTGTTATACTGATTTGTTTTTTGGATGATGGTGTATTATGTGGTATAGAAAATGTGGAGGCAAGAGAGAGACGTAAGAATTGGTGCCAGTGAGAGGGAGACAGAGAGACAGACACACAGACAGACGGAGAGAAGAAAAGGAAGTACCAGAGAGTGAGGTAGAGGCATAATGCAGAGAGAGAGAGAGAGAGAGAGAGAGAGAGAGAGAGAGAGAGAGAGAGAGAAGGGGAGTACCAGACAGAGTTCAGAGGCATAATGGAAGGAATGAGAAGGGAAGGGAAGGGGTGCCAGTGAGCGAGGTAGGGACGTATAGGGAAATGAACACCACAGGGAGTACTAATGCCTATTGCTTGACTTCTGTGCAGCTGTCTGTCTGTCTGTGCGAGAACCCATCTTGGTGAACATTCTAAGGGGTAGGTATATAATATTATAATGCACAGTAATGATTTTCGTAACTCAAACGTATTTTTATACATGTGTTTTATTGATGCATAAAAATATCACAGGTCATGTAAATGTTGTAAAACGTTGGTCTGGTATAAACTGCGTAATTGGCAACCATGATTGGGACGCCAGGGAGGACGAGAGAGGAAGGTAGTGCCAGAGAGAGGGAGGGAGGGGAGGGAGTGCCAGAGTGCCAGACATGGGAGGGGACACACACACATACACACAACCCTGTACCTCTGGACTTACAAGACAAAGAGCCCCTCACGACCACACAACCAGGCCTCCAGGGGGTATGGATGTGTGTTTGGATGAGTGGACGTTTGTAATGGATGTGTGTTTGGATGAGTGGACGTTTGTAATGGATGTGTGTTTGGATGAGTGGACGTTTGTAATGGATGTGTGTTTGGATGAGTGGACGTTTGTAATGGATGTGTGTTTGGATGAGTGGACAGGACAGGTGTGGATGAGTGGGCAGGACAGTGGGTATGGGTGTGGATGAGTGGGTAGGATAGTGGGTATGGGTGTGGTCAGTTTAATATAGTTGATTTGGGATGGGTTTGTGGATGATTGGACAGTGAGATGCAAATCGAGTTAGCAAGGGTTTGACTAACATACAGAGTGACACATAAGTAACTACAAACTGACTGCATGTTCGCCTGGCAATACTATCTGTCTTACGATAACTTGCTAAATAAAGGAGATCAGGTGGGGTATATACATTTACTACATTTATTAAAGATGCAACAAAATAAAGGAGGGGAGAACTGGGAGGAACGTGGAAAGGGAGACTAATATAGGAAGCTTGGGATACAACAACTGGAAGGAATAGAACCAATAGTAAATGAGAGAGAGAGAGAGAGAGAGAGAGAGAGAGAGAGAGAGAGAGAGAGAGAGAGAGAGAGAGAGAGAGAGAGAGAGAGAGAGAGAGAGAGAGAGAGAGAGAGAGAGAGAGATAGATAGATAGATAGATAGATAGATAGATAGATAGAGAGAGAGAGACTGGTGGAGGTTGAGGAGCCTGTTGGAGAGTAGGTGTGGAGGGAGGGAGGGAGGGAGGGGGCAGTGATTGGCGGAGTGGTATAATTTACTGATGATGCCTGATAAACCTTCGTCTTGTGACTGGTTCTCTCTTTTCTTAGTGGTGTTTGTGTTTGTTTGTTTGTTTGTTTGAAGGAGACTGTATATGACTGCTCGTAAATGTGTGCGTGTATGGTATTTTAGCTGGGATAGTTTGTGTGTGAGGGAATGCATGTTAATGTGTGTGTTTAATTGTGTGCGTGTATGCATTGTGAGCGACCATGAGTCTACATGCTTGTGTAAATATTCATGTGTGTGTGTGTGTGTGTGGTTACGTAAAATTGCGTCGTAGGTGTTCTTGGCTTGAAGAGTGTGTACTTGTATGTTTGTGTGTCGCTGCATTATCCTGTATCCGTGTTGGGTTACGTAAGTCTATTTCTTTGGCATTTATGATTGCATAGTGTGTGTCTGGGTATTTTATAATATTATCTGTGCATATACGTGAGCGCGTATCCTTTTCACTGGTTCGAAATTATAGCTAGCCATTGTGTGCGCGTGCGTGGGTGTATGCGTGCATGCATGTGCGTGCCTGGCGCCAGTTAGGTCACGCAACATCCGAGATTGTGTATATATCAATATAGGTACCGGTAGGGGTGGGGGTTGTAGCAGGGGGGAGGGGGAGTGGGACAGATGTTGCCTGGAATGAGTGAATTATATTGGATAGGATGGATATTTTCTTAGTTAACTGAATGTGTAGAGGGAAGAGGAAGAGATGGAAAGTTTAGAGGTTAGTTGTTGTGGGAAAGTCATATTATATTAGGTGGGAATATGATGGAGTTGATTGATTGGACCTTTTCTTACCTATACTAAAATGGTTAGACTTTAAGAGGAAAGAGGTGGATAGCAGAAGAGATGTGACATTATAATAGTGGTGGTGGTGATGAGGGGATGATGATGATGGTGATGATGATGGTGATGATGATGTTGATAATGATAAGGGTTTGGGGGAGGGAATGGTGAGTGTGACACATAATTTCAACATCCTGACCTCGACCCTTAGGAGACAGAAAGGCCTCCAGCTTCCCTCCCTCTTTTGTCTCGCTTATTTCCCTTCCCTCCCCTCATCTTTTATACTCACACACACACACACACACACCACACACACGTGTAATATTGCCTGAAAATTCTTCACTCATTTCATCATTCTTAATTTTTCTTTTCTGTGAATTTCTGACCCCTTGCCCTTCTTGCCTCCCTCACCACTTCCATCCTTTCTTTCTCTCTCTCTTTTCCCACTTACACACAGTACGAGCAGAAGTAGGTGAAGAGAGAGAGAGAGAGAGAGAGAGAGAGAGAGAGAGTTGACACAGTTCCTCGATAAAGCAGTTTTAGTCAAGTTTATACATTGTTCTGGTTTGGATATTCTACTTTTTTTTTCTTATGCAATTACTGATGCCTTGGACTTCCTTGTTGGTGGAGAAGGTGAAAAGCATGGATGGCTATGATCACACTTTAAATATAGGGATGCTTAATTGACTACTGTTGTCTCTATCTCCTCTTTGGTATGGGTTGAAATGCCTTGGGGGGGGGGGGGGGGGGGGTATGACGTCTCTCTCTCTCTCTCTCTCTCTCTCTCTCTCGTTCTCTCGTTCTCTCGTTCTCTCGTTCTCTCTCTCTCTCTCGTTCTCTCTCTCGTTCTCTCTCTCTCTCTCGTTCTCTCTCTCGTTCTCTCTCTCGTTCTCTCTCTCGTTCTCTCTCGTTCTCTCTCTCAACAATTCCTTCAAGATACAACCGTGAATTAAAGACTGGCACAAGGACAGCCTCGACTCAACCATCATACTCCTGGCAAATATGAAGAATTATTTTATTTTATCTCAGGTTTGCTTTGCGGATGTTGTAATGTTTTTATCGACAGGATTATTTTATTTTTAGGGTATAATTTTATAGTTGGGTTTTACGGAGTATATATATATATTTTCTATTTATGGATTATAATTATATTTTATTTCCAGAATATATTTTCTTGGTATATATTTTATCTTTGTCCATATTATATTTACGGTGTATATAAAATTATGTAAAATGACTCATACATGTAAACAAAAAAAAAAGGAATATTAATAGGAACAAGAAAAGTGCAAAAAGCAACGTGTCATTACAACTATAAGAACATGTATGTAATTAATATGAAGGTAGTAATATGATAAAATACAACAGGAACATTAAATAATTACTGTGTCTGGAAATGAATGACTGCCATCTTGTAAAACATTTCCTCCCTCCTTGTGACCTGCTAACCCTTTTTACCCTCCTTGTCTTCCCTTTTTAACCCCTTAAATTACTCCCTGTCTTCCTCTACTCCCTAACTTGCCTTTCTTCACCTCCGCCTTCCCTCCTTTCATCCCACCCCTTATTCCTCCCCCCCACCCCCTATTCCTCCTTCTCTGTCCTCTTCATCATTCTCACCTCGTCCCCTTTCTTCTTTATTTTCTTAATCCCATCTTCATACCGTTCTAAATGTTATCACGAATTGACTTCATCCTTCATATCTTTTCCCCTTTCCTCTTCTTTATTCTCTTCTTCCCATCGTTATTCCGTTTCTAAATGTTAACCAAGAATTGTCTGATATTGTATTGGAGGAACTCTTAAGTTTGTGTGGGACTGTACAATGTTGAAAACTGAAGTGGTGGAGAACTATACATGTATGTAACCTTTCCTCAGGACGACACTTGTTATAAACTATCCTTGTACTTGTTAGACCTTTGTTATCAGTACTTGGTATTCCTGGTCATTTAGCATAAAAGGAATTGTTTCGGTTTCAGTACAAAGGGATAATAATTTTCATCTCATGCATTGAGACTTGACAATTTTCCGGGTGAAGATAATGTATTTAGGAAATGTAAAGGAACTGTCGATGGTATCTGTGGTGATAGGTATAGTTATTACGATGGTGATGAGGAGGGGGACATTGACTAGGAGTTGGGTCAATAGCCGTGAGGTCAGGGAAGGGGCCGTGAGAGGACAATTTAAGGGTCGGTCTCACCAGTATATATTTACTTCATCCTCAATTATCCATCCTCCTTTATCAGGACAGATCTGCTCAGCTTAAAGTACATGACTGTCCTTCATCTCCCTAAAAACTAATTGACTTAACGGAGGAACCTATGAGTTGGCATGAGGACTGGGGAAAATATTCTAACGTGATTATGCTTCAGCCTGATAGATTACGTAGAAAAATAATCGACACTATGGACAGAAACCACATAAGTACGTGAGGCTGTGGCATTCTTTGTTGTGAGTGTGGGAAACGAGAGAGGGACAACGTGGGTAAACTCAAAATCTGTGTTGAGGGAAGGGGGAAGGGGAAGGGAGGAGAGGAAACCAGCATGGACACCTCTGCTCTCGGGACAAATGATAGGGGACGGCAGGGAGGAAGGAGGAGGAAGGGGACAAGTGTGGGCACCCCGCAGTGTTAAGTGTGGAGGAAGAGAGAGGAGGGAGTGAACTGTTTGGGCACCTTTCAGTCCAATTGTAAGGTGGGAAATGGTGGAGGATGGGAGGGAGGGGACATCTTGGGCAACCCTCAGTGTAAGTGTTGGGGATGGGAGGGGTCAGTGAGTGTGGGGGATGGGAGGGGTCAGTGAGTGTGGGGGATGGGTGGGGTCAGTGTCTGTTAGGGGACGATGGGTAAGGAGGGAGGTGGGTCAGCGTGGGCACCCCTCACGACCGCTGACGCAGCCACGGTCACCACCACCGTAGCTCTGCCTTTGTCTATACCACAGGGCCTGGCGATATAAAAATATAATTATAGATGGTGTGGCGGGTCCTGGGCACGGAGGGTCCTGGGTTCGTGTCCTGGCTGTCCCGCGGGGCCGTGCAGGCGTGCCGTGTAACTTTCAATACGCTGACGTTAATGTGGGTCCGCGCTCACGACGCAGACCTCGCGTCACGCCGCCTGCGGAGGAGGCGACGGCCAGGGTGCAGCAGGGGAGGGCTGGGGCAGGGGAAGAGCAGGGACAGGGACAAGGCAGGAGCTGAGGCAGGGGAAGGGCAGGAACAGGGGATGTATAGGGACAGAGGTTGATGAAGACACTGGCAAGAGAGGAATACAGGGTAAGGGATGTGGAAGACAGAATGAAACAGGGGTATAGGGGAGAAGAGGTGCAGGGGACGAACACGGCATGGGAGAAACTGGATGGAATTAGAAGGCTGGGAAGGAGAGTGAGAACAAGAGAGGATGGTGAAATGGAAAGCGGAAGAATTAGGATGAGAAGCTGCAGTGGAGGAGACAAGAGAAAGATACTGGATAGAGGGGAGGGGGGGGGGGGGTAGGAAAGGAAGAGAGAGTCGGGGAGGGAGGGGGCAAG
>JAWZYT010000036.1:0-93866 GCA_034508575.1 Petrolisthes manimaculis
TGAGGGATTATACATTATTTCAGTACTCTGTAAAGTGTAATTTCACAGTTTTGTTCTTGTTCTGGTTATTCTTTTTTTTTTTGGGAGGGGGGAGGGGGTGGTAGGAGCGCAGAAAAATATTAATAAATGTTTCCCCTGACACATAAAGCCTGACCATATAATAATAATAATAATAATAAAAATAATAATGATGTGTAAATATGGGTGAATTACATATTTAACCCACTAGTAATAATAATAATAATAATAATAATAATGTGTAAATATAGGTGAATTACATATAATAATATAACCCACTAATAATAATAATAATAACAATGTAAAAAATAAGGGTGAATTCTATGATATAACCCAGTAGATCAGTCACCCTTATTATTCCCATTGTTTGTGTTGGTGTGTGTTTACGTTTTCTTCCTTATTCTCTTTTCCTTCATTCCTTCCTTCTCCCCAAAATCGTTAAGGACCCTGTGATATATCGTGTATGAAAATTGGAGGCTTCTGATTCCTCCTGACCATACCGAGAAACAAGCTCATTCCATATAACCTAGGTGTGTGTGTGTGTGTGTGTGTGTGTGTGTGTGTGTGTGTGTGTGTGTGTGTGTGTGTGTGTGTGTGTGTGTGTGTGTTTCGTGGCAATATTTGAAGGATTTTAATTTAACTCCAATTTTCTGACTACATCACAGGGTCATTAATTTAAGAGTAGATTTTGTTACATACATACATACATACATATAATACATTCTAGTGTTTTGATTCCTCCAGAGATTGTCAGGAAACAACACAGATTAATTAACACAAATAATAATGATATCCCGTTACTTGGAATATATAGTTTGGAGGAATCATTTGCTCCAGATTTGCCACCACCTTTTAATTAGTATTGTTTAGTTTTCTCCTTTGTTTTTATTTTAGTTTTGTTTTTGTTTCTCGTGGTTGTTTTGTTTTCTCGCCTTGTCTTCATTATTATCATCATCATTCTCTCTCTCTCTCTCTCTCTCTCTCTCTCTCTCTCTCTCTCTCTCTCTCTCTCAGGCGTGTGAACTATGTGACTACCTATCTACATTCTCTCTCTCATGGGTGTGTGAAGAATGTGACACTATCTACATAACTCTCTCTCTCTCTCTCTCTCTCTCTCTCTCTCTCTCTCTCTAATAATAGTTTGAATGCTTTGAGAACATTTACACTGCCAAAGGTCGCAGTATCCAACCACCTGCCCTATTCTTCCTCATCCTATTTCCCTCACTTTTCTTACTCCTCTCCTTCCGCTCTTTCTTCCTCATTTCCTCATTCCTTTTCTCTTCCTCCACTTTTTCTTACTCTTCTCCTTCCGCTCTTTCTTCCTCATTTCCTCATTCCTTTTCTCTTCTTCCTCTTTTTCTTACTCCTCTCCTTCCGCTCTTTCTTCCTCATTTCCTCACTCCTTTTCTCTTCCTCCACTTTTTCTCTTCCAATTCTTCATTCTCCTCTTCCTCATCTTTCCTTTTCCTCTAGTTCCTCCTCATGTCATCATCAATTATTTTTCGTCTTATTCTCTTCACCTTCCTCCTCCCCATTCTTTGCACTCTCTCATAATTCTGACAGTCACTCAAGATTACTCTGGCATTCATTCATTCATTCATTCATTAATATTTGGTGACTGTGTGTGTGTATAGGTAATTACACACACACACACATCCATCCATAGTCACAGATAGATGGAATGGAATGTACTTTACAGACATTTTATATTATTATTATTATCATCATTATTATTATTATTATTATTAATCTTGACGTGAATATTCAATGAGGAAGAAGTCGTTTACAAACACAATTATCACTCGGGTATAAACTTTATCTTACTAATTTACTTGTATGAATACGTGCCCTGGAGACTTCTGGCAATTATGTGACGTGTGTGTGTGTGTTTTCTTTTTTTTTACGGTGTGTGTGTGTGTGTGTGTTGTAGAGGGTAGCAACAGTCTTGGAATGAATTAAAAAAGGAGGGAGAAAGTAATATATTTAGACGTACTGACAGCCTACAGCCCCGAGGTGGAGTTATATATATTTCAAATAACGAAAAAAGAAAACACAGGAGAATGAAGAAGGAAGGAAATAGGATAAATAGGAACAAGAAACTGTCAGCAACCATTATTATTATTATTATTATTATTATTAGAAGAGACATTGACAAACTATAATAACAACAACAAATTCAACAAAACCCCTAAAATATCAAAAACCAAGACAACAACAACAACAAAACTTTTACGAAAGCGCTACAACAACAACCACCAACACAACAACAACCACCACCACCAACAACAACAATAACAACAGTAGCACAACAACAACAACAACAACAATAGCACCTTGACTATTCTTAAAGTGTCAGTGCTCCCACCCACCAAAAATAGTACACAAGGGGAAGGAGGAAGGAGGGAGCAACAATTATATATATATAGTACTGTGTATAAAAAGATGAAAGTATTTATAGTCTATCATAAGAAAAATATATTGGAGTTATTTATATAGTATAGTGTATTAAATAAGGAATTATTTTTATTTTGTATTGTATAATGAAGAGGATTTATTTACATGTATAGTGTATAATAAAGAGGAATTATTCATATGTATAATGTATAAAAGTTAGGAATTATTTATCTATATATATTGGTATATAATAGTAGTACACTATTGATACATTAGAGAGCATTGATTCCTCCAAAGTCTGTCAAGAAAACATACAACATCAGATTAGTTAAACAAACATAATAATAGTTAGTGGTCGTGTTGCTAGGATTCATTCATTTGCTACAGATTTATCAACACTGTATTTGTTTTTCCTCCTCACAGTGAATATTTACGTAAAGTATATAATAATGATTTAGTGTAGTTCAGTGATGCCAGCTGATGTTTTAAGTTTGGTTGTCGCAGGGAAAATAATTATATTGTTTTACACACCAGTTTAAAACAACTCTTTTATTATTACTACTACTTACTACTACTACTACTTACTACTACTACTTACTACTACTACTTACTACTACTACTACCGCCTACTACTACTACCGCCTACTACTACTACCGCCTACTACTACTACGACTATTACAAATACTACTACTACTACTACTACTACTATTATAACTACTACTACTAGTATATTCTTCCTATTATTATTATTAAACCTGAACTTATTTTACCCTTCAGGAAGCCAGAAAGGTGACTTATGTGTGGTAGAGACGCCCCTGAGAACGCCCTACCTACGCCCTGTTGTAGAGACCCGTTCACGCTGCCCTGGATGTCTGTACTCACGCCCACACCACCTCACAACAACCACAACATCAACCACTACAACCACTACAACTGCCACTACTACTACCACCCATACTCCACCCATCACTCAGGTTTGTATGGTGGGGGGATTATTATTACTCCTGTGTGTGTGTTTTTTTGTACCTCGTGTGGTGTGTGATTGTATGTGTGTACAGTGTGTGTGATAGTGTGTGTATGTATCTTTTATAATAATAATAATAATAATAGCAGCAGCAGTATTAAATATTTCGAACAGTATAACCTTTATTTTATTGTCACTGTGTTTATTATTATGATTATTGTTGTTGTTGTTGTTGTTGTTTTATCATTATTATATGTTTTCCCATCAGGTACACATCGTGGTGGTGGGTGAACCTGAGGGTGGAGCGGTGGAGGTAGTGGTGGAGGGAGAAGGAGAAGCGGAGAAGCAGCATGGAGGAGGAAGTGGAGGTGGAGTGGTAGGAAGAGTGGCGCTCATACTCCACTCCATCCACACTACTCCACCCATAGTGTTCACTGTCTCGGCCACCAGACTCGACAACCGAACCAAACATCTATTCATGGTCAGTCAGATTTTTTTTTGCCTTTTTCGAGTTTTTTTTATAGATTTTTTTTCCGGTCAGTGCTTTTTTTTTTTATGTGATTTATATATATACGGTATATATATATTTTTTCCTGGACAGCTCTTTTGTTTTTCTTTTGGGGTGGTTATTTTGTTTACGAATTTTTTTTTTTTTGTCTCCCCGGTCAGCGCATATTACTTTTGAGTTCATTTTCGTGCGCAAATTTTTTTAATTGTAAAGGTTATTGTGAGTAAGTTGGTTCAGTGCTTATTTACGAGGTTTTTTTTTCCGCAAACCTTTTATTTTAATGGGTTACTAATGACGTTGTGGACAAATAATCTATATATCTAAATGAAGAGACTCTGTTTGTCTGTCATGCTATACAAATTGTCATCTGACCACCTACAGCGCCAGAAATTCACACACGGAAAATGCACGTACACTAGGGGGGGACAGGATATTTTAGTCACAAAGAACACCCCACTAATTACTTAATTACACATACTTCACTTTTATCGTATGCCTGGCAACCCACTCGGTTTGTTTACATTCCACGCTCAGGCACGCTGCCACCGCTGGGAAGGAAAAAATATAGTACCTCGCGTAGCATGGGCTTATGGTCTAGTAATAATAATTGGTCCCCGCTTACGAGTTTACTTTTTAAAGGGTGTTATGGGCAAGTTATTCAAAGCTTACAAGTTTTCCCGCGCAATCTTAATTAAAGTTTTTTTCCCGCGCAAAATTTAAAGGAGCAATAAATTATTATTATTTTAGTCAAATCAGTCAATACATATGTAGCTAAAGTTTTCCGGCGCAAACTTAAAGGATCAATTAATTATTGTTATTATTATTATAGTCAAATTAGTCAATAGATGTGTAGCTAAAGTTTTCCCATGCAAACTTATTAAAGGATCAATTAATTATTATGATGATGACTTGTGGGCAAATTAGTTGATGCATAATAATGTAGCTAGAATCTTACCGGGAACCTGAACCAAACTAATAATTAAACCCTCATAATTAATTATGAATATTATATTATTATTAGTTATTGAGCTAGCTAAGAGAGAGAGAGAGAGAGAGAGAGAGAGAGAGAGAGAGAGAGAGAGTGTGTTATTACGGGATAAACTAGTTAATTGTTGATTATTAACTATGTCTTAACCAATCAGGGGATTAATTAGCTGATTACTTAATAATGATAAATTATTTAGCTAATGAGGTGGATGAGAGGGCGGGGCTTATAATTATGAGGCAATGAGTCAGTGTGGTCATTTATTCTTGTTAGCACCTAATGATTTAAAGTGAGAGTGAGGTATATTATATGAAGCGGTAAAAAGAGTGAGAGTTCTTGTTGATATTATGAGTGAGAGTGAGATATGAGGAGATAAGCATGAATGAGATCGAGTGAGTAAAAATGTGGCATGAGGAGTCAAGTGAGATAATGAGGAAATAAACTTGTATGAGGTGAAATGAGAGTGAGTGAGAATGAGATATGAGTGAGAGTGAGACATGAGTGAGAGTGAGGGATGATGAGAGTGAATGAGAATGAGATATGAGTGAGAGTGAGGCCTGATGAGGGGAGTAAACACGAAGGAAGGTAGGGAGGGGGAGGAAGGAAGGAAGGAAGGAGGGGGAGTGGAGGAAGGAAGGAAGGAAGGAGAGAGGGGTAGGGTAGGGTGGGGTGGGGTGGAGGGGTGTGGTCAGTGACTCGATGGGTTTCCCCTGACTCCACCACCTGCTGACTCATTCACTCACACACACACACACACACACACTCACTCACACACTCATTCATTTTACCTGCCCTCATTAATTATTACCACACCACCTATCTCTCTCTCTCACATGATTTTACCTGCCTCACTCACTCACACACCCTCCCTCCCCTTACTCACACACCCTCCCTCCCTCACTCACACACCCTCCCTCCCTTACTCACACACCCTCCCTCCCTTACTCACACACCCTCCCTCCCTTACTCACATTTTCACTCATGATTGCACTTCACTCTCATTATCACGTATAGTTGCCTCAAAGTATTTCCTTACCCCCTGCGGTGAGTGTCAAGTGTCTGTGGCATCGCTGGACATGTTCGGATCACATTCAGAAACAGTGAAGCATTGTGTTACTCGTAAATATGATTCAACAGGGAGATAAACGGAGATTGGTAATAATTTGGTCTCATTCATCTAATCCTCACATAAAAGAATACACTGAGGCAACTGTATATATCTCACTCACACATCCTCACTCATTCACATCCCCATTATTATTTCACCCTCATTATAACCATTTATCACTCTCACCCTTACTCACTCATGATTGATTTTACCTGACCCTCATTATCACCACCTGTTAATTACCTCATTATCTTGTCACTCAATACTCATGCTTTCATTATCATCATCTCTCATAATCACTTATTCTCTCACCATCTCGCACACTTCATTACCATCACACCTACTTGACCTGAACTGACCTCACTTGACCTTACACACACACACACGCTCATTATTTATTAATTTCACCTACCTTCAAATTACGACCTCACCTGACACACCTATAATCGCCTCACCTGATACACACACACACACCTGGATTTACTAACTAATTAATTAACTTACCTGTTCACTTAACACATCATTGAGTCAGCTCCCATCATCACTAACTTCACCTATATTTATTATTGTTATTATTATTAGAAGTAGTAGTTTATTTATTTATTTATTTATTAATGTATCTATTCTTTTACTTTGCTTTTCATGTGTCCCTCATTTCCTTGTTTTTTGTGCTTGTTTTTTCTTCATATTTACTTGTGATTGTCTCTTCTTCTCTCTTCTTTGTGCTTCTTGTCCTTCATTTATTTTCGTCTTTCATATCAGTTTTTTCCGGCTTTTCATCTGTCCCTTCTTTCCTTGTTTTTACCTCTGATTGTTTTTCTTCATTTTCCTTTGTGATTGATTTCCTTATTTTCCCTTAGTGATTATTGACCTTCCTTTCAATCCATGCCTGCCTTTTTTCTCATCTGACCTGACCTGACTTCATCACACCTGGTTCTCTTAATCACCTCACCTGACACTGTTAATCACTTCACCTTCCCTTAAGTAATTATAAGTTACCAAATGTTACACCTCGTTACTAATTACCTCATTTGAACTAATAATTACCTTATACCTGAACCCATTAATTACCTTACCTGAAATCTTAACTCACCTGGACTGCTAATTAGCATACCTGTCACACACACACAGACACACACCTATAATTAATTAATGATCACTCTCACTTACCCTCATTAATTATCAGAACCTAACCTAACCCAACCCAACACACCTGAACCCTAAATCTCACACCTGCTGCTGGCTCTAATGAATTGCCACACCTGTTTATATTCTCTCTCTCTCTCTAGTAGCTAAAAAACTGACACTTCATTCTCTCTCTCTCATCTGTCTTTATCTGTTTACTTTAGTCTCGCACCCCCCTCCCCCTCGTTTATATACTCCCCCCCTCTAGTACCCCATCCCCTCCCTCCCCCCAGTACCCCCATCCCCATACCCCCCCATCAGTACCCCATGTCCAAGTGTTTACATGTTGAGGGCATTTGGCACGAGGGGGAGTTGGCAGGAGTGTCGGTATGTTGTTGTGTGTGTTGATGTGGGCATGAAAGAGAGAGAGGAGAGAGAGGCAGGGGGAAGGGAGGAAGGAGTGAGAAAGAGAGAGAGAGAGAGGAGGGTGAGAAAAGAATGAGAGGGAGGGAGGGAGGGAGGAGAAGGAATGAAAGAGTGAGAGAGATGGTTGAAATGTTTTGCATAACAATAGGAGAGTGCCAAATTAGTTGCTGTGTGATGAGTGAGAGAAGAAAGAGGTATTAGTGCCAAAGTGGACCTTACTGTATCATAGATATTTTACTGTCATTACCCACTATTTTGGACCATTCTAAGACACTTTTCTTCTATGGATTTTCTTCCTCAAATGCCCCGTTTTCGGGATGTTGCCCAGGTTAGGTCCCGGTAGTTTGCCCAGGTTAGGTCCCAGTAGTCTGCTGTGGTCTAAGTTAGGTTTGGTTATGGTCAGGTCAGACTAGTTTCCAAATTATGTTTGTAATGGGGCATATCTCGAAAACGGGGCATTTGAGGAAGAAAAACCATAGAAGAAAAGTGTCTTAGAATGGTCCAGAATAGTGGGTAATGACAGTAGAATATCTATTTTACAGTAAGGTGCACTTCAGCACATTTACCGAAAGAGAGAGAGAGAGGGAGAGAAAGAGATTGTATCTCTTTACATATGAGCATACTGTATAATGCTGTACTGATAGTAATGACCAAAATATTATATTTTTCTAACAATATTTGACTGTTTATAGGGATGGTTTGTGAACAATATTACATAAAACCTTAGAGACTGATTTTACTCATGTCAAAATCATTAATTAATATTCACACTTAATTTTTGTGCAGGTGAGCGGTGAGGACAAGGTGCGTGGGCGAGGTGTGGGTTACAGTGTGGGTCGGTGGCAGGTGAGTGAGGGTCTGTCGTCGGGCAGGTGGGGTGGCAGCTTAGTGGAGGCCGCGAGGGAAAAGTTCGGCTTTGTCACCTCCTTCACTAGACTTCGCCGAGCCAATAAAGTCATCCTCAGTCTCACTCATGGTATGTTATGATTAGTGTATGGTCAACTGATGTAATGTTGTAATAATTTTATAATGTAACTTAATGTAAAACTTCAATAATCATTGTTATTGATTTGAAAATTCTTGATGAAAAGTTTTGGCTATCTGTTTGGTATACAGTAGCTTGTATCTGTCAGTTTATGTGGTATACCCATAAAATATCAGTCTATTTTTATGTTTCTACTGTTTATGGTGTTTGTATATCATATTGTACACAATGCATTATTCATATCAGTTTGTACAGCACACAACTTGGAATGACTGTGTAATTAACATCCCATCCTCTGGCGTGGTAGGAGCGGATGAAGGTGAGGGAGCGGATGATGAGTGTGAGGCGAGGGCTGGTGTGGTGCTGGATGAGGAGGGAGGTCAAGACAGCAGAGTGGCCCAGTGCTTCATGTCGGTGGAACAGCCCGTCGAAGGTTGCTTCCACTACAATATGCTCGGACAGAATGACAAGTGAGTGATGATGATAATGATATGGCATTGGCTGTTCTCACTTGCTTTTAGTGCTTGGAAATTGGTGTTTCTTTCTTATGAACAAGGCAGAAACAAGGGTAAAGTTACCTACCCGAAGGTCATTACTTACCTGGCTTCTAGTTACAGAGAGGTGGATATATAGCTCACTACAGTAAAAATAATCAATTCTGCATATATTGTGAGCCAAACTGATAATAGAATACAGATTAGAATGATAAGAGTTTCTACCCAGGGATGGAAGGAGAAGCCAGGAGGGTAAACAGAGATACTCTACTGGTGGAGAGATGAGATAAGAACGTATGCTGGAGTGAGCTGGAGTAGACAGCAGACAGATATGAAAAGTGTTGGGAAAAGCATTTCATCCTCATGGCTCATGATAATGATGGTGTTAAAAATTCATTAAATATTTATTCAGTTATTATTGCCAACAGAGACATCCACATCATTGAGGTTGAGGGGAGCAGCAACATGAATGGTAGTGTGACACTGTGGCTGGTGGGAGGAAGGACTGGTGGGTGGAAGGTGACGTCTGGGGACAGTGTGGGACGCAACATGACCCTGGTGCTCCGAGCCTCACGACCCACCACTTGGTCTCTACGCACTGCAGCACTACATGGCACCATTACTCTCCTAGTGGTTAGTATGACACTTTGATGTATTGTACTTTAGCCTTTTACTGCAACACTACCCTTTACTATTACTCTCCTTGTTTTTAATATGACACTGTTATGTACTATATGTTAGGATTTCTCTACTTCCCATCCTCTTTTAACAGGTTGGTAGTGACCAAGTGGAGAACACCTCAGTCTCTGGTGCCGGGGCAGGGGGTGATGGGGCCAGAGGGGTGAAGGTAGAGGTGAGGAGGGAGGATGAGCCGGCAGGCTTCGAGGACCTCATCATGATGGTTCTGAGGAGTGAGGGTCCGCCTGTGTCCTATGCCAGGATCGAAGCACCCACTGCCATCACTCTCACCGTCCCACCCACACCAGGTAAAGCATCCAATTACACCCACTTCAGGTAAAACATCAGTAAAAACACAGTCATCACACCCACACTGCATCCACACCAGGTGAAGCATCCATAGTCATCACACCAACACTACATATATATTGCCTCAAGTTCAAGTTTATGTTCAGGAAGGCTGTCTGGAAGTCATCATGGACACAATCTCTCCCCATCTCAAAAACAATTATTGATGTATGGAATATATACTGTGTTTAATGTTTGATTAGAACTTGGTTAATGCATATATTATGCATATGTAATGGATAAATGGTTAAACTTTTATGTAGTAAAGTGTACAGTGTCATTAAGAAGAGATATAATTTGTGTGATTTGACGATGCATGTAAAATTTCAGAGAGTCGACTCATCTTCCCTTCATACCATCCTGATGATGACCGTCCAACGGGTAAGTAATTACCTGATATGTTACAGCATCTGAAGCTCAATTAAGGTTTCTAGTGATAATAATGAAGATACTTGGTAGGTGATGCTGTTAATAAAGTTTTAGTCCAGGTATTGTTGATGGTGATGATGATTTTACTCTTTATCTCCTGCTGTTGGGTTTTATTCTTAACTATGACTCTTCTCTTCTTAAGTGTATGTTGAGGAACCAGAGAGCGTTGTACGAGGCTCCCTGCAAGTGTCCTGTCAAGACGACTCTATGATTGTCTTGCTGCCTTACTCCGCCACACGTCGACTGAGTGCCGGAGGAGGTCTAGCAGGTATGACACTTAGCGACATTTCCTGTGCGGGGCGGAGAAATGGCTCACACTGGGTCATCCATGCATCACTCTCACGCTGTGGATTTGTGCGCTCAGCCTCTCATCTTTCCAGGGCTAATCGACCAGGAGTTACAACTTACACCAATTATGTAAGTAGGAAACAAAAATAATACAATATTTGGAAAGTTAAACATAGAACTTCAGCCGTGTTTTCTGATATTGTCAATAGATAAACTAATGAATAAACAATAAAAGTAGCCAGATTCTTGATATAGTGTGGAGGAATCAAGAGCCTCCTAATCACCACAAACAACAGCTTTGCTCCAGTAACCTGTCCTGCCCTTTTGTGACATACTTTTCCCCACTACTGTACAGGTGACGGTAGAGCTGGGTCCAAGCCTGTCTGATGATGAAGATCTGGATGGGTCTGGGTACGGTGCTCAGGATGACTCCTTCCCAACACACCTCTCACCTATACGTGTCCAGTGCCACATCAAACCCAACCCACCGCCACCACCCACAACACCACCACCACCACCACCTCACACCCCACAACACAAGGTGAGGAGTCTGCCAGGGCATTCAAACAACTTATGATTTCACAGAAAGAAGTGGTGCATACAGACATAAATTCCCAAACTAGTACTTTAGATGTGGTTGCTCTCTAATTGTATTTCTTTAAAACTTGGAAAAATTTTCTCAGCCTGAAAAAATACAACCTAATATTTGTCACGTCTTTCACCAGACTGTGAACGAGGGTGTGGGTGGCGCCACGTACCGGCTGGAGATGTTCCGTGATCGTCAACACCGCCATCCCTTCCCCCCACACCATCACCGTCACCTGCCCTCAACCGCACCGCTCCACCACCCACTCTATGTCACCGCATCCCTTGCTAGTGGTGAGTATGAAAGATAGAACGAATAATGGAGAGGTGGAGGAGAGACAGAGAGAGAAAGACAATGAAAGTTGGAAAATGACAAGGAAGTGGATAAAGATAAATTAGTTGGTGTTTAGTTTAAGGAGTTAATTAAGTTTTGGTAAATATTTTGTGTGTATTATCAGTGATGCCGTGGACTGAGGCGTATGATGTGGACCTTCGTGTGATGCTGGAGGAGTGTTGGCTGTCTGACACTCCTGACCCTACACCGCCTCGCCCCATGCCCCGGTCTGGTACTGGAGCTATGGTGACACCTCTGGTGAGGAAGTCATGTAGAGTTGCTCCCACTGTCACTGTTGACCCGCCCGACTACAACTCTCCCAAAGCATCCTTCAGTTTCCAGGTGTGTCCCACTACCAGAGGCATTAGAAACTTTAATTTGGCTGGTGAAAATGATTGGAGCTATTGTATGTAATGTGAGGGACTGAATATTAATTTGGAAGATGAACACAATTTGGGTACTGTATTTATAACATTATTGTGGAGGTGTGAAAAATATATTGGAGCTTAAAATGTAACATCATATTGGGTAGTATTGGTCAGTGTCTTCAACTTATCATTTACAGATAAGATCATTAAGTTTAGTTCAGCTACTTCAGGTATATCTTTCCCCTTCACACACTTCTTTCAGTATACCAACACTACTGCATGTGAAGGGAGTTAATTCATTGTATAAATATTTTGAATTCATTTGTAATGGTGAATGTAATATGTATACAGGTTCCGTCTGAGTATGCTCTGGTGAGTTCCTTTTACCTGCACTGTCAACTGGGGGTGTGTTCAGCTGACTCCCTCCCTCGTCCAGCTGTCAACAGGGTTAGTAATGTATGAAATGAACAGTATATGACTAGAAATATGTATGACAATTCTTTATGTCATTGTAAATATATGCTTCTCTTATGGATTTTAGTTTGTATAATCTATCTGAAAATTCTGTTTAGTAGTGTCACTGTTCAGCTGTGCAATAGCTGTACAATAGCTTTTAATTGGCTACATTGTCAGAGTCCAATGTCTAAACATTTTTAAAATGAGTTCAAGAAGCATAACTGAGCTGTCCTTCCCCAGTGTATCAAGCCAGGGCCACACTGCTCAGAGGAGGCACTGATGAGAGTGTTTGATGGACAGCCTTCCTCATCCTCCCTTCACACTCTTACCCTGGGACCTCTTGCTCTCCACGCTACCACCAAGTGTAAGTTGTTATTAACATTTCTCAGGCCATCTGGTTGGACACCTCATGCGTCTCGGAGGAAAGCCATGAATTAGACTGTGCTTTGTCACAGGATTCTCATTTGTATGTATAGTATTGGTGACCATGATGATTATTTCATTTAGTAGTACAATATAACTTTGTGTTCTTTTGTATCAATAGTGACCAAAAAAACTGGGCCAAAAGGCCTTCAATAGTTTCTTAATATCTTATGCTCTTAACAAAATATTATCAATAAAATATTATAAATATATCCCTATCCCATCAGCTGCTCTGTCTGGGGGTAACGTGAAGGCCACGACCATCATTAATGAGGGAAGTAGGAACGACAAGAGCAACCCTGCTGTTCCTTCAGCCGAGGGGACAGACAAGGCTCAAATCATCGTGTTGGGTGGACTTTCAACAGAGGTTGTAGTGGGGATTGCTCTGGCTTCCTTTGCCATCGGAGTGTGTCTGACGGCAACACTGTGGCTCATACACATGAAGACAGGCAAGTCAACAGTTTAGAAACACTGCATTTCAATTCTATGTATTTTGTTTTTGCCATTTTCCAATTCATGGCATTGTGAATAACTTGCTTCATAACTGGTCCTTCTTCCCGCCTGCAGACCCTCGCCGGCAGAAGCGTCCTGACGTAGGCGGACCTCGCAACTCTGGGTATGATCTGTCTGCCCACTCCGGCTCCTCTACCCCCTCTTCCCAGGCTCCCATGACTGCCTGACGCCCGGCCCCACTCTGGTCCCGCCGTGGCAAACTACACCACGCCCCTCACCCTTCCACCAGCTGTGTGTAGATGGATGGATGGGTAGGCAGTACATCAGAGTACCTCAAGTCATCTATCCAGCTGTATGTTTGGTGTGACAAAGTGGTAAATGATCAGTAGTAATGGGTTCTTGATTGTGGACGAGGTACTCAGAGTAATTCGGCCAGCTGGGTTGAATTGTAGAGCAGTTCAAGACTACAATCAGGTCAGGATCAGGTTAAAATTGGGTTGTGTCTGTATAATGGTTAAGGACTGGGTGATGACGAGAGGCAAAATAATTTGGCAAGAAGTTGATCAAAATTGTTAGATGAAACTGGTCAGCTGATAGGTAATGAGTTGTTTGTGTAGCTGATAAAAACGGGACGCCATTCTCTAATGTTTAATTATTGTCTTAAGGTGTTGTATAAATAGCAAGGACAGATATACTTATTTACATGTTGGCTGACCAGAACAAATGGGAATAATTTAAAGATACCACACAAGAGATATTAATAAATATTTTGGTATTTCAAATTAAATTCAAGCTATTTACATCATAAGTATTGAAACATCATTAATATAACTTCATTCTTTTATAATATTTTAATGGTAAGTGTCAAAATTCCCAGAGAAAATTAAAGTCCCATAAAGTTTGGTCTACTAGAGTAAACAAACCAAATGAGAGCAGATTGGGAGGACCCTTGGGGAACTGAACTAATCCTATGTTGTTGTGTCATAGGGCCATATGTAATGAAAGGCATGGTGATGGGTATGATGATTCCATAGAAAATCAATGGAGTCACCTTGTCATGTCTTCTCTTGTATGCGGTCCGTAGTACAGTATACATGTTTGTAACTTGTCAGGTGAGATACTCAAAGGCTTCTCGAATGAGATGCAATAGAAGTAATAATGTTTGTCTAGTGAAAAAATTATCATTACAGTCAGGAGAATACTCAAGTACACTTAGTCATATTGTCTTAGTTGTACTCTCTGGTAAGTAAGTAAGTCTGGTAAATCATCAAGTTGTATTGTGGCCATAAGAGTAGAATCTGGTCACTATAGGGTATAAAACTGTATATGTTGTAGAAGATAAACACCATTTTCAATGGAGGTGAAACCTAAGTGAGCAAGCCAGGTAAAAATGATTATTCAGAAAGGCTTCTCTTATAATGGTGTTTTGGTTTTTGCTGTCAGTCTGTGAATTCTACCTTGCATTATATAGTTATACTGTAGAAGGTATTGGCTTATTTATATTTTACATTGGAAAGCCATATCAGCTTCTGAGATGGCCTAATGCATTGAGTACAGATGTCACATGATCCATTCAAATCGCTGTGTTGAGCAGGCATGGTTGACGAATACCCTGGATACAGCTAAAGTTAAAAGATGCCTCAAAGTCAACCCTGCTAGGCAGAGAGATAGGTCTTCAGCAAGTTTGATAGAAAAAAAGTGAAAAGACAGTAAAAACAAATACAGTATAAACATCCAACAAAAAGATAAAGTTAAGGAAAGAGGAAACTCAAAAGGGCAGAAGAAAACTAAAACTGGAAAAGAGGAAATGAGTAAGTAAAGTAATGAAATGTAAATTGAGGTGAAATTGATTCCAGTTCTACTGGGAAGTACAATACTGTAAATTATTTACACTATCTTAGAGAGACCATGTAGAAGACACCTGTGACACATTGGTTTATGCACAGTTCTTGTAAGACATCCTGTACAGTAGTTATGGTTGTGGTGTGACTTTCTCCTGGGTATCCCATCTCACTCATGTATGGTGTGCTATGTCAGCCAACTCCTATGACATGCATGGTCAACTCTCGCATGCTATGTATTAGTTCTCTCGGGTAATTATGATATTCCCTAATTTCTCAGGGCTGGGATGTTTATACTTGAAGTACCCTTGCTAACCGGTGCAAATGGAGTTAGGATATTTGATTCAAGTGCTCATGTCGCCTTGCACTCACAGCGTACGGATACTTGAAGTGTTTACGGTGATTGACTGATATATTGTATTTGTGAGTTGTCCATCTGTGCAAGAGGGTTGACATACATTACACAGCAGTGATGAGCAGTTCTCGCACCATAGTCCCAGGTTGTGGCAAGGATATCTGTATTTATATCGTAAACTCTGTCCAAGTGAGTTAAAATAATGGACCTACGAGTATAAAAGAAAAGGACCCGTAGCCTCTGCGGTTGATCCATTGTAATTACTGTATTGTGAGTCAGCGGCTCACAATATGCTTTATTTTGTAACGGAGTCCCAATTAGTGCTTAGCCAGAGACATAATTATAAAATGGAAAAAAATTAAGTTTTCTATGAGGAGTCTTGTTTAGAATGTTTTTTTTCTGCTTCTACAAAGCTGTGCATGAGAGCAAAGCATTTCAGCCAAACGTTGGCCTCCACATGTGGTGCTTCTCGGTTTTTACACTATTTTCACAAAAACTGGTTTGTTAACAGTAAATGTAAAAAGAGGACAAAGAAAATCCTCATCTTGAGCCACAGTGGTTGTGATATGTGGCAGAAATTTGCTCTTTATTTTTTCCATAGACTGGGTTTTCTTTTAGTTTAGTATTATGATACTAAAATTGAAAGGAGAGTTAGCTGGCCAATTTCGTTGCATTGTTTTGTTCCTCGTCAACCATACATTTCTGTTTTTTAAATATCACACTCTCCTGTCTTAACCTTAGCAAGACCATGTGGTCAATTTTGGCCCTGCTCAGTAGATTAACTCATCACAAAGTACAATATATTATCACTAAACAGGTTGATTTCTTTGTTTGGTTGTGTACATACTGACCATGAACAACTGTGAAATTGGCTCAGCACATCTTTCCCTGAAGTCATACACAGGAATTAATCAGCGGGCTTGTTCGTATTATACTCAGTGGCATCTACAGTACTAGCATAATTAACCCTAAGGTGAAATTAGTCACATAAATATCCCTAGATTCATTTTACTGTAATTATATATTTTCTTGTATGTGGAGCCATCTGACTTGGTGGCGAGTCATGTTCCTATATATGCCAAACTCTCCCCCTTAGCTAGAGAGACAGAGAGCAAGAGAGAGAGAATGTGGTGTTCCTCACAGTTTTGGTTGCAGCTGTTGCATCACAATACGGGTAAAATATTTGTTGAATTTTGTAATTTTGTTTATTTGTGTGGATCCATATTCCCTCTTACTCCTCCCTGAATCCTTCCACCCACTCAATCAGTAGACTACAGTGTGCAAACTAAATCCTGCCCCCTCTTTGTTTAACTGACTAAACAAGATAGTTAACACAAAAGTTCATTAGTGTTTGTGATGTAAACTTTCTGAGATACTTAAAATAATTTCTTATCTGTAGATCCCTATTTTTCCAACACATAGTTTTATTTTAATTATTAATCCTCCCGGTAGATAAAAATACAAAAGTAGTTCCAAGAGATGATTTAGTTACTAATTTTTTTCTTGGTAATCACCCTAAGGTACACAGATACCCATTTGTTGATTATTGATATCTTATCCCCCTTCCCTTTTCATATTGGCATCTAGTTTCTCATGCCAGGGATGCTCATTGTATTGTCTCTGTAATTATCCTGAGATGTATAATTATTTTTTGTTTATGAACCTTCTCCCCACCCTCTCTCTTCCTTTTTTTCCTTTCCATAGTCCCCTACACTCCCAAGATAGATGAGAATCGCTCAATGCATTGCCTCCTATGTATGACATACTCGCCACTTGGTGCAATCCACGGTTTACACGGGAAAACTTCTTCCTGGTGGACTGAAGGAAGGCAAGCAACAGCAACCTACATTATGAAAGCTTGTCTTTGTATGTTGACAGAAAAACTCACGAAAGAGAAACTAAAAGTATATGATAGGTAGATGACAGTGACCCACCTTTTGGGAGCCAGTTTTGACATATGAACGTTACTCAAGAAAAGTCATGGGATAGATGATGGGTATTGCCTCGCCCATGAGTTTTCTTTTATATAACACTTAGACAGGCACTGTATAGGTGGAAGGGGAAGAGAAAACAAAGGCTTAAGTCAGGGATGAATACAATACTGTCTAGATTCTTTGTCTTCTCATATTTCTTTGTGAGCCTATGTTTGATAATAGAGTGACCTGTAAAAGTAAGATTTAAGGCCATATTCCTAGTTAAGGTTAAATGAGAGTTATATATCTAAATGTGTAAAATTCTACTGGTCTGTACCTTTGTTCAACAGACCAAATACTGAGGCATACAGATTGAACAAAAATGCCACAAACCCTATTATCACTACCACACCTGATGGCAAAGTTTGTAAACATACAACTCCAACCCAGAATAACTAGGGATTTGGTTCCTAGAGTAAGAAAAAAAACAATAGTATAGCTTGAGAAAGCTTGGTATTGCCGTACAATGCTTGGGTATATGCAGGAAAGTCATGGGATAGGCAATAGCAAGAACTTGAATAATAACTCCAAGTCATGTATATGTAACCAGCATACTAATAATCAACACCACCACCATCACCAAGCCCACGACTTGTCATGCATAGGGTCCTCAGACTCTCAGTGCTTGTAGTCAGTCAGTAGCTTTTTGTTAGTTTCCTAATTACTGTACCTTCATCCTCTCTGGCAGTACTGCATGAGGAACTCCGTGACCCACCCTGCCAGGCACCACATTACATTACTACACTTACCTAGAAGATACAGTTACATTCTCACTGTAGTCCATGTACAGTTGGGGACATAAGTTGTGACTTTTCTCTTGTCATTCAGTCAGGTGGATTGTCATATAATTGATGCCGTGTTTACCTCGGTGTCTAGGTAATGGTGAAGAATAATAACTTTTTGTTTTGCATTATATAGCTAGTTTTATCCTTACTGAGGGAGTGTTTCAGGCCCATTGTTGAAGGTCTGTTTACCTCCCATATCCTGCCCTCTATACACTGGTGCTGGTTGAGGTGCGTCTTGGAATACCCTCCGTTTACAATCACCACTAGACTCATAGATATCTGGGCCTGTATTCATAACAGTAAAAATCACTCCCTTGTTAATTATTTTCTCTTAAAGAAGCCAATATATTCCCAGTCAAGATGAGGCTACTGATTCCTACCAATTGTGACAAAACAGATACCTGTACTTCATAAAACGGTTGTCTGGTTTTATCACAGTTTGGAAGAATTTGTTAGCCTTCAATTTGCCAATTTATGACAAGGTCTGGAACTCTTGCCTCATCTTCAAATTGAGATGAACCTTTATTTTAGAATGTCAAAAGTGAAAGTATAGAGATAAATGCATATTTTGAAATGTACTATGAATACGGACCCAAGTTTTGTATCTTGATTTTATAATTATGGTTACTGCATTACCAAGAGGATTTTGTCATTAGTCTTGGGAAACACAAAATGTTCTGAGAAGGAGGTGATGAATGTTGTGTTAAAACTTTTTGCAGACTTATTGAACATATTGATTTTAAACTGTCAGGAATTGTTTGTGTGTTTCCTGGTTCTGACAACATACATAGATAGATATACATGTATTGTAGTCTGTTAATAGGGCTGTCATTTTGTTAGTGAATTGGAGGTTATGTATCACACTCCTCTACACTGTGCAAGAAACAGCCAACCTCAGTCTGGATGACCTGTTTTGTGGTATACAATAGTTTTATGGAATTTATAGTAGTGCCGTAGCCTCCAGCTCTCCAACAAAATTATGGCCCCTTGACATTCTTTTTAGCATTTCTCGGGAAGCGTTTTAACTAACATGTATAGCTGTATAATTATAAGGTTTATAAAGAAGTCTGGAATTTGGGTTATATGCATGTTTTAAAGGTGTTGGCCACAGACTAGGTTTACTCCGATGACAAAACTGACTGGTTGTTCGGCCTTCATGTGGTCCTTTGCCAGATTAGTTGATTGACTGTGGCCGCACTTGCTTAATACTGTATTGGGTCGTATTATTAAGATCTTTTCAACACAGCATTGGGCCATATTTCTAAGAACTTTAGTATTGATGGTGCATAGTATTGAACCATGTATATTGAAGAATCTTTATACATGATGGTAATTTTGGGCTGTATTGTATTATGAAGAACTGTATGACACAACTTAGGGCTACATTTTAAAGATAACATAAATATGATGATTAACCACATTCCCCATGACTAAATGAACATGAAACAGTATATGGATTCAAACACTTGTACACAATACTTGCTACAAACAGAGACAGACAGACATTGAAGATGATGAACGAATGTGAAGTTGTTACTCACATGCGGTAATTACACAATGGTGGTGTGTTGCTAAGAGGAAATATATGGGGACTCCTGTGTTAGTAATGCAAACGTACTTGCATTTCTAAACTTTGAATGAGTGTTAGCACCAGGGAAGTGAAACGGCTTGAGTTTAGAAAAAGCCAGTGATTTTGTCTGGGTGTAAAAAGGGCCAGTGAATCCTAAAATAAAGTCTTATCTACTGTATAAAGGGCTAGAAAAGTAACAAGTACTTGGCTTATCTTTGGATATACACCCTTTCTGCACTCAATCAGCCAGCCAGAGTTGTACAAGTGGCCATACTGAACCTTGAAGCTGAACAGATGCCCAAGTTATGTTGTGTTAAAAGTGCAGTCCAAGTTGTAAACATAGATAACATATTACTGGGAAGTGTGTAGAGCATGATGTGCAGATCCCATCACCACCATTACCATTATTGTCATCGTCATTTCTCCACTTACAGTACTTTTATTTATTTATGAAGAAGAGATTGAAAATTTATTAAGTTCCTTTGAAGAGCAGTGGCAAAAGAGTGATTTTTTTTAATTTACTCAAAAGGGATCTTGATATGAGATTCCATTACATGTGCTGCTGCTCTGAAACTGAATTATTTTTGCATAAGGGGGCAAAAATTATTGTTCCTTGAAGCAGAAGGGATCAAGAATTAAGGTTCCTTTAAACAGGCAGTGCTACTTTACACTACCTTACAAAACAAAACAAAACAAAAGCATCCCTGAATTGGGGATAAAGGGTCATATTCAAGAACATTCATGGGGCTGATGATGGTGTGGTACCAGTACGATGACTCCATGGACAAAGAACAGAGCTGTCGTACATTATCACACCATCGTCGTCAATACCATGGATGTTTTTGCCTGCGGTCCATAGTGTTATAACAGTGAGGGAGGAACTCCAGATGACGCTGCTGTTGTTGCTGCCGTCTATGGAGTCTCCATCAAACAACTGATGTTATGATTACCTCGTTTGTCTGTACCTGATGACACAATGGTCTCTAAGAAAGGAAGGGAGGTGAGGAGGAGGAGGAGGAGAATAGCAAGGAAAGAAATAAAGGGAGGAAGAAAGAAGATGAGGAAAAATGAGCTGAACTGGGCAGGACCATTGTAAAGGCAATTCTCCTTACCCATCAACTGAACTGAAGGAAGTATGAGGAAAAAATCAGAGAATAGAAAGTAATTAAAGTTAAAAGAAGAAAAGATATACAGTAAGTGAAGGAGAAATGTGAGGAAAGATCAAGAGAAGACAAGTGAAGAATAACAGGAGAAGGAAAATCAGAAGATAAAAAAGAATAAAGATAAAGAATATATTATTTGAAATTAAAGAAGAAAGAGACAGTCATACAAAAAGAAAGAGAGCGTGAATACTGTACAGTGACGAACCCAAAACAGTCAGACCTGTCCCTCCTCCCTTCCTTCCTCTGTCGACCTCTATAGATGCATATGCTTATATACTCTTAGGACGTAAGGCTTAGCACTAGACATCACTATTATTCTCCGAGGTGCAAGACAGTGCCGCGATTACCGCAAACTTATTCATTTTACCAGATTTACTTAAGATAAGGACAGCAGTTTTTTGCCTCATTGTATTGTCTAGGGTTAATTGAGGTGGGTAAGACTTTGTTGGCAACAAATTTGAGATGACTGATTCCTCCAGATGATGTCAAGAAACAAGCTACTTAAATACAGTAATTGTGTTGTGTTGTGTGGCACAGGTTGGAGGAATCTGTAGCCTCTTGATTACCAACAAATATCTTGCTCTCTTAATTATTTTTCATCAGTACTATACCAGGGAAGTTACTCTGGTATAAATTATTCTTCTCAAGTCTTATTGTTCATGGCGTTTATACTGCTGGCTGACATGTCCATATTGTCTTTTTTTTATATATGTGTGTCACTTATACTCCAGTGGTAGGCATTGTGGTATTTATGTTGGTCAAGGTCCTGTTGGTTTATGTTTACTTAAGTTGGTTAATATTGAAAGGACTGTTGAATTGGAGGCTCCTGCTGATTCAAAACTATGTCTTGAAACAGATTCCATCAATACTGTACATGTACTGTATAGGTGCTGTTTTTTGACACAGTTTGAAGCAATAAGTGCAATTTGTGTAACAGGAAAGTACAGTACGGGCACAAACCATAATATTAAGCCCACCTCTGTTGACTGTGAAGTGAATCGGGAGTAGCCTTTCCTGTTTGGATGGTGGCTGTATTTACTCAACAACATTAGGTAAAGGAATCTCTGAACTTTTTGAATGAATCATATGAAAGTAAGTGTTCCTGTATGATACACGGCTCTATTCTCTTGAGGCAGTCACTTTCACCTTCTCCACTTCCCTTCTAATACAGTATTTCCCCATCTTTCAAATCTTCAAAGTCTCTTTGGTGGTATAATTATTACTCAGCTGTTCCGTGCTGTAATTGTGGCCATCTTATGGTGTTGTGGTTGTAGTTTGAATTAATTCCTTGGACATACAGAATACACAGCTTGTACATTTACACATCATCTTTGTGTTACAACTGTGTGCAATTTGTATGTATCCTGGAGAGAATTTTTATTTTATTTATATATATATATTTTTTTTACAGAACTGACTACAGTACTTCACTTTTTTCTTAACATCTTTGATTACTTGACCCGTCATAAGTTGTGTTGTCAGTATGTAGTGTGGCGTTAGAACAGTCACATTACAAAGACCCTGGAAAAACTATACAGTGGTTGTTTTTTTCTCCAGCTGGTGTTAAGTGTCCACAGCTGATAATTATGTGTAGGTCCTGTTGTCTGATTGGCTAAAACCTGACTCCTAACTAACTTTTGGGTGGCCGGCCAGCTTCGATCAATCCTGGTTACCCTTAAAGATAAATAACAGTAGGGGACTTCACCATCAAGTATGGAAAAGAATATTACTATAACATTATATTATACTCTAATGTAGTTACCCTCTAGTTTGTGAAATGTGTCATGGTAGTACAGTCAGTTGTCTAGTTATATGTTTGGTGAAGGAGGAGTGTTGCAAAGTGAGGTACAGTGTTTCATGGAGAGTTTGTTATAGGTAGTGCACTTTTTGTCAGATGAGGTGTGTCTATAATAAGTACAGTATGTGTGTCAGCCAAGGCATGCTTAGATAATACAGTTTGTTTTTGCTGACATTTTGAGGATGTGTATGTGAGTGACAGCTGTGACATGTTAGAGTATCTTGGTTGATTATCAGAAAAGGTACAGTATGAGAGTCAGTTGGTGAGGAGTTGCTTGATTTAACAACAACAACAACAACAAACAACATGTGACTTAACACGGAGCCTCACACTATAGTTTTCTCTCAGGGTTCAAATGTACAATGGTTTTCTCACCTCTTGACAAAAAAGTAATTTGTTTTCACCATGTTGAGTGTAATTTGTTTAAATTAATCAAGTTATATTACTTCTTTATCCCCATCATGGATAAAAGAAATATTTGTATGTGTTTTTTAACACTTTCTTACTTCAACCATTTTTCTTTTTGTATCACAATACTGAAAGCAGTAGCTCATGTTTTATCATTTTTTTCCAATTATATATTCCGTACATAATTATACAGTACAGAAATAAAGAGCAACTGTATATAAAAATAGGTCTCATAGAATGTGTAGGGAAGTTTTCATATCACTTGTAGATGTGTTTGTGTGTGTTCATGTATTTGTGAAGAGGAATATGTAGTGTTGGGAAAAAAGGGAAGAAAATGTGAGAAAGGGGAAGGAATGACGAGAAGCAGAGTGTGTAATGGGAGGAAAGGAAGGGAAGAAAGCTGTATCAGAAGAAAAAGGGGTACAGCTAAACAGTGTGTGAAGACAGGAAAGTGGGCGAGGGGAAGAAAAGCCATGTAATACAGTTCCTATGTAGGTTTCTATAGTAGCACCTCAGACCCCCCCCCCCCCACCACCACCATCATTTACATCCCTATTAGCCCTGTTTCCCCACACCCTCGTCTTTCCTTGCCTCCCACACACTCCGTACGATGTTGTTGATAAGGATAAGGTCGGTACTGTACTGTGGAGGTTGGGCCAATTGAAGCTGCTATGTAAGGGGTTAAATGAAATAGTTTTTAATAATTAGATGTTGGTGAGCTCTTCCCTTGGACAAGTAAAATAATCTGGTGTTAGTAAATGAAATATGTAAATAATCTTCAGCCATTGTATGAGGGTTTTAAGGGGGTCAGTTTGTCATATTATTTTCCTACTATGCTTTTACCATGAGACTGTTGTTTCCATCTGTCTCTGCAACACGTGACAACTCACATCAATCTATAGTGTGTTGTTCTGTAAATGGACACAGCCAGTTGTATTGTAAAGGGTAATTGTGACGGATGAAAAGTACCATGTGAGTTGAGAGTAGTATGTCAGTCAGATGTAGTCATTTAAGTCAGCAGTGAAAATTTAACTTTAGTGTTGCTCTTCTCTTTTTCTAACCAATGGTATACAGTTTTTCCACAGTCATTGCCATATAGGCTATCCATGATGGGTCAAAGCTTGCCACCACGGTGTTATAGGTTGTATCCAAGAATATCTGTGGTTTTGTTGATGGTGTGAAGTTGATACGATACCTTTGTAGTTTGTCTATGAAGTCATCGTACCAGTACCACGTCATTGTCACCACCATTAGTGTACTTGTATACAGCCCTATGATTTACACATGATCTACATGTATATTGTTTTGGCTGTGGACATTAACAGTCAGCAAAAAAAATGAAAAGAAAAAAAAAAGACCATAGTGCAAGCATCACGCCTCGCTTGAATTGTTGCCATAGACGCCTAGACTGCATGAGTCACCCTATACAAATTTTGTAATAAGTGATGTAACATTAGAAACTGGTACATACCTTTAAGTTTAATAGACATTTGTAGAACACTTTCATATCTGAATGACACTCTCAGGCTCAGAGAGGTAATTAATTGCAAGCCAGTCAGCATTTGGATATCTGAACACTTTCCACAGACAGGCACAACTGAATACTATAAATTATGAGTGTAGTTTATGAGGGTGTGGTACTTTGTGTGAACTGGAGATTACTTCCCTGTCACCTCCTTATTTTTCAGCAATTTCTGCCCCTCTTACACCAGATTCAGAAAATGTTGTGTTGAGTTGTTGTATCAGGCGGTGGTAAACGTTGAGATGTTTGGGTCCTGAGTGATGAGCCTGAGAGTGTTAAAAATTGTAAGTTTCCCAGTGGACACCCAGGTCAGGCGGGAGGGGGCAAGATGTCAGTTGTCGGTGAAACTGAGGTTGCTGATTCCACCAGACTGTGCCTTGGTTTATGTAATCTGTGTAGTGGTACAGTTTGGAGGAATCGATAGCTTTTAGTTTCCCGAGAGCATCAATGACCTCTGATTCTGGTGCACAGTGCACAGTATTATTCAGAGGAGGAGGAGAAAAAGTAACAAAAGTGGAAAGAGAGAAAATACAAGTAGGAGAGAATGGGAATCAAGTGGAAAGAAAAGTGTGGGTGTTGCTCATTGTGATGTACCTGAACCAAGATAATGCCTTGGGTGCGGGCTCCTCCAACTCCTATCTTTTAGCCCATCTTGTTGCCTGTCTGTGAGCTGTAGGCAAGAAGAGTCATGGGTTTGGTGCCGGCGATGACGCGTACATGTGCAGTATGATGTTTCCTGCATGTTGTTATCATTGCCAAGCCCATGACTTGACTTGTTTACAGCCCTGTGTCAACACTCGGTCGATCATCTCTTGTGGTCATGGTAACCTCGTCAGAATAATGCAGTTCAAGCCAGTTATCAATATTATTTTTTATACTGTACATTTGAACCTGATGCAGCTCTAGTTAATGTTTGTATGGCCTGTGAATTGTTTTTAACAAGTTCTTTAATTTTTAAAAACATTTGATTACCATGCAATCCCACTCAGTTGTTCATTCCTCTCTCTCATTGTTGGTGCAGTGGTAGGTAGTGTTCTTGCCTCATGGCTTTGGCTGGAGGTCAAGGCTCTTATCATTGCACTTAGAATGATGGGAAAGGAAACATCCACATAAACATAAGCTACCTGGCATATATATAGAATAATTAATGGTGAAGTTCATTAACATAATTACCCTAATCAGGACAGTACATACATATGAATTTATCTTAAAGTATACATTTCAAAATGCAGGTGGGATTGATGGATGAAATGTTTGACTATTACAATGTTTCTAGATACCGGGAGTTGATGTTGCTCCTTTCCACAATATAGAGACGTTAATTTGTCTGTTTACTTTCATCGGGACCCTTGTAACAGATGCAGTACCTGGTAATTATTTTTAAATGCATGCCTTAAAGAAACAGGAATCAGGGTATCCCATTCAAATCCTGGCGAGGTTACTGTGGTTTTGTGTACAGTTGGCCAAATAAGTTAGGTCTACAGCAATTTTCACTAATATTGTGGTATTGTATATTATTATTTCCTGGGTTGGAATACATTGCCACACTTTGACTGAAAAAAAACAACAACAACATATATAAAGGACACCATTTATTTGGCTGTACAAAAGAAAGAAAGAGACGCTTCTGTGTTTGTACCTCTGTTTGTTTGTTTACCTCAGTTGCTTGTTAATTAATGTGCACAGATATATAAATAATATTCTTTCTGTACCTGTTAGCCATATTTTGTACAACAATGTACTTTACTTGTCTGTTAGTTGGTGTCAGGGTCTGTTTGTTTGTGCACTACACTCCCCCACTCAAAAAAGTATTGTTATCCATCTTTTTTTAATATAATTTTTATTTTTTTTGTACTCTACCTTTCCCTCCAACTTCCTCTGATTTTTACTCTATTTTCTGCTTTATAATTCCAATTCCTTACTCTACCCTCTCCTTTACTCACTTTTACTTGCAATGAATTTACCTTTAATTACATAATTTTAGATATTTCTTATTTTTCTATCTTATTATTATATTATTATTTTGGACTTTCCTTTACTTTTCTCCTGTTATAGTACATAGAAATAATTATTATATTGTACTGAAATGTACTAACTTACAGCAACATCTTTTATCACATGGGATGACTGCAGTGCCCTGCTTAAATTTTGTAGTATTATTTACTGTATTTAGAAACAGACCAGCCAATGCCCTCACGGTCTGTGGTTGGTGTCCTGTATGTGGACATTTTAGGGAGCATACAGACCATTATCCATCTCCATATTTATATTTTGTTGTATGGAAAATTCTCAGCCAACTTAAATTCAAACTTAATGGGAAAGCTGTTCTTGGCAATTTGGAGGCTACAATACTTTCAGACTATTACCACAAAACAGACTCATTATGGGTGCTATTTTGTGGCATAGAGTGAAGGAATCGGAAGCCTCCAAATCACCAACAACATCACAGTCCCCTTTATAGACTCTTTGCCCATATGTTCAATGGAGGACTTTGTTACTGTTGTCACATGTGAAGTAACGAAAGGGTGAGAAAGAGTGACTGAGAGAAGAGAAAATTGAGAAAGAGAGAGAGGTAAACTGACCATGAGGTAGTAGTGGGAAGAAGTGGAGTGTTAGATAAAGGATAAAAATGTTGAGGGATTGTTTGACAGTGTTTGAGGTGGAGGAATGGAGTGAAGAAATATGGTGTGTGTGGTAACTTGAGTATAATGGAGAACAGACTGAAATGGAAGTGTAATTGTACATTAGTTTCGTTTTTTTTTCGTAGCCTCCCCAACAGTTATTGAGGACTGGTACGAATTCTTTCAAACTATGCCAAGTAATAGACTGTCTCAGAACTATACAGAGTACAGTACAGTTGGTGGTCTGTTGTGTCGCACAGGTTGGAAGATTTCATAACCTTCAATTCCCCTACTAAAGTTATCAGACAAAAGGAGAAGATTACCAATTCCTCCAGACTGTGCCAAGCAATAGACTACATCAGACCTATGCTGTTGGTGGTCAGTTGTGTTGCATGGGTTGGAAGAGAGTATTGGACCAATGTCTCGAGTCAGCCGCTGAACTTATGGGTAAAGTGTCTCCTACTGTTGTATTTCTTCACCGAGTGTCTGCTGCAATTCAAAACAAAACTATACAAATCAAGTTGGAATATATATTTTTTGAGTACCCATTGAGAAAATACTGCAGGGTTTAGTTATTTCATTAGAAGCAGTGTGAAAAGTTGCAACCTGCATGTAGTTTCAATTTTGAAAAGTTTGATGTAGAGTTAGAAGAATTTCCTAACTTTTGAGTATCAGTAAAGGGCTTGTATTTTATTGGCAAATTGAAGACTATGAATTCCTCTAAACTGCCACAAAATGGGTCACCCAAGAGTGACATGAAGTACTGTACACTGAGTACTCTGTTTCCTGGCATTGTTTGGAGGTTTGGTAGCTTTCACATTGCCGAGATCATACCCCCTTAATGGAAGAAAAAAAATGCTGTTTTTATATATAATTTGAAAGAGCTACATGCTTGTTATATACTTCAGAAGAAATCCTTATGTCACAAAATGTATAAAACAATACTGTATTCATATTTTAGTATGTATGTATATGTTTGTATGGCTGTTTATGTACATACATACTGGTACCTGTACTTACATGAGGTAACCTTGTGTACATGAAAGTTTTTGTGTGTGTGCGAGACAGCTGTATAAATATGTGTACATAGAAAACAAAAATTAACACAGGCAAAGTTTTTCACAGTGTCGTCATACTGTCATAGAAGTGTGATGTTTTGACTTGTGTAAACAAATGATTGTAGATTCATGAGATGGGTGTGTGTGTATGCATGTGTGTATGTGAACAAAAATATTATTTTAAGCTTAGATGAAAATAAAAAGTAAGAAAAGTTTTACATCTCATCAGGTGCATTTTTTTAACACTCACAAGGAAATCTGCCTCAACCTTACTTGATACCGGTAATAATCTTAAGTTGTTGGTTTGGACACTACTGCCTGACCTGTGTTGCTGCAGAATGGAGGGTTGCATGGGTGGAGGGAGGGAGGGAGGGATGGATGGAAAGGCCGAGGTGTGCCCCCAGATCCCTACCCTCACCTCCTCCCACTCTCTCCAACTGCTGCATTTATGTACTCATTAGACAACCTTAAGTTATGTACATTATATTTCTTTCTTTTCTTTAGTAAAATTCTGAAAGCTGAATTAAGTTATGTGTTTTCCTTTGGTCCTTTGAGTACCAGTGGTGATGTTGGATATTTTTTATTATTTTAGCAGACACAAGAATATTCTGTTCATCTCAAAGTTTGAAATCCACTGTTGCTCAAAGGTTAAAAAATACTATGTAGACTGCATAAGGAAACGGAAATTTTATTCGTTACAGAGATTTTTTTTTTTTTTTAATAAATGGTAAATTTATGAAATATATTATATTCTTACATATTTACCCAATCCACATATTGAATGTCAGATTATACAGTTTACATTATACTTGAGATGGCTGGACAAGGGTGGAAAATCTAACCGAATTTGGCCGTCACTTTGGTTCTTAAGGGGGAAGAATATTGTTGGTGAAATGGCATATGCTGATTCATCCAGACTATCCCAGGAAGCAAGCCATTGAGGTTAAGGTGGTGTTTCTAGGCATATTTTGGAGAAAACAATAATTATTGGCATGCATACTGAAAAACTAATTACTGGTACACCATATCATCACCAGAAACAGACATACTCACTGTAGGTAGCCAGTTTGGAGGAATTAGCAACTTTAAAATTGTTATGAAATAGATTACTGTACCCCAGTTATGTAGTTGTTTTTATTTCTATTTGGTACAGATTAGATGAATTGGTAACCACCATTTCGCCAACAACATCATGTCTCCCTTAAATGTTCCTGTGCATTACCTCACTCACTCCTGATCGTCCTCCTTCAGCATTAGGATAAAACTGTTGCTTATGGTTCTGTTATATTTTATGTTTGTTTTTTCTTCCAGTGGCGAGATTGTAGAGTTTGAGTTATTTGTGATTTTTTTTTTTTTGAGGAGGCATCTGTATGGACCTGATGTTACAGAAAATTTTATGGGTACAGTAATTGTACATTTTTTACTTCCGTCACCCGAAATTGTTTTATTAAATTTTGAGGGCTGTGAATTTGTTTGTAAGCTGGAGGCCACTGATCCCTCAATATTGTCTCATTAAACAGGCCACCCAAACTAAGGTGGCTTGTTTCTTGGTGTGGTCAAAAGGAGTGTAGGCTCCAGGATACTGACAAAATATTAGCCCACTAAATTAACTTTTTGGCAGTTTTTTTTTAAGTTTACAAAATTTTGTGAGATGATGAATCTCACTCTCCATTTTCTCTACTGGTGAGCTTTTACAATTGGACGAACAGGGATGGTGATTATTATTATTATTATTTAAGTTTATATTTTTCATGTCCAGTGTTCCCCCAGTGTACCTGTTTGGGCAGATTTGTTTGTGACTCTGTATATATATATATATATATATAAATATATATAAATATAATAGATAAGATGAGAAAAAGTAATACTAGTAATAATTATAATAGTAATAATAAAAAGATAACAATAATAATAATAATAACATTAATAATAATATTAATAATAATAATAATAATAACCAGAACAAACTGTAGCCTCGCTGAGACCCCAATGCCCAGGGTCTTGCTGTGTCGGGTGGACTAGCCTCGCTCCCGGCAGAAAATATCATTGTGTAGAATATTTTGATGAAATAAATGTTATTTTCTAAAACGACTGTCATGTTTCACTTCAGCCTTTAGTCACTTTCTAATGATTTGCATTTATTTGTTTTTGTTTTTAGCAGCCACATGTCATATGTACAGTACAGTATATGTAGACGTGTCATATGTACAGTATATGTAAACTGTTATAATCTGCCTGATGATTAATGTGTACACCTGGTACTGTATTGTAGAGGACATCTGAGATTTTGTTTTTAAAGCAACTTATCACCAAGTGGTTTCCTAGAAAGATTACATCCATTCAAATGCAAGGTAAAAGTAAAATGCAACAAAAAGAAATAAATACTGTATATGGAAGAGCGTTAGTTTTTGGACCCAATATGTAAAAATAAAAATAAAAGTACAGTACCATATGTAACAAACAAATTATGTTAACCACCATCCACCCAGTCAGGGAATGTTTAAGGGTAAACAAACTTTTGATCAAAACTCCAGCATGTATTTTTCTGAAAGGTAAGACAATACTCCTGAGGTGCTACCCAGCCCATTGAAGTACCTGCGGTCAGCCCGACTCTGTGACTTATCCATCATATATATCAGGTGGTGGTGGAATGTAGGGAAGGGGATGCCCAAGGAAAGGGAGGTACTTACCCAATCCCTCACACACTCCAGTGGAGTTGTAGGGTGCCCTGCAAACATTGCCGGGTTCTCTAGTAGACCTTGGGCTGACATGACACCTGTAAGGATGAAAATATGGACATTTATCTACTGGGCAAGGCTACTACTTACTGTGACTACCCTGAAGTATTGTACAGTAGTGAGAGGATGAAAGGAGTAATTTGTTTTGATAGGGCTTGTGCTAGCGAGATGGTGAGAGGTGAAAAGATGCAGATAATTACTATCACTGGTGAGGGCTAGTTCTATCCAGAAATGAGGAATCTGACATCTTCCACCACTCCCTGGCCTGTTCTATCTGTCTCTCATACTATTTCTCGCCCGAATGGGTGGCACAACATGGAAGACTATAGACTGAGGTTCTGTTGGCCCAGGGGTACTACCCGTGAGTCAGCAGTCCCCTCGTCTGTTGATTTCGAAGAAACAGATCTCGCTATCACCCTGACTCCCATTTGGGGGTTCAAGCATTTGCGTGACTTTGGTCAACTAGACTCTGGACTGCTCGGCCAAACAGTCTGGGGAACTACAAGAACAACTATTATCTGAAAGATGAGTTACTTGCAAAGTAATTACCTGCAACCCTAATGCATAACAAACTGAGGTAATTTGAATACAGAGACTACAAGATGGGAGGCATGATTATGTAAGGAGTATCAGAACAAGAAAACTGGAGACTCCCAGAATTGAAGACAGCATATCTGGCATACTAGTGTGATATATGTTAAGAAAATTGTACTGGATGTAAAGCCTAACCATCAACCCCAGTGCAGTCCTTGACCCTGGTTGCATCCTCCAAACTCCTGATGTCTCCATTGGCTACAACCGGGATGGAAAGAGCATCCTTGATTTGGCTGATGGTAGCTAAGCTGACAGGTCCACTCCCTCGCTGGTCTTGGGTTCGACCGTGTACACTGAGGAAGGACGCACCTGCTGCCTCCACCTGTCTAGCCAGTTCCACTGTTTTCCTGTTGACATACCACACTTATCACATGTGTATTTTACTTGATACTGTAGTTAATTTGAGTAGAATGTACACATTTTGCATTAACACAAAATTACCCATATTACTGGTATGTACCCACATAGCCCTATACAGGTTTTACCATCAGTTAACTTGTGATTCAACACTTTTCCCAATCGGAAGTAGGCTAAATGTAACTTGTGAAACCAACTGAACAGCACTAACCAACCTGACATCTTGGAATATCCTGATCTTGACAGAGACAGTGAAGTGTGTTGGGAGTGACCGCCTCACCTGGGCCACCATGTCAGCCAGTAAATGTGGATGATGGAGTAGACAGGCACCATATCCTTCTGCCATCGCCCATCTCTGAGGACACCCACAGTTCAGGTCCACTCCATCACAGTACCTGCTGACACATGGTGGGGAAGAAAAACTTTAGTGGGCCACTATGTTCAGTATGACATGAACTGGGGGTAAAGTAAACCATTTTACAATACCAACAACTGCCCAGGGGGGCTGACATTATTCTCTGTGAATATTAGTCCTCTTCCACAGGACTAGAATAAAGATTGTTGTAGGATCTGGTCACTTTCTTGTGGATTTGACGAGATCTGCCCAAGTGATGTGGACTACAACTGGAGGCGCTTTTTTTTTTTTTTCATTGCACTGTGGACCGCTAGCACAAAGGGGGTGCATTTCCCTTTGCATGCAGCAGTGTAAACTCCCTCCCCCTTATGGTCCCTTCAGGGCTGGTCTTGAGGAAGGTAGATTTTGTGGTAACGTGGACTTGGGGCCCACAGCACTGGCTGTGAGATCAAAGACCTTCTCCCCAATCTCCCTGGCAGTCAGAGGCCTCCAGACTCCATGGTCAAGTAAGCTCTGGTCCCATTCCCTGGAATGTGCTTCGGTAGCCAAGGTATAATATAGGGCCAGCCCCTCCTTTATTTTAATTTGTTTTTTTCACTGCGACCAGTGTTAATTGTATGGTTCAGTACAGTAGTCTACATGCTGTGGACATACTTACGGTGCCACAATCTGTGCAGCCTTAGCCCAGTCCTCACCCTTACTGGCTGCAAACTGGACAATGAGTGGCCGGTCATCTGTGGAGGAACATAATGATCTATACAGTATTACCAGTTCAGAAAAAAAAATCAATATACAGTACTGTTAATAACTTTTGTTTCCTCCGGAGAACTCATCAACATCAGGTGGCCTATATATTATGTTCTTCAATCTTTCTCCATCACATTTGCTCTTTCACTTATTTATCTGCCCTTCCTCCCCCCCTTTCCGATAAAATGAGACATGTGTACTATATAGACACTCAGATAAACAAATTTGATCATATTATATGTTTCAAGATGAATAAGATTACCACTGACCTTGTGAAGTAGTGAAGTCTGAGTGTCTGGCTCTGATTGATTGTATGAAGCAGTCTGAGATGATCATGGGTGTAAAGCAAAGGTCACATCCATACTTGCGAACCAGACTCCTGAATGCTAACCTGTAAAAGGAGAAACAATGAATACTTTGTTCTCTGGTTAGTATACATATCAATACTACCGGTACTTTGTTCTCTGGTTAGTATACATATTAATATTACTAGTATTTCTCTCTTGATGTATTCATGTTTATATTAATATTATATCAACTGTATACCTTATAAAATGTAATCCTTGACTCTTTTAATATAAGTAATCAAAGTAATCTAGAGATCCAGTAAGCGGTACTTAAAATATTGTGAATAATCATCGCTCCCGCTACTAAAAGGTATATACACCCTTCTTTCCTCCTCAACACACACACACACACACACACACACACATATACATACCTTACACTTACACACACACATACATTACACATATGCATACACATACATTACACATACATACACACATAATGAAAAAGGTTCCAGCCTTACCCAAAGATCGGTCACTACAAGCTCTAAGCTCATTCCGGGAGGGTAACAGTTGGTAAACATGTGTCCAGCACGTGATCAAGACCAGGTGAAACACATACCTGTACATACATTACACATACATACACATACATACATAAATAAATACACACACATATATAAACACTTACTTAGAATATCGGACCATTGGAGCACACACAGTCACCAGGTCTTTGGTTTCAAACAGCTCCATTGGCTTTAAATAGGTTCCTTCTTGTGCCGTCACTGCCATTATCCAATCGCTCAAGGGAATTTTTTTTGTTAAAATACGTCGTCGATCCAATTTCTCCTCAAACTATGTAAAATCTTCCCTAATAGTTAATTAATTAATTATCTTCTCAAAAAATGTAAAATCTACCCTGAAAGTTAAATACAGGTATATCCTAAAAAAAATTATGTTTTACAAATTTAGTTTGGAAATTAGTCTGACCTAACCCCAGTCACTTTATGATAGTTTACACCCATTATAGGTATTATTACAGAATAACTGGGTTTTTGACTAATATTACCACATTAGGCTGGGTCCTGGAAATTTGCCCCAGGTCACTTTATGATAGTTTGCCCAGGTTAGGTCCCGGTAGTCTGTCGAGGTTAGGTCCCGGTAGTCTGCTGTTAGGTTAGGTTAGGTCAGGTCAGACTAGTTTCCAAATTATGTTTATAATATCTCGAAAACGGGGCATTTGAAGAAGAAAAACCACAGAAGAAAAGTGTCTCAGAATGGTCCAAAATTAGTGAAAGAAGTAGGAAAGTACAGCATCTTCTAAATATATCAAAATAATACTTTGGTATTCCAACTGGGAAGTTAAATGTAAACACTGTGACGGTGTGTGTGTGTGTCACCATTACTGGTTTTCAAAAGGTAAACAAATAAACAAACTTTATCTTTACCAATAATAATGGACACATTTTATTAATAAACTACATGATAGGCAGGAATGATGTAGTTTATGCTGTAATGAAGTCAAATGCAATAAATATTAATAATTATTGAACTTATTTCCAACATATAATCTATAGAAGTATATGGTAAGTGGTAACCTTGTACGAGTGTTCCAATCCCTAGATGGAATTTATAAGCAAGTTATTATTATATTGAAATATATAGTATTATACAAATTATATAAACTCTAACTAAGTATAACCATATAATCTATCTAAATAATCATATTGTAAAACCGGTACATTAATTGTGATATATTATACATTATTTAGTTAGTATTAAATATATAAGAGTGAGTGATAGGAATGAAACACTTCTTCATACCTAGTAATGTACAGTTGCCAAAAAAGTATTGCGACAACTATTGATATAACATTAATTAATATCCATAGCTGTTTGTAGGGATTATTATAAGTATGTATTACAGAAGGATATGTATATTTCCTTCTATTATACATACTTCTAGTGGTGGATATTACTATTATGGTTAAAAGTTCTATCAAGAATTATCGCAATATATTTTTTGGCAACTGTACAACATAGCCCACCAGTGTTTAAATCCCTCAACATATTTAAAATACCTTATTATTTCCATTACTAGGGCAGGGAGGAGCCGGAAATGTACCACAGGCAGCACAACACCTGGGTAAATATATAGTCCTGCCTTATATGTAGGATAGCATAGGATTTAATAAGGATAGATGGTGTTTTGAGAGTATTAATATGAGGATGGTAGTGAATTGGTTGTTTATAACGTAGGATAGGATAGGATGTAATAAGTAGGACAGCAGGATAGGATATAATTAAGTAGGATAGGATGTAATAAATAGGGGATAGGATGTAATAAGGGTACAATTCTTTCAATAAATACCGTAATAAGTAGGATAAGATAGGATGTATTAAATGTGCTTTGAGAATTTTCATGAGGATGGTAGTTAATTCGTTGTCTCTACTGTAGAATAGGATGTAATAAATAGGATAGGATAGGATGTACAGTAATACGTATAGGTTGTTTGAGAGTTATTAACAGTATGGTGGTGAATTTGTTGTCTCCACCATAGGGAAGGATACGGTATAGATCAATACTTAATGATAGGTTATGAACTTTGAATATTGTCAGTCTACCGTTTCGTTGGTGTATTTAATGGCTCAAGTTGTGCTTATTAGTTAGATATAATGCTGGTAATTCTTCTTCTTATGTTCTTAATTAGTTTATTGGATAAAATTACAGAAGAACTGAGTTCACTATATTGTATATTTTAGTATCATTACCCACTATTTTGGACCATTCTAACACACTTTTCATCTGTGGTGCTTTTTTCGAGATATGCCCCGTTTTACAAACATAATTTGGAAATTAGTCTGACCTAACCTAACCTAAACCACAGCAGACTACCGGGACCTAACCTGGGCAAACTACTGGGTATAAACGGTGTAAACTATCAAAAAGTGACAGGGGCAAATTCCCGGAACCTAGCCGGATGTGGTAACACTGCACGGCCCTAGCAAGAACGCAATACTTCTGTAATAATGCCATTTATTGTATAAAAAAATTGTTAATAATGTTTTCAGAAGTGAGTGAGCGATTTCAGTAGTGAGTAGCAGGAGAAGAAAGACATATTGTGTTGTGAGGAGAAGCAAAAGGAATAAACAGAGATATGGGGCCCAAGCTGACTGACTTTGAAGTGTTGGCCACCATCGGCAGCGGTTCACACGGCACCGTTCGTAAAGTCCGGCGGCGCTACGATGGTCAGGTCTTGGTGTGGAAGGAACTCAATTATGGGGCCATGACTGAGGTGGAAAAACAGGTGGGTACGTTACATTTATGGATGGTATGTGAGAATAGCCTTGGTGTTGACAATAGTGCAGTACCATTACAATGGCTCTGTAGGGTGTGTCTATGGAGTCATCGTACCGGTACCATGCCATCATATTGGCTACACCACAGAAGTTCTTGCATACAACCCCTCATCTTGATAAATACAGCCTTAGTTATTCTCTCCTAATTAACCTATCCTCATATTAACATTGCCTTTGTAAGATCATGTGCCATTTTCCAACAGGGTCTGGTAATGGAGGTAAACCTTTTACGTGAGCTGCGACATCCTAATATTGTGAGGTTCCAGCACCATATTGTTGACCGTCGGGCCACCACACTCTACATCCTCATGGAGTATTGCCCCGGGGGTGACCTGGGGCGCCTGGTCTCAAGATGTAGGCAGACCTCCACCTTCTTAGAGGAGGGGTTCATTTGGAGGGTTCTCAGTCAGGTATGGTACTCTCACATTATCCACATTAATGGTAAATTAGAGTACTGCAGAATCCTCCAATTTAGGACACAAAACAGATCATGTATTCATAACATTGAGGTGATTTGTTTCTTGGGATAATTTGATGGAAATACTCAATTTACCAAAATGTTCTCCCCATTTATCACATTTTACTATGGCTTCTTCAGATTAGTATTTATGTGTGTTAGAATTACTGTAATAGTAAAATAGTGTTACCTCGTATAGTACATATTTTATTATATAATTTTTTTTTTTATCACTCCGTATACTTTACTGCATGATACATTAATTCACACTTGATCTTATTGTAATTTTTATAAACATATTTTTTGCATTCTCACTCTTTGATAAGAAATTAAAACTACTGAGCATAGGCAAGCAGTATAAAAAAAATAGTTTGATTATTGATTATTTCTAATGACTTGATGCCCTAACATAATGCTACCCTTCTTTGACCTATCTAGATTTGTCAGGCCCTGAAAGTATGCCATGACCGTACTCTGCATCACGGCCGATTGGTTTTGCACCGGGACATCAAGCCAGCCAATGTGTTTCTGGACAGTGAAGGTCGGGTCAAGCTGGGTGATTTTGGCTTGGCACGTACACTTAACTCTGAGGCCAGCTTTGCCACCACCTACGCTGGAACTCCTTACTACATGAGTCCGGTGTGTTGTGTGTTTCAAATGCAGTATATATCTTGTTTCTCTCATGGACACACTGTTTTTGCTGGAATGTCATTGGGATAATTATTTCCTTTTGTGGCTTTTTATCTGTTATCATTACTGTAATATAACTGAAATTTTATTTACAGGAGGTAATGCAAGGGCGTGACTACAATGAGCGGAGTGACATCTGGTCTCTGGGATGCCTGGTGTATGAACTCTGTGCTCTCCACCCTCCCTTCCAGGCTTCAACACACAGGGACCTTGCTGCCAAGATCAGAGAGGCCAGGTGGGTATGCCAATATGACATATGGGTGAATGAATGTCTTTGGGGAGGTGTGGGAATAAAGGAATATACAGTTATAGTACTGCATTACTGTGACTACATTATTATGACTTTGGGAACTGGGTGGATTTGTGGCATAAAGAATTAATGGATAATGCTTAAGAGGGTGTGTGACTGGTTAGTTAAATACAGTGGCCTCCTGATATAGTGCAGCTCTGATACAACCCATCCTCACACAGGTATGACAGCATCCCCATACAGTACAGTTGCCAGTTGAAGGAGATGTTGGCCCTGCTTCTCACCTATGAAGACTACCTGCGACCCTCAGCCCTCACTGTTCTCCACCATGCTTCCCTCGTTGCCAACACCTCCGGGGGAAGTCTGATGGAGGAGCAGAAGACAAAGGAGGAGGAAGCTCTCTGTCGGTCACTTGAAAGCAGTGTCCTCCTCAGAAAGTATGGTCATGTGGACAAGTGTGTAGATGAAGATAATGTGGAGGAGCAAAAAAATATGGATTTTACAAATTGTAGGGATGTTGAAGAAGGGAAAGGAGGTTGTAAAGAAGATAGGCAAAGGAGGGGAAGTGTGGGTGTGGAGGGAAGTGATGTGGAAAATGAGGAAAAAGAAGAGAACAGAGAAGAGGAATTTGAGAAAGAGGACGTCTACAACCAGAAAGAATATGAGGCACATGGAGACCAAGGTGAAAGTATAGATGATTTGCCAATTGGTGAAATTGGTGATGATGCAAAAGAGGATGAGAATTGGGCTATAAAATTCAAGGAAGAATTCACAAAGCAAGCCAAATCCAGATTAAAGGAGTGTCCAGCCATAACTGTGTCCCCAATGACTGAGACATTCAGAGTACCAAGGAGAGAGGACATAGAGGCTCCCAATTCTGAAATATCACCAGATCTTCCAGGACTAGCACATCTTAGGTACAACTCTGATGCTGAGGAAGAATCTGAGGAGATAAGGGTCAAGGAAAGGCAGAAAAAAGACCGGACAGAACGACTGGATCGCGGTGACCAAGAGAGACGGGCAAGAGAATGGCCAGAGAATGGTGGTGGCCGGGGGAGACGATCGAGGGAATGGCCCAGACGGTCAAACAGCATGGACCCGGAGAGACGGACGAGGGATCAGGTCAAACGATCAGACAGTACTGGCCGGGAGAAGAGGCCACGGGTGCGTCATGATAGCAGTGAGTCATGTCTGGGGGAGACTGTGGAGAGAATCTGTCATACAGCAAGGGTGAGAGAGGTGGTAGGGAAGCTGGAGTGTGCCTGTGGGGGCATCTCCACCAGCAGTTGGCGTGAGAGGCTGGTGGCTCTGAGGGAGGCAGAGGTGGGAGTGCGGGAGAGAGAGGTGGCGGTTAAAGAGCGGGAGAGAGAGGTAAGGGAGCGAGAGCACCGTGTAACAGCCATGGAGCGAGAGGCCAGGCAACACCTCGTACGGGCTCAGATCTACCTCAGACAATCCCGACCAAGGCAGAATGCAGCCACATCCCCTCACCGGCCGGAGTCTGACCTGGATACAACTGTGAGTGCTGATCCGGGAGATGAGCGGATCAAAACCATCTCTCGCCCTGACCCACAGAAGATCAACAACCCATTTCTAGAGATGCGAGGAATTCAACCCCAGCCCGAGAAGCATGTTTCCTTCCGGGAGAGGACTGACCGATTCAAGAGTAACACACTGGACAACCCCAAGAGTCGGTGGAAGAGGGGTAACATATTTGGTCTGGTGGAAGGAAAGAAGGAATCAAGAGAGAAAGTGAATGATGATACAAAGGATAAAGACACAACCAAGCCAGGTACTCTGTTAACAGAGGACAAAAACCAACAACCTCAGCCACCTCACACCTCCGACTTGTCCAGAAATCCTCCACCTCAAGCATCAGAGCATCCCAGACTGAGAAAGCGTCAAGGTAGTGTGGAAACACTGATACGTCGCCGTAACAACACTGGGGATAACAAGGAGAATCAGGTACAGGGTCCTAAACATAAACCTGTACCAGAACTTAAAGGGAAGCTCCTTGGGACACGTGCAGGACTCAAGGCGGGCAGTAAGCAGGTCAAAGGGAAATTGCCTGTTAGAAACACTAGGGCACGGGTACTCCAGTTCTATAATGTGGTATAATTAAAAAGACACTTCTTCAATTTTGTAATTAGTGAATTCTATCGCTAGATCTGCAAAAGCGTTCTTTTACAATAAATTAAACAAAAAAATTCACCGAGTGTTAAGTACAAGGAAAGTGTTACAGTACAATAATATAAATAGATGCACCATGTCCAGCAGTGTTGTAATTAGACACCTTGTTGTGGGACCTTGACCCTTTCAAACATTTTGAGTCTAATGTTTGTTAGAATTAAGCTGTGCAGATTATTTATAAGTGTAACTGTTAATTGTTGGTTCTGCTATATCATGACTTTTAGAGTAAAGAAACAGTTATCATAATGACTGACTATTGTCTACATAAAGTTACTGTGACTATTATCAGACTCCTCAACTTTAGGTGAAGGATAAATTCATTTTTAAATATTCAGGTAGTATGTTTTGACAATGCCATGGTGTCAGGAGACTCGTGGAGTGTATGAGTTCCCCTTTCTTTGTAAGACTGATTTCTAGCTACATTTCTATGTCTTTTACACAGGGATATAAGTCCAGCCCCACTAGCACAATGCATGTGCTCTGTCTCTTGACAACTTGTAGTCAGTTGAGCACATCATGGGTAAGATGCATGGACAAACAGTTGCCTGTAGTGATGTGGACTGCCAGTAAATATTTTAGGGACTTTTGTGCTACTTCAAACCCCAGCCATTCCATTTCAGTTCTTCAGCTGTCCTGCTTTTACTTTTCCAGTGCAGTATTTCATTTGTGCTTGCTGCCCCACTTATCCTATGGGGTCTTCCAAGTCTTGGTCAGTCTTGTTTTATCCTCAAATCTAATTAAAGATAAGAAAGTTACTTAAATTTCAGAATAGAAAGTGCTGCTGCTCAATGGGAAAGTTATGTCATGTCTTTTCCTTACGTCATGTTTTCCATATGCCATATTAAACTAATGATTAGCAAGGTAGGAATATAATAATGTAGGAGAGTGCTGGAGCCTCTTTGCAGGATATATAACTATTCAGGATTATTATGCTGTAGGTTTGACAGTGCAAGTCAGGTGATGCCAGTGAAAGTCGATGAACATTTTATAGTCATACAGTATTTTACTATAATAAAATATCTATTTTATCCAAAATATTTTTTTATATACCTTTCATACTTAGGGTAATGGTATATAACTTTATGAACTATCCTACCACAGAGGTAATTAATATATATTTACTTTTTATTTTCTTTACTGGTTAGCCTATATTGACTTCATGATTCGTCAGTAAAGAAAAGCCATGGATTGCTTATAAAGTAATTTATGTGTTAGACTTTTCAGAGGACGGTGGCTGCCACTATTAAGTGGCAATAAATGAAGGCCGCGTACGAGCCACTTTTTCGTGGCAGCCAGAAATAAATGGTGACCGGCCGCCGGGTTTACCCGCCACACCACGGTGGCTCACCACTGACGACTAATAAGATAGAAGAGCCATGTGATGACATAAAGTATACCTCACTGATATCCTTGGTGGAACTGCCCAAGGTTCATATAGATATATGAACCCTGGAACTGTCTGTGGTTACCATGAAAAAGTGGTCCGTGCGCAGGAGTGGATAGCAGGTTTCACAGCATCCCACCACGGATCAGTGGCAGCCATGCCATCGTCCACTAAAAAGTGTCTGGTGTGAAGGAATGATGAGAACCACACCACATGTCAAGGTAAAACTAATATAAAATATTAATGACCTTTATTAATGTCCTCTTACAAAGAAAAATGTGTATATGTAGATAATGACAAGTGTGTAAGACCATAATAAACCAAAACAACCATAAAGGGTAAAAATAATACTGGTGTAAATAATGCCTCCGAAGAAAATGTATAAAAAGAGTTAGTGACCGTCCGTGGTGAGTGTGTAGTGAGGGAGGTGAAGCCAACACAGGCGGTGTTTATACTCTATACTCACTAATATTGGACATGTACCTTATTTATAACATAGTGGTGTATGTTATATATCTCCCTGGTGTTACTGGTGGATATTAATACTGTAGGGAAGTATAAGGAGTCATGGTGATCAGAGAAATAGCATTAATAATGACCTTCTCTAGTGAGTATATGTGACTGTTGTTGTTGTTATAGCTATACCGCTTCTAGTAAATAAACATTATTATTACTACAGTACTATATAATTATTTATTATATGCTGCTGCATATGTGTATTCTCTGATAAGCCTCAAATTATAATAAAAACAGTGTGGTTTAGATAGAAAGAGGGAGGTATTATTGTAATGTAGCTTGTATGAATATGTTAAGTTACGGTAATTGTATCATCCATTACAACCATTGATAGTTACAGTTACATGTAACTTATCTCATATCTATGTAAGTTGTATTTTCAGTTACAAATTAATTTAAGAGTTTTGGCTTTTTTTTTATGATCAATTTGGTTGACATTGATTTGGGAGTTGTTGCCTTTTCATTTGTATCTCCCCTTGGATTATGTTTCATATTAACAGACTGAGTTGGTTGTATTTCAGATGAGTGAAGCCTCCACCTCAGACACAAACAGTCAACTTACCACACCATCATGGATATCCCGTTACCTGAGGAGATTCCACTACCTGGGGGTACTCGCCCCGGCCCACGCCATCCCCCACCCCATATTGGCCCAGGGAGGAGTCTGCTAGGTGCCCCACCTAGGATGTCCCATCCCCCACCTCATATCAGGCTCCCTTCTGGTCCCCCTCCTGACTTGTCCAAACCTCCACCCATATTCAGTAGACCTCCTCCCATCTTGGCCTCCCCACCCCCTAGTATGTTATCCAGTCCACCACCTGGTTTTGGAAGGCTACCTGCCCCTGGATTCCCACCACCACCTGCTGAGAGGTATATATAGGTCCCTGCATTATATTACACTTTTTGTTCTGTTGCTACCTAATCAATATCAGATAATATATGTTTTAACAGTATTATTTTTTGTAAGTAGTATATATAGGTGACATAAGTACTGTATGTTAATGATTTTAATTATTATGTAGCTCATTATACTTATTTCTATTTTTTTATTTCCACTCTGTACCTCGTCTGGTATGAATATTAATACAGGTATCCTGTATTTAACCATAGTCTTCTTCTTTTCCAATAATGTTTGCAGCCAATACAGTCTCAAAAAATTCTTGCATCAGTTTTGCTGGTGTCTGAAACCTATTAGCTGGTTAGCCTTTTTGGTATAAGCTGTGAATAATAACCATCAGCCAGAAAGCAAAAACATAGAGGTGTATTTCAGTAAAGGGAGGTGTGTGGGTAATTGTCAACTTGTTGGCAGGTATTCTCCAAGCCGAGTCACTACCGATGACGATGACAAGGAAGCCCCGGGTACTGGCCCAGGTCTCATGCCCCCCAAGCCACCTACACCACCTGGTTTATCCCAGTTACTACCTACAACAGCTCCTCCTACTCCTGCCACACCCACATCTACTTCTGCCTCAACTCCAACTACCCCAGTTACATCCACACTTGGCTCAGTCACCACAACCCAAAGCCAGTCCCCATCAGACCCACCCACCAACAAGACTCCCCTTCCAAAGGTCCTAGGAAAGCTAGAAGCCAAGAAACGGCTTCAGGCATACACCGGAAAGGGCCTAAATAAAGTGCCGTCCTTCTCGCTGATAAAGACTGCCAAGCCAGCGGCCAAGTCAGCTCTAACAGGTGAAGATGAGGAGCTTGGGACAGGGAAGGAGGCCAATAAAAAGAATCTAGTTCAGTCCAAGAAGAAGAAAAAAGAGGAAAAGGTGTCAATCATTGAGCAGATTCGAGATGAGGAGTCACGCCTGAAGGAAGCTCTTGGCTTAAAAAACATGATGTTTTTAAACCCATTTGGGCCGGGTCTCTCACATATTGCCAAACTTCTGGACAATCCTGAGGAGTTAAAGAAATTTGAGACCAAAGGAAAGACTATGAAGCATAGGTTGGAGGAGTACGAGTCCAGACACAAGGAGAAGGAAAGGAAAAGGGAAAGAGATAGAGAAAGGGCTTCAGATAAAGACAGAAGTATTAAGGAGAGGGAGAAAGATAGAGACAAAAGAGATAGAGATAGGAAATCAGACTCAGGAGCAGATGTGTCTGAGAAATCAGACAGCAAGTCATCAAAGGAGGCAGTCAGAAAGCGTCCCAGACACTTACCCAAAACTTGGAGGGAGTTTAAAGAGGAAAAGTTTGATTTTGACTTGGTGCGGCAGGTAAGGCGGGATCAGCTGAGACGGAGGAGGAGCAGAAGTGGAAGCAGAGATCGTCGCAGGAGGAGCCGAAGTGGAAGTCGAGAGCGACGCAGAAGAAGCAGGAGTTCCAGTAGAGAGCGTATCCGTGCAGTCGAGGAGTCGAAAATCATGGTGTCAGTGTGGGCTAAGAGTCTAAATGGGGATACCAAAGAATATCCACCCAAGTTGGTCCACTACACCAGTACCCAGCCTTCAGTATCTTATGCCGTCAATTCTGAACGCTATAAAGCCAACTACTACACTCGCACTGAACAAGAGGTTCGTTCTCCCAAGGAGTGGCCTATTATGGAGGAGTTTTGGGCAAGGATGAGTATGGATGATACCTCAGCAAAGCCATCCCTCACCTCACCAGCTTCACGGTCCTGGTACCCAGAGGTGTGGGATCTAACAGAGAAAGTCAGAGAACCAAAAGCAGGAGGTGAAGGGAAGGAGGTTAAAATTGTGGCCCCGAAATCTCGCTGGGACTCTGACAATGAAGAGGGTGGGGAGGAGAAGCCTCAGCTATTCCCTGAGGACTTGGAAAAGATCCCCACAGAAACTCCCAGTGCTGAGGTTGATGATAATGAGAAGACAGCTAAAGTGCCCATAAATGAACTGGTCTCTGAAGAAAACAAATCATTGAGGGAGGAGGAGAACTTGTACCCAGATGGATTGACGGAGGAATATGAAGCTTTTATGCAGATGCTGGGTGGAGGAAATGCCCCTACCACTAAGGAGGAGGGTGAAAAGGATATGGAGAGTGGTGATGGAGTGAAGGCAATGATGGAGGTGGATGAGGGTGAAAAGAAAGACAGCAGAGAGCAGACGGCTCTTGGGGAACTCAAGTGGTTTGATTATGATGATGACAGACACACGGTAGAAAGTAAAGAAAAGTCTGCTAAAAGGTGGGATGAAAGAGGTGCCAAACTGGACGAGAAGGAGAGGGTTACCAGGAGGGAAGAAAAGGGAGCAAAGGATGAGGAGGAGAAGGAAAAGTATGCACAGAAAGACGAGAAGGTAGCAGGAGAGGAAGAGAAGGAGAGGCATGCCAGGAGAGACGAAAGGGACACAAAGGAGGAGGAGAAGGAAATACATGCAAAGAGATTGGAGAGAAATAGCAAAGAAGGAGACAAACACACAAGCAGGGATGAAAGATACACCAAGTCATATGGAAGAGACGAGAGGTACACAATGAAGGATGAGAAATATGGAAGGGAGGAAAAGTATAGAAGGAGTGAAGGAAGGGAAGAGAAACAGAGGGAAGAGGAGTTCTTACCTGCAGATGTGGTGGTAAAAATAGAGAAAGACACAGATGAATCAGAAGAGGACAGAAAGGTCAGAAAGAAACTGGAAAAGAAGAGAAAGAAGGAACTGAAGAAGGCTCTGAAGAAACAAAAGAAAGCAGATAAGAAGGCCAGGAAGAAAGCTAAAAAGGAAAAGAAAAAATCGGAAAAGGAAGACGAAGACAGTGATGAAGAGAGCGATTGGAAGGATGAAGGTGGAAGTGATAGCCCAATGTTGGTTGAAGTGAAGAAGGAGAAAGAAGATTATGATGAGGAGGAAGAAGGAAAGTACGACATGGAAATAAGAGAATCATCACCAGAGAAAATTATAGAATGGGAGAAGAAGCGAGAAGAAGGAGGGTGGAGAGAGGATGAACAAATGAGGGAAGCACACCTTGAAGATGAGACAAGGAGGGACAGGAGAGAAAGGGAGAGAAGTTTTGAAGCCTGGAGGGAGAGGAGTAAGGAAGATGCCGAATGGAGGGAAGGAAGACAGTGGAGAGGTGAGGAGAAGGCTGAGGGATGGAGAGATGTAGGGAGTAGGAGAGATGAGAAAGAAGAAGAATGGAGGGATGGGAGGAAACGAAAAGAAGAAGTATTAAGTGAATGGAGGGAGGAAAGAAATTGGAGAAATGAAGAGACAAAAGATTGGAAGGAAGGAAGAAACCGGAGACAGGAAGAAGTAAGTGATTGGAGAGAGGGAAGAAATCGGAGAGAGGAAGAACCAAGTGAATGGAGGGAAGACAAAAGAAGGGAGGAAGAAGACTGGATTAAAAGCAGAAAACAGAGAGATGAGGAGTGGAGAGAATCAGCTGAGAAGAGGCAGAGAGATATGAGGACCACCAAGGAAGACTGGGATAGAGAACAAGATGAACCAAGGAAGGAGAGTTGGGAAAGAGACAGAGTGAGGAAAGAAGAATGGGATAGAGAAAGAAACAGAATTAGCAAGGAAGGATGGGAGAGAGAACATGATGAAATGAGGGGAGAAGACTGGGAGAGTGAGAAAGATGGAACAAGGAAGGAGGAATGGAACAGAGAAAGGGATGGAATGAGAATGGAAAGATTGGAAAGAGAAAGAGAGAGAGCACCCAAGGAAGGAAGGGAAAGAGGTGGAGCAAAGAAGGAAGGATGGGAGAGAGATATGGAGGAATGGAGGGATCTGATGAGGGAAAGAGGCCGAAAGAAACACGAAGGAAGACAAGAGGAGGAGGAAGAAGAAAGAGACTGGAGAGAAAAAGATCAGAAGAGTAGGGAGGAAGACTGGAGGAAAGAACAGGAGGAGAGGGATGACAACTGGAGAAGAAGGCAAGAAATTGAAGGGAGCAGCAACAGCGACGAGGAAAGAGAGGAGTCAGACGAAGACCCCACAGCAGGAAGGAAGAGAGACGTGGAAGAGGAATATGAGGAGAGGCCCAGGAGAGGGTATGTAAGGGATTCAGAAGCCAGCGGAGATGAGAGCCCGTCTTACACTCCACCCCGGCTATCCCTTACCCCGGAAAAACGTCCATCAGGGCAGAGCGACATGGAGGAGAGTGACTACGGGGAGCCGCCTTCCCCGGAATCCTCTCCAGACTTGATGATCGGACCTGACCGGAGATCATCAGATAGTGAAGAGGAGGAGGAGGACAGCAAGAGGGATGGAGGTATAAAAAGGAAGAGAATGAGGAAGAGGAGAGAGGGAAGCTGGAGTAGAGATGAAGAGGAGGAAGAGAGTTCTGACTCCTCCCGCAGCCCCCCCACCACCAGTGACACCTCTGGCTTCTATGACTTCAGTCCTCCCCCAAGCCCTAGGTCTGACCATGGTGTAAAAACTTTTGGAACACACATCAGCCTAGAGGACATCCCATACCCCTCCAAGGACATGGGGCGGGAACGTTACAGTCCCTCTAATATGTCCATGTCCCCCTCCCCTCCTCCTGCCCCACCACAGCCATCCCTTGAGACCATACCTGTGCCTCTGGACCCCAAGAAGATTCCCATGCCTCCGTCTGGTATACCCCTACCCACCCTGCCCCCACCCCTCCAACAACCTGCCTTCCCTTTCCTTTCTGTCCCTCCACCCCCAAAGCCTCCCCTACCCCAGTCCCAGAGTACATTATCCAAGTCACACTTCTCACATCAGCCTCCACCTAGTCCTTGTTACCCCTCCCTCTCTGTGCCTCCCCCATCCATGCCCCCCATGACCACCCCACCACCCCTTCCCTCTCTGGCCATCCCCCCTCCTTGTGGCCCCACCCCAGCCATGGCCTCCCCCAGCGGCAATGGGACTGAGCCAGCAATCGAGAGGTCTGATGGAGAGGAAGAGATGGAATTGGTAAAGAATAAGGTTGTGCCTCCCCCAGTGGTGCTACTGTCTCCAACCTCCATCCCTGTCCCCAGCTCCTTGCACAAGTCCCCAAAGTGTCCCACCCCAGACCACTCTGCCACCACAGAGGAAAAGACCAAGTGGGTGGCAGAGGAGCGTGATAAAAGTGAGGATGGGGCAGTGCGTAGTGTAAGAGTAGCCCCCATCACATTCAGACTGGGTGGGGCACGAGGTGGTGGAGTACTGAGGGAGAGGCTCCCTGGATTCACACATGAGGAAGACGAGGATGAGGCCCGGGGCCCTACACTACCACGCACCTCCCCCACCCCACCTACCCTATCTCTCACCCCACCCCAAGTTCCAACAGGGCAAGAGACTACAATGGAGGAGCAGCAGGTGAAGGAGGAGGAGCAAATGGATGAGAAACAGTTGGCAGAGGACCCTGAATCTGAGGCTGATGGAAAAGCTGGAGCCGAAGACAGTCCTGTTGTCCCTGAGAGAGACTGGGTCCGAAGGTCAAGGTCACCACGGAGAACACGAACCCGGCGAAGTAGGTCACCTCAGCGACGGAGATCTCCAAGGCGTGGCAGCCCTCCCAGGACACAGTCACCAGAGAGAAGCAGGTCACCACGCAACCGTAGGACATTTGGGAAGGCTCGGTCTCCCGGCCGAGGCAGATCCCCGCCTAGAGAAAGGTCACCCAAGAGAAGCAAGTCACCCAGGAGGACCAGGGACTCTCGATCCCGCAGTCTGTCCCCTCGACGTCTTGCCCTACGCAGGTCCCCAGAGAGAAAGAGGAGAATGTCCCCAGAACACAAGAGACCTCGAGTTAGCCCTGACCGTGGCCGTCGGAGAGAACCTGGCAGTCCCCACCGCCCCACTAGGACCATCAAGTCCCCAGTGCGGGTCCATGGGGCAGGACGGGCAAGGAGAGAGAGAAGGTCCCCTGGCCGAAGGTACCACAGCCCCAGCAGTTCTCCGCCACGGGATGAACGGTACTATGATCGCCTTCGTAGCCCCACCCCACCTCGGCCACATGGCCCCAGAACACCAGAGAAATCTTTAGAGGGCAAGTTCAGTCCTCAGCAGGAGGGACCAGCCCCATGCAGTCCAGGATCCACAGTCAACAGGGGATATATGAGCCCAGAGGGGCGGGGTGGCAGGTCAGAGTTTGCCCGAGGCCCCAGCCCAGGGCGAAGGGGAATGGGACGGCAGCAACACAGTCCCCGCCCACGGAGTCCTGAACACCATTACCGTCGCAGCCCCACTTGGAACAGCCCACAGTATGCCAGCCCTGACCACTCCCCCAGTCGTAGGTGGTCCCCATCCCGACCCCATGCTAGATCAAGCAGGTCCCCACCTCGGACCCAAGTTCGTTCCTCCCCCCGACCCCATGCTCGATCCAGCCGGTCCCCACTACGACATTCCAGATCCAGCCGATCTCCAGGACCTCGGTCCCCTTCCAGCAGGTCACCTTCACCTCGGTCTCCTCTTAGAAGATCTTCTATATCTCGGTCTCCTCTCAGGAGGAGCTCCATGTCCAGGTCCCCTCTACGAAGAAGCTCCATGTCCCGGTCCCCTCTACGTAGAAGTTCCATGTCTCGATCTCCCATCAGGAGAAGTCCAATGTCTCGGTCTCCCATCAGGAGAAGCCCCTTGTCCAGGTCCCCTCATAGGAGAAGTTCAGTGTCCAGGTCTCCCATTCGGAGGTCACCCCTACGTAGGTCACCCAATAGAAGGTCTCCACCAAGACGGTCCCCAGGTAGACGGTCACCAGGGCGGGGCAGGACTCCACCCAGAAGGTCAAGGTCGCCCCGCCATTCCCCCTCCCCCGGGACACGCCAAGGGGAATACAAGTATCGGCGTGGCTGGAGCGGTGAGGAGTGGGAGGGCCCAATGGGAGTGGGTTCAGAGCGATGGGGTTCAAGAGACTACTCTAAGCTATCCCCCGACTCCTACCGTGGCTCTGGACGTCCAGAGGCAGCTGTCAAAATTGATGCCGACTCCACCATCAGTGACTCAGAGCTGGCTGGGAGGAGAGAGCAGACAGGGCGAGGTACCAGAGACTCCTCTGCCTCGTCCTCACCTCGGGACTCTCCTCGGCGGCTGACGCTGGACGAAAGGCTGCAGCAGGAACACGGGGTGGAAGTGGAACCCCGTCCTGTCCCTGGCCCTGCTCCTGGTACCCACCCCGCCTATCCCTGGCCTTACCACCAGCACCACCTCCAGGTCAGTACTATGTACTATATTGTGATGACTTGTTCTGTTTCTGGCAATAATGTACTGGTTCCCACACTCTGTCTACCAGGCTGTCTATAGCTGTGATGCTATTGTGATATTTCCATTATAAAAGAGTCTCCAATTATCCCACTTGATTCTGCAGAGTTGAATCCTTCTCTTCCAAACTATGCAAAATTGCAGCAGACATTTATATACTGCAACTGGATATGTTTACACAATTTATTTATGCTGGAATATATTAAAATCATATAGGCTACAATATTTAATGTGTCAGTTGGAAGAGAACTGATGCATTTTTGCTTGATTAAAATATATTCACTTACTTACTCTCACACTTATTCACTCTCTTGTTTGATTCTCTCACTGTTTTTCATTCATTCCATCTTGTGTATTTCTGCCTACTTGTTCTGTTGTCAAATTTTTTTTCTGTCACTCAGTGCTATTCTTTCCTCACCAACAGGTTCACCAACTCCACTATTCCTACGATGGGACGGAGGGTAACATAGGGACTGGCATGGGTCAGGATGGCATGATGGGGGCAGGAGGTGGAATGGGAATGGGGGAGGGGTCGTCGAGGGTGATCCAGGTGGGAAATATGCTACAGGTGTTGCCACAAGACCCTTCAACCACTGCCCCAACCCCCTCACCTATGATTGTACAGACAGGCAACGTCATCCAGGCAAGTATTGTTAATAATGACTAACCTACAGTAGCACAAGCCTATGGCATTTTAAATGTCATATCTTACTTTTCATGATTACGGCAAAAACAAATTTATTGGGGACATTGTAAATTAGTAGTGATGTGAAACTTTTTCAAATGTACAGTATTTGATTTGCTATATGAAGGTTTGTGTGCATGAAGTAGAGTTTTAGTTACTAATCCTAAAGCCACCAAATATCGTGAAAACACCCTTGTTGGTACCATTACAATTTCAGTATTTGGGATACATCTTCACTTTCCTATCTATACAGCCAGATGCTGGTTAATAAATCATAGTATGTGGGTTGTACAACTTTGAAATGGACAACCATACCAATGCTGTAACCTTGTCCTTATAGAGAAAAATGTTTTACTGATTACTTTTTACAGGTAGTACCAGCAGAGGTAGTGGGTGGGATGATGCAGGTGGTGGGTGTACCTCCACCTTGCAACTCCACCTCACCTACCCCAGTCCCGGAATCTACCCCACCCGAGGCGTCCCCCGGCGAGGCCACCACCATTACCCACCCTGCCCCGGCCATTACACCGGGCCCTCTATCTGTCTCGACTCCAGTGGCACCAGTTCCTGCCCCAACCTCAGCTCTCCTCTCCACCACTCAAGGACTTCCTGTGGCCAGACTTATCTCCCTTCTCCAACAGGTATGGCACACAGACATGATTAAAGGTGTCTGTTAAGATACATTTCCATATAGAGGGATATTATGAAGTGATTTAATACTTTGATTTTGAGATATTTGAATCCCACCATTATTTTTCCCTTTATGAAAAGTAATAGAATAGTTCTTAGAAATGTGTTTGTTTGTTTATTTCAGCAAATGCCAAGCATCGGAGAAAACCTCATTGACCCTGAAGCAGCTGCAGCAGCAAAAGAACAAGCAAAGCTAGAGAGGAGAGAGAGGAAGGAGAAACGAAGGAAGGAGAGAGAGGCACGAAGGGAAGCCAGGCAGAAAGAGAGGGAGAGGTTGAAGCTTTTGAAGGAGGAGATGGAGAGGAAAGTGGAGGAAGAGAAACAGTCCTCAGATACAGAAGATGAGGTCCTCATAAGAGTAAGCCCTTCTCTAGATTATCCATATTTGTTGTTATTTCTCTTTCTTAGTGTATGTTAATGGGGTGGACAAAGTTAATGTTATAGTGAACTCCATATTAGATAACATTATAACACCATGTGGTTCATACAATGCTCATAATCTTGAATTTATGCAGCCATCTGTACATGTGTTTGTTCCCCCTACAGGAGGCTATGTCAGAGGTGCCAGTGCTGGAGTCACTGGTGCCAGACTACGAGGTGGCTGGAGGTGGTGAGGATGAAGACGAGGATGAGGACGAGGAGGAGGCCAAGAGGAAGAAAAAGAGACTCCAGCCTGTGCTCCTCCCACCTGCTGATAAGGGTATTCTCCTCAGCCCCAGCTACAGGTACCAATACTGGCCTTAAAACCCTTAACCTTTGTAGGATGGGATTTTCAAAAGTCATTATAGTCCTTATTTAGTTTTTTTTTTTTTTCTTATCATATTACAAAATCAATCTGTATACATCTTACCTCATTGGCCCAGGGATATGCCATGACAAGTTGATATTTTATGTAGAGAAACAGTGTGAAATAAATATACTGAAGCTTCTTGCTGAAGAAGATAATAACAACACATTTAAAGCCATACTGTAGTTCCTAATTTTATTCTAATCTTTTCTTCATTCCTTATAGTTACCCTCACTATATGTAGACCTCCCAGACACTTCTTTTATTCCTACACCAAAGTTAACATTAATTCACCCACCACGACCTGACCTGTAGGTACCGTGAGGACTACCGACCCAAGGCTGTCAAGTTTGCTGATGGGATTCTACCCGGAGAAGGAACATCACCGTCTGGAGGAGAGGAAATCCACTCGCCTCCACCACCTACAACTAATACCATCAAGAAGAAGGAGAAAAAGTTTAGGAAGAAGAGGAAAGTTAAGGTGAAAGTAATTAAGCTGGTGAGTGATCTCGGTTCGATGTCAGACATTAATTTCTTAACTCTTTTTCCTGTAATGTACTATTAGGTTAAAAGCCACCTTTCTTTTCTAGATAATAATAAACTGTCATAAATGAGAAGAGTATACTTTCAACTGTAAAGAATGCATTCACTTATTGCCTTGGAATCTCCTTCCCTTCCAGTATAATGGTGATGACGGAGGTGGTAGCAGTGTGGGTGGATCTCCTCCTCCCCCTCCTCCATCTTCCTCACCCCCATTGGCTGCCCTCAAGCTCTACCCAGGCTACACCCACTACTCCTTCACTGCTCCAGGCACTGCTGTCATCTACACCCAGCAACCACAACACTATGGTAAGCTCACTGTAGGATACCAATGATGAATCAGCAAAAGTTTAAATGAGTTGTCCTCAGGAACAGGTTAGGTTAGGTTTTCCCCATATTGTGCCTGTTCCTAAGTTAGCCAGATCAGATTTGTTTGGGTTCAGAGAGTCTAGATTAGGTTGTCATCATACAAGGTCAAGTACTGGTATGGGGAGATATGCTTAGTTGAATTGGGCTTGACAGCTGTATACTATAATTGAGATTGGAAGTTTCCAGAGTGGAGTAAAACAGATTAACAGCAGGTAGAGAGGATTGGAAAACAGGCGATCCACTTGAAATTCCTTGTACATTATGACATGAAGTGCATTAATTAATGTGTGAGGGATTAGCTTCATTCATGATGACAACCGGCAGCATAGAAATTTAAAGAATGCACTTTAAATTAAATTATAATTTTCCATAGTACAGTATATAGTAAAAAAGATATTTTGTTAAGCAATCTTTTTGGTAACTATTAGGATCATCAAAGGGAAAAGAATGCCATGCTTCAGTTCTCTTTTCATATATCATTTGGTAAAATTATTTTCTTTTTATTATTTCCACAAATATTAACCATTTCACAATTTTTAAATATAAAAACTTAGAATTTTTCTTGCTTTCCATGTTTAGTACTGTACATAAAAAGTTGTCAAGAAAAAGTTTGAGGTAGGGATGCATAATTTAAAAGAAATAGAATATATGTTGTAGTGTATGTAATTACAGTTATATATGTATATTTTGTCAGAAAAAGTAATAGTCTTGGGTAGAACCAGAGGACAAAGTGACGTGGTGCAAAACTCTGTGGGTAAAAAACGTATATTGCATAGTGATGGCATGCATGAAGAGGTTAATTTCCTGAAGACTATACTGTATTGTATTATTTTATGGGATTAAAATTTATTGGGCAGGAGTGGGAGACCAGTATGGATGCAAAATTGATGTATGCTGGGAAAAAAACTATTGCTTATTGGTGAACATGCATGAAGGGGTTAATTTCCTGTCATCACAGTACCCAAGACAGGTGGTATCACACCTCCACTGGTCACGGGAGAGTCCGCTCCACTTTAGTGAGGGCAGGACAGTAGTAGCAGGCAAGGTGGAGCAGGTAATAATAGGTATGTAATGGTGTATGGTAGAATTGGAAATGTAGAATGCATAGACAGATTACATTTGATATACACCACTGAGGAGGAGCCTTTGTTGACAACATTTAGCTGCTGCTTTGGTCTGAATGAAGAAGTTGTAGTGAAAAGTTGTAAAAAACAAAGCTTCTCCTCATATGTTCACACAAGCCCGTATGTGTTAATTTCTGATTCCGTATATTGTTATCTCTCTTAAGTGTCTATCAATGACACTACCTCTTGGAATCACTGTATTTTTTCTCATATAAATGGCTCCCTCATCCTGCATCACTAAACAATTTTCAATTATTTTCCTGTGTCAGTCTGTCTCTATAACCTCTATGCAGTGTCTATATCTCCATGTTGATCTCTCTGTCTGATCTCCATATCTGACTCATATTATGTTATCTCCCAGAATACCTCCATATTTGTTTTTCTGTATTTTTCTTATGTGTAGATTATATTATATAGGTGTATATATTGATGTGCACTGTATCGAATTGTTTGTGTCATGACAGCATACTCAGCGGGGACCACCCAGGGGGCTGTTGCTGTCCCTGCCAGCTTGGTGGTTGGGGCGGGAGGTGGAGCAGCTGGGGCTGGGACTGGGGTGCTACGCTACCCTGGCTACGTTTATACCACTGTCTACTCCCCCGGCCCCACCCAGTATGTCCTCCCTACCCCAGCCCCTGCCTCAACCCCAGCACAAGATCCCACTGTGACACAGAAGCTCAGCAAGATATAATATAGTATTTGTCCTGCTCTGTACACTACTGTCTTGTCTTACCAACAGTGGCTGTCATAGGCAGATGATAAAGACGATGATGAATAAACACAAATAAAAGACCTGGGATGTGGTCTCAATCTTGGCTGAACATTTTAAGTGCAGGATGAACACTGGCCTCAGATGCTGCCACAAGCTCAGTCCTCTTCATGCTCACAAAAAGTGAAATTGTAAAGAAAAACAAGATAATTACAGATATGAATTTCAAGTATGGCATTATAATAGTTCATTGAAAAATAGTACTGTACAGGAAATGTATCTAGCTGTTCCCAGGGACTCGACCCACCTGATGGTAGGCGGGTGGATTTTGTGACTGTTTGGCCCCCACAGCTTCCTTCCTTGGTAGCCTTGGGGTTGGTGCCACGATGTAGACGCCGCCACTCCAGGACCGCAGTTGGATTGTTATGTGCCTTACTCTTCAGTTAGAGGGAAGTGAGGAATGGTAGAGATAATGGTGAAGGAGAAGAGTGGACCTTGGATGATTGTAATGTTGGCACAATGCAGACCAAATTATCCTTGCGTTATCCTGGCTAGAAAATGGTGGCTCAAATTATAAAACTCAATCGACTGGCAAAATTGTTATGATACTTGAGACTCAATCATCCCCCAAATATTCCTGGTTGATGAACTTTTAAAGGTTGGAAAGTCACATTTCTTTTTCTCTTATATTTATAGATATTTTGATAGTTTGTGAATTACTGTACTTCTGTTATGTTGGTAGGTAGATTATGATGAAGAATAATATTCTCACTCAAAGCATACTGTATATAGGAACTCACTTCTTGCTGAGCTTTGTACAAACTAATTAAGCATTTGGTTGTTTGTGTGACTTTAATGGTATACATTTTTTCTTGCATGTAGAATTTGTCATTTTTCCAAGACTGACAGTAGTTGACCCTCAGGTTTGTCACTCAGGGTTTAAATATTTCTATGAGACAACCAGACTCCACAGTTATGCCGCAAAGAAAGATTAAGCGGATCTAAAGTATCAGAACTGAATCGTGCATTGACCAAGCTCTATTAATTTCTTGCCCATTCAACTATTTCCACCCTTTCACCGTGCTCTTCTGCACGTTGTTTCTCAATATCTTACTTTTTATTTGCTTGGTTTGAAAATACAGTACCAGTAACAGTAGCTATATAATCTCACCGACCAGGACAGATCATTCATTATATTAGTATTGTTGGTCAATCTATAATGTGTTTACAATGCTCAGCTTAGGGTTGAGTTCCCAGCCTCACTAGTGTAATTTCTTCTTATATTCTTAGACATTTTTTTCAGAGTTTGTGTACCACCTTTCTTATACAAATAATAATGAATTGATGCAAATGCAGTACTGTACAGAAAAACATACACATAGATTAATATTTAAGCTATATGTTGCAGTGAGTGAAAAGTGTGTGGTACTGTATACTGTATATTAGCTTTTCTCTGTGTACTGTACTGCTCCAGCTATGTTTGTAAGTCATTTTAGTGTGGCAATTGATTAAGATCCATTTTCATACAGGTCTCTCCCATACTTCTGATTGGCTTATCCATCACTGATTGGTGTGCCTCAGCCAGTCTCGTCTTGATTAGCTTGTACAGTATCATTGGGTGTGGAATTTTACCATCAGCCAGAAAAACATGACTATGATTGACAGTATGTTACTCTAAATTGTACATAATGTAGAGGTGAAGAGCTTTGTATACAATCTTATTATTTTCATTTTTTGTTGTTTGTTTGTTTGTTTGTTTATTCCTGTATTTTAATTACTTATATATGTTACTTTATATTGGTAGTTAGATTGTTGCAAATGTACAGCAAATGGGTCCTGCTCTTCAGACTTTTTTGTGTTGTGATGTACAATTGCCACCACTTATAATTTAGTACAGGAGAAGGGTACTGACAACACTGACCATACCAGTTACAAGTGTAGGCAACTGTACATCTTTCTGATATAGAGCTGAGATGTACAGTACAGGTGAAAAATAATGTATATGGACATAATAATACAGGTCAAGGCAGCTTCAAACACAGCCTTTAATGATAAAATTTATCACAGAAATAATGTACTACTGTATACTGATGTGTTCACCATCATGGACCTTAATAATGTATAAAAGAATTAACATGCTCAAAAACTTACTTAGATTGATGTAATATTCACTACATATTTAATTGTTCCTCACTGTTCCCTGTGTGTTTGGGGTACAGGGTGCAAATACATTTTTCTGTGACTGCAGACACATTTACACAGACATGTATACAGGCATGTTCATTTAACAACTGCTTACAGGGAGTTGAGGTATGATATGACACTTACTCATTCCTCTTCATTAAGGACCCTGTGATAGTGTATGAAATCTGGAGGCTTCTGATTCCTCCTGACCATGCCATGAAACAAATATCCTTCCATATAGGTGTTGTTTCGTGGCAATATTTGAAGGACTCTCATAACTCCAATTCTATTACATCACAGGATCCCTTAAGTCTGACAAAAATTGGTAAAATAAAGAGACAATTATATGCATGTTAGAGTGAGGGACAGGAAAGAAATATGGAGCAACACAAGAGTAAACAGAGAATGCAATGAAATATTTGGAAATAGGATGGAAGACAAGCCAACTGCAGTATTTTAATATCTGCACTTCATCATCGTGGAGAAGTTGCAAAGTATAGAGGTATTAGTAGATTAGATGAGTATTTCAAGGGATCCTATCAGTGCCAAATTAGTTAATCCCTTAAAGATGTACACTGTAATGCACCTCTGTTCAACCTTCAAACAGTAAAAGAAAATTTCACACCTCTGCACAACCGATAAGAGACATTTGCACCTCTATTCAATCAGTCATAAGTACAATTTGAAGAACAAAGTACAGAATCTCTTACCGTAAACTATTAAACGGACCTACAGTATATAGGTTCAAGGGACACAACTTTGGTTTCTGCCAGTTTATGGGTTGGTTATTGGGGCTTTTTAGTTGAATACACATTCAAAGATGTGAAAGGTGTGTTGTATTTATATAATCATGGTTGCTAAGAATGTGTACTTTCATCTGTATTTCATCATGGTATGTAAAGCTTACATTATTATAAGAGCTACCACTCCAGTACTCTCATGTGTATTTGAAAGCTTGTATGCATTGATGCTATGAATATATAGCCTTCTGTGTCAAAGGTATTTGCTCAATCAAGTATCAAATGGATCTTAAGGGTGTTGTATTGTTTTTATTGTATATATGTATGTCAGTGGGTGAGTCTTTCTGGTGTGCAGAGAATGAAGTAATATTGATCAGCTTTGTAAATTGGTTAATTGTTGGTAGATTGGAAATTCAAGTTTCATCTGAAATGCAACAAACACCAGGTTTTCTCTTACTCGGTGGCACAGTTTGAAAAATTCTGAAGCGTCCAGTTCCATGACAACATCTGAGAGGGGAATTACTAAAGACTGAAGGAACCATATCTTCCATCCTATCTTCACTATACAGTATATATTATTTGTTTTTGTTTTTTCTCACAAAACTGCAGTCTGAAAGTAGTAACAGTAACTGCAAACCTTATGATTTGTAAATATTAGACAAGTACAATATTCTTGTTTTCTTATAAATGAATGTTTAAAAGCCTCATTGTTTAGTTGTACTGTATTTATGTGCATTTTGATCTCCTTTCTTTCCTATTTAATTTGAGTTGGCACTACTTAAGACAAGTACAGTAAGTGGCTTAGCTTTTGTAGATAATTATGCTGCAGTGTTTCCTAATCTCTTATTCAAAGAATAAGAAAAAAGAGCCAGTGTTGAAAAGAAACCAATTGTGACTTTAACCGAGGACACAGTGAAATAAGAAAATCAAGTGTTATTATTTGCGTTTTGAATCTTTTGCCTTATTTGTGCTCAGACAGAGAACAAGAACACAGTAGGCTCTCATTGCATTTGTTATCCTGTGTCGTCTTTACACGATGCAGCCAATAAATTGTAGCCTGTTTCTTGTAGAAGGAAAATCAACACTGACTCTAATAGTCAAGTACAAGTATGTTGGCAAGGCACTGAAGTGTTTACAGTACTCTTCCTGGTAAAAGTTTGAATATCAGTTCTGTCAATGGTTTGACTAATTGCTCGTTTAAGAACATGTGGTGATATAATAAAATTAATGTTACCCATAACCCCAGACTGTTCCAAACACCTCACTGTCTCTGTATAGCATGTTGTTTTATTGGTCAGTCTGAGGGACCAGTATTTGTATATTTGCTAACAATATGAACTCTTAAGTGTATATGTAAGCATACAGTGCCTACAAATGTTCTTATGAAAGGATCAGTGGACGTGAAAATGAACAATATGACCTGTTTTGCACCGGTATGGTTGTTTTGAGCCGTGACCATTGACTGATCACAAAGTCCAGTATCTTGTTAATAAGAAGAATACCATCTTTATTGTTGTCATAGTTAACTGCTGTACATTTTTCATGAAATTTTCATGCATAGTAAATTATCATCTGTTTTTACCTCGTGTGTACAATATATATGTGGATACTGACTTTAACAGTTGTAAAAAATGAATAACTTGCATTTGACAGAACTGTAATTCAAACCCACACCTGTCTGAGTGTTGTAAAGTATACATGTCAGTGTCTTGCTGACTTGGATAGCATTTCTAGTTTATGTCAGTAATATGTTTCCCTTTACATTAAAAAAAATTCATAAGCTTTGCAATACTGTATATATATATCGAAGGGGAATATAATTATGTAATGTAAGCCTTATGTTATTGGGTATGAGATATGAAGCCATATTCAGTAACTCCCTGTATGTATAATGTTTGGGAATCTAATGATAATGTGTCTGACTTAAAGCTATTCCAAATACAGTACAGTATGCTGTTCAAGGCAATGTGGAATAAAAAAAAACAATTTATGATACGAACCATGGTATAGAAGTAGAATTCCATTGTTACTTTTAGGGTTTTCTGGTCAGAAGTAAGTGATTTTTGGCATACAAATTGATTTTCAACTGGTGTATGACTTTTATGCTATATATTTGAACATACTGTACCTTGACATTGTTGTTAATTGTGGCCCATGGTTTCATATTTTTTGACCATACAGTTTATGAAGTGTATTATATGGTACAAATATACAAAAATGCCTCTGTAGTACAGTACAGTAATTATACTGTATATATAATATACAGTATACAGTACAGTTTATAAAATTATTGGCTACTTTGTCAGGATGGGAAAGCAGGAGTCATGTTCAAAGGGCCATATTCAAGAACCTCTGTGGTATAATACAATGGTGTGGTACTGTACGATGGCTCTGTTGTGTGTCTATGGAGCCATGGTACTGGTACCACACCATCATAGTATTATACACCACAGATGTTCTTCATTACGGCCTAAGGTCAGATGAAGATGCTGCTATTTTGTGATGTATGATAATTTTCTTTACTAATTATGAGTTATGTTTATGTAATGACATTGAACTCCATTTGTGTTATTTTGTCATTGTAGACAGTGTGAGATGAAGGGTTAGATAATAAATATGCTATGCAGTTACTTCCTCAATCTTTTATTTCTATTTTCTATATCATTTAGTTTTTATAATTTCCCATCATAATACAGTATTAGGTGTGTGTGTTACCATCACTGAACTTTTAATAAACAAGGTAAGACTAAGATGATATAGGGTTCTTCTACAGGAAAGCATATTGGTTCTAGCTTTATAAAAACAATATTTGTTTAATCTTTTCACCAGTGGTACATTAACCTCAATAAGTTACATGGCCTATAATACTCCACTTATCAGGAGATGCATTTCTACCTTGTACAGTAGCCTACCAAGCTATATTTATAGGTCAGCAAATAAAATACATGTTTGTTCGTGCAAATAACTTTATTTTTAATAATATCAAAAGTCCTGAGTCCAAGAACAAAAGCTGTACTGAACTGTATACAGTACAGTTTATATGTATAAAAAAAATAGAGGTCATATATCTCAATTACTGTAGGTACTGTATTTGCTCCAATCCTAGTTTTGATACAGTTCATTGAATACAAGTAACAAGAAAAAAGTAAATTAAATTGTGAACCGTATAAACTACACCAATAATGTAGTGTTATTAATTAATTAAAGGCTGGCAGTTACAATTTGAATTTCCTCACACAAAATAATAAAAATAATAATTAAAATAATGAAAGAAAATTATTACATATCCCCATTTTAATGAGGAACTCTACTACTTCTCTTGCACAACTATTCCACTTCTCCCATCTTCAAACCAAGATTGAAATTGCTATTCAATTAATAATACAGTGTACTGTATATATAAATGATCAAAATTTCCTAGAAAATAGGAAATATACCCCAGAAATTGTCCAATTCCCCTAGATTTTGCCTTTTTTAGCATTACCCTAGGTTTTACCCAAAAATTATATTGACGGAATAATGTTGTGATATAATATTGATAAAAAGAAGCAATATTATAGTGATCAAATAAGTGTATTAATATTAATAATAAGATGCAATAATATAGTGATAACATAAATATATATAAATATTGACAATGAGATGTTGACATTTTGACTGGTAAACAAAACATTCCGACGCCATGGATGCTGAAATGTGAGGCCAAGATCTTATGTCCTCACTACTCTCGAAAATGGGCAATTGCCTCCTGCTGCTCGGCCTCAAAAAAGAGAAACGGTAATGTAAGGTTGGCATGGGGGTATGACATATAGGGTGAGGTGAGATAGGAAGTTTAATATTAACAGTAATAATGGTAATGAATGAGTTGGGATAAGTCTGTAACATGGTCTTTAGTTTATTTATTGACGTACTGCTGGTTTTACTTTATGAAAACTATACCAAATCTATGTGATGTGACATGATAGGTAAGGTAGATGTAATGACCCAAAACAAGTGAAATTCTCAACACTTATTTAAGATTTTTAACTTTGTAAATTTTTAAACTTTCGAGTAATTACGATTTATTATGATGAGACATTGAATTTCTTATTTTTTCTGAGTGTGTTATGCCATGGAATAGCATCATAAATTATACAGCAGTTATATATGTGAATGCATTGAACGGTTCTTGGTTGTTTCTGCCTCCAACCCCCAAACCTCAGGTAAAATGTGATGAGAGGCCGTGGCCAGGGAAGGGAACGGTGCTATTATAGTTACCTCACAACAAGGACTGGATTATTAAATATGTGTCTTATAATGTTAGGGGTAACTCTGTGGTGATGATGTACAGTTGTGGACTTAAGTTTCTATACATGTGGATAATTCTAACAAATGGTTGTCTAAACTTTTCACATTTTCATAACATGGTAATTATGATGTTATTGTTTTGAATAGTGAGATTCAAGAAGTTACAAATAGAAATGTGAAAGTTTTCCATTAACGTGTGATTATTGGGTGACTGTAAATACATATTATGTGTGCCTTGCTTGATATTGTATCTAAGCAAGTTTGGTGATGTAGATGGGTGTGTTTAATTTAGGCATATGTAAGATATTTGTTCAAATTACAGACTTAGGATTAGGGCACTATTCCAAATTTCAAGTAGGCTTGGTAGAGTACGTATATTGAAATTCACACAAATAAGGATTATTATACACCTAAGTGGTGTGCAATAGAAACATCTTGGAAGGAAAGTTACTTGTTTTAGAATGAGCAAATTTTAAGTTACCGTACATTATGTAACAATTTTGTTAATTTGAACAGATGGACATTTTCCAGAACCAGTATAAATTTTACACTGTATAGCAAACTACTGTAATAATGCTGTCTGAGTCTAGAAAGAGAACATTTATTATTTGTGTACAAGAAATGAAGTAAAATTTGTAGATGAGATGGTAGGTCACTTTGTACTGATCCCCTGGTATGTCTGTCCCTCCCTTCCCTTCCCTTCCCCTCCATGGATGGTTCCTGCAGTAGCTACGAGGAAATGGGCTATGAGCACGGGTCAGTGTAAACAGTGGCGGTGGTACTGTATCCTGCCTTAGAGTACCGTAGTCGTGCACCGCCAGAATCCAGGTCTAGATCCTTATAGCACGAGGTCTAGTCTAGTATGTGGGGGCATTATTTTGAGGCACTATGTGATTGTGGAGGCAAGAACACATGTTAGAGGAGGGTAAGACATTGTCAGCAAATTGAAGGCTACTAATTATTTCAAACTGTGTCAAAAGTGAGACTACCTCGTTTTGGGTGGTCTGTTTTCTTGGCACAGTTTAGTTGGAGGAATTACTAGTCTCCAAATTCTTGATATCATTGTACCCACCTATAGGCTACTGTATTTAGTAAGTGTTAAGACTCAATTTGGTGCTCCCACTGACTAGACCACCAGTCCTCTGGTGGCTCGGGGCCCCATGGTGATCTGAGGGTCACGCAGCTGCTGTGTCACCTCCCACCTCATGCTATATATACCCTCGGTGACACAGCTAGGCATGCATGGCATTTTTGCATGTGCTCCTTTACCGGTATCGCAACACTCCTGGTCCGCATCTTTGTATAATAGACTAATATGATCTCAACTAAAGAACACATAGGAAATGTTTGTAGATTGTTGACATGTAAGGATAAAGGAAATTTAGTTGAAGTTAGATAATATGCTTGACAGTTTCTTGGAACATACCTGTACGGTACCATAGTTAATCTTGTATTACAGGGTTAGACTATCTGGAATACTTCATATATATTCCATATTAATATTCAAGCATTGAATTCAACAACAGCTAAATCCTCACATGCCAACAGGTATACTGTATAACAAAACTTGTTTCAAACTCAACTGGGAAAATGTGGACTAGGAATGTGGCAATTAAGCCTCAGAGATTCGGCAACTGAATAAGACAGAGACTCAGAGCTTATCTATATAAGCCTAAATGAAGCCCTTGGGCAATTTTGCTTCTTTCTTTCTTTCTCAGTTTGATAAGGTAGCTAGTGTAGCCAATCAGAGTAGGTCAAACTTTATATTAACACTTAGTTTTATAGCTTCAGCCAGATAAAACATTTCTGCCTGAAATTTAGTGACTTTTGGTTTATGGTGGTGACAGAGGGAAGTTTCCTTTCTTTTCCACTGTCACCACATTAACCTCCTCACTGCAGATGTGTTTGTAGTTTATCATGTGCCTTCAGTGCTATTTTGCTTATGGTGTGTTTTTGAAGACTGCAAAGACACACTGCTCATAATACTGTACCTAAATCTTTAATCCCATTTCTATTAGACATTGATAAATGCTCACTGTCATTACAGTACTATGTTTTTTTTTTTTTTTTTTTTTTTTGTTACTGGATTTGTGATATCTTACAGTAACCCCTAACTCAGGTCATCATAATACCCTCCCCTTATAACCTTCAGTACTGTAAGTGAATGCTATGGTAATGAAAAACATGGCAGTGAAGAGGTTTATCAATCAAGTGCTTCCTTAAATATTAGAGTTAGCTGTTAAGTGTATTTCATTACTTCATCATGTCAGTGGAGTAGCATAAACCTTCAATAAATAAAATCACCTCTTTAGTTGGTGTTATTCCTTAAGATATATTTCATAGCATTGGTTCAGTAGGAAGAGTTGGTAACTACTGTAGGTATTGTGAAGGTTGCCGTACTTACCTTTTCTGTGCTCCTGAACCAGCTGCTGACTTTGCCATTTATTATAGGGAGTAGGAATATATTTAAACACTTACCTTGTACTGTGGTAAGCTATTAGTTCTTTTTTATTACCTTGCATTTTTGCTGTCTGCTGTGGTAAGGCATAAATTATGTTGGTTTGCTTAATGATAATCCAAACGTGATGTATTATAAACTGTGGTGTGTAAAAGTATTTAATTTATTTATATTAAATTATATTATAAGGTTGTAAGCTTTGTCATTCTCCCTTCATTGTGGTAAGTAATTTTGTAGTAATTAAGTTAAAAATTAACCCAATGACCATGATAAATAACTGTTCATCATAATTTTCACTACTGTATAGGTACTTTTCATACCATTCAAGGGTATTCTACCCTTATGAGTTTGTACAATACTGTACTGTATTGTGTATCAAACAGAATACAGTACAGTACCATACTTCTTCTAAGTCATAAAAACTTGAAAGTACTGTACAGCTACAATTATGTGAAAATTCAGATTCTTTTAGGTTTATAACAACATCTTTATACTGAACTTTGCATCACACACAGCTATGCATAATAAATAATTTTTACTGTATTGTACATACATTGCCAACATCACCGCATATTTATGTTTTTTGTGCATATCTTTATTTTCAGTCACATCATTGGGAGATGAGAATTAAGAGTGAATCAAGTTTTGTGTGTGGATTGTTGGACATTCATGGTCACATTTTTAATCTGCACAAATGTGAGGATTGGTTAGGTCTGCCATTGCTGTGTGTGTTTATCATCATTCACATTGAGTCACATTTCATTCTCACAGATCAGAAACCAACAGATGCAAGACATGTTTTACAATTACTGTACTCACTTTTCCCATTCCCTTTTTGGCATTACAGATTGTTTCTTAAGAATATTATGCTTGCATGGACAATTTTTGTGCTTCATTTAAGCTTATGAGTACTGTATACAGATTTTAAATTGAAAGGTTATATAAAACCTTTTTTCAGAATATGATTTGAATTTTTTTCAGTTTCATAATACATAATGCTGCATTATAGATTTTACTTTTCCTTTCCCTATATATTTTCAAGATGGTTTGTTTAGATAAGAATTAAGGTTGTGTGAACAAAGCTGTTATGCTGTACATGGAAAGTAGTTGGTAATTTTGATTATTAATTTAGCATAAGAAAACAAAAAATTATTACAGAGAACACTGTGCTAGTTTTTCAGAGATGAAAATGAACAGAAATGGATTGTATGTTTTTTACCAGCATAAGAATTGGTTTATTGGTAAAAATTAATGACAAGGTTGTAATAGAGATTCTGATACTTTCATATTTATCACTCCATGTTGCTGACTTGCCCTGCTGCTGATTTACTCCACAGTCCCGTCACTCTCTTGTTGGTTGGACTGGACAATGCTGGGAAGACCACTGCTGCCAAGGGTATTGTGGGAGGTGAGTATGTATTTGTGGTGTTGCCTTTCTCATAATACAGTGATTAGAAAAAAAATAAAGCTGCCTTTCAAACCTATCTGGTGTATTTCCTCTGACCACCCAGAGGTTTATTTTTCCAAGTACAGTATACACTTACAGTATTTGTTTTATCATACTGTACACTATACAGTATACTGTAATGAAATACTGTACATTATTTTTTTTTTTTGTGTGTGTGCATAGGAAAAATTAGAATAGGTAGTGCACATTATTTGCATACCATCCTTTGAGATTGAGCAAATGTTAGCTGAAGCAGTGAACATTAAACATGATGAAAATCCTATTGTACTGTAGATTAATGACACATTAAAGATATTAAAAAGTAAACACTGGAGACAGTTTTGGTTAATTGTTGTTGGTACCTGACAGAGCCGATGGAGGATGTTGCCCCGACTGTTGGATTTGCGCCGGAAAACCTGGAGTACCGGGGCTGTGAAGTGACCATATATGACCTGGGCGGAGGCAGTAAGATCAGACCTGTGTGGACCAAATATTTCTCTGAGGTGGGTGCTTTGATTGGGAAAAATATTCTTTTTGTTGTTGCTGATAGTAAATGTCCATAATATTAATCAGTATCGTACATACTTTGCATTAAATTTGTTGACCCATGACTCCTCATCCCAAGATGGTTGATTTTGACTGATCTTGATTTACCTATTAGATACATTGTACTTTAACTAGAATGTACTATGTGAAATTAAACTAGGCATAAGTACTATATTGAGTGGTCTTGTCCCAATGGTATTTTGCCAACAGTGTAAAGAAAGGCTAAGTATATCGAATTAACAAGAATATGGTGTAGCCTGTTACTCTTTCACTGGGCAGATACATGGTGTAATCTTCGTGGTTGATTCAAGTGATGCAAGTAGGCTGGAGGAGTGCAAGGAGGTCCTAGTCAAACTGCTGTCAGACAAGAAGATCGCTGGCAAACCTATCCTTGTGTGAGTACTATGGTCATTTATCATCTACACAAAATTCTCTCCTTTTTCTGGTCAAACTAAGATTTTATCATTTCTTGAATGTTTCTAGGCTGATAAAAAAGAATAGTCTTTGAATCTGAAAGGAGAAATTATGGCACAGGAATGGATGTTGAAGAAAAAAAATTCTAATGATAAAGATTGCATTGTAGGAGTACTGTACTATAGTGCTGAGACATACTTGTGTATGAATACTCAAATCCTAAATACCTGTAGTTCAAATTGATTTGCATTTTAACTAAATTTCTTTGCTTTTACTTAACAAAGAAGCCACTGGCAGTCAGGGGGTTAAATTACAATGTTCTGTGCACTGCAGACTGGCCAACAAACAGGATGTGGAGGGAGCGATGGATGAAGTGGACGTGGTGGAGGGTCTGGGTATAGAGGCGGTGGTGAACAAATACAAGTGTCCAACCCGAGTGGAGACTTGCACTGCCACCACAACGCGCTCCACCAACAAGCCAGATAAACCTATTGCTGATGGTTTCAGGTGTGTGTCAGGGAGAGAAATGGATACATGAATATATGGATAAATAAACTGATAGATACATCGCAACTACTGATAGACATATGTGCACAGACAGACAACATGAATAATAAGCACATTGTGGATGGATTCTTGAACACAGTTAGATGAATAATGAAGAGATACTATTCATGGATAACAATCACATAGCTTGTCTTCTTCCCTACACCAGATGGCTGATAGACACGATTGTGGTGCACTATGCTGTGATCAACAAGCGGGTGGTGAAGGACATGGAAAGAGAGCGCAACCACCAAAAGAAAGAGATGGAGGAACGGAAGGAGAGGCTGCTAAGATTGAGGTTGGAAAGAGAGAGGGCAGAGAAGAGGAGGAGGGAACAAGATGAGGGTAAGAGGCAACAGGAAGAATTACAGAGGAAGCAAGACGAGGAAGCAGTGAAGGAGTTAGAGGAAAGTAGTGACGAGGAGGAGGAAGAGATTGTGATGGGAGTCCCAACTCATCCGTCCAGTAGTACCGGTACCATCCCTAATGTAAGTTGACTAACCATGTACATATCCTGTTGACAAGGTTACCTACAGTACCTAGCTATGTTCTAGTTATAGTTTGGTATGGTATAAGGTATGATGGCAAAAGAGGGGATACTGTACTTTGACTTTGTAGAATACTGTAAATGGGTTTGGTATAGTTTTTATTGGAAAGATTACTAATGGTATTACAACAGGTAGGGTCATATGCTACTGGAAAAGGAATGATGGATGGCAGATGTTGAAGGAAAACAACAATCCATTCAACCATCCATCCATTTGCTATCCATCTTTCCATCCTAACAACTGGCACTTCCCCAGGGCTTGCTACCCCAGTCCCGGAATGTGTCGGCTTCTGGAATTGTGAGAAGGTCACCAGAGGAAGACCAGGAGTTGAGGGAGTTGGGTTTCAAGTCCCAGGCAGAGCTGCAGGATTCCACCTCTTCTTCCTCCTCACATCAGGTACACAGTCAGGCAGAGTTGCAGGTTGAAAAGTACAGTATGTATAAATACAAATAATCAAAATACTTGATATTGAGGGTTTTCTAGTGTTACCGTATAGTAATTAAGGAGGCAGGAAAACATAGTGGCTGTGTGAGAGGTGAAAACTTGTGTCTCATTCTGTTACTGTGACCCACAGGTTAGCCCAGACTCCTCCCCCACCAGCCCTGTATCCCGGCCACACCGAGTCATACTGGTACAGGAGTCTCCATCCCACCAGCCTGCTGCACCCAAGTCCCAGTCACTACCACCATCATCCCACCCTGCCCATAAGTCACCACCATCTCCCCACCACATGTCCAATTCAACCTCAGTGCCATACCCCACAATACAGTCCCCTCCATCTCCCAGCCACACCTCTCGTGCCTCACCCCAGCTGGCCCGAAGCCCCTTCAAGGATGAAGATAGTGGTATATTAGACCCTAATGGTTATATTATTTCCAATGGTAAGTCTGGGCACCAAACCAGAATTTGTTTTTCTCCCAGGACATAAGTAGAAGGAAATAATTTTCCACATGTTTGCCAGGCACTTGTGATTTATATCTACTGAGACAAAGTCATTTACTTATCCTGTGTTAAATGAAAAATACAAATTATATTGATTGTATACTGTATTTAGTACTTATTTATAACCTGTGAGGCAAATATAATCTAGCATTATGTAGGGGTAGTGATCTCTGTCCAATATTACAATACTGACTATGAAAATTACTCTCAGCTACAGAGGAATCAAGTACAGTACAGTATATTGATATGTTTACCAGGACTGAGTACATCCCGGTTGGATCTATGTCGCGAGGCCCGGACATCTGAGTGTGTCCCCATTGACTCAGATGATGAGCTGTTTGACCTCACCTCTGTCACCTCCAGGAGACGCTCCACCACCTCCTCACCTCCATCATCATCGTCTGGATATATGAAAGGTGTGTTAAGGATGGTAGTAGTATTAGTGTGTTAGGGGAAGTATGGTGGTGTGTGTTGTTGTGTGTTAAAATGTACGATGTGTTATTGATTAATCTATAACTTTGATGACACCCCCCTTAAGGTGTGACCATGGCAGAAAAGTCTCCAGCTGTCCCTGTTGTAATGAACTATCATAATTACTGTATTATTCATGAGTACATTTGCTGACTTTTTCAGGTGTAGCTTATAGATGATTCCCATAATTGATATTATAGTATTTCAAATGTAATTTCCCCATCCACTGCACAGATCATCACCTGGAGTTGGAGACCAACACCACCGTCAAGCCATCCAAGAAGAAGTCCTTTTTACGTCGATACCACAAGACTGCACCCCTTGTGCCCTCCTCACCACCCCCTCCATCTTCCTCCGACACCCTTAACAACCACACATCCGTACCCCTGCCACTTGCATGACACAAGAGTTAATTTCCCCTTCCCCTCAGGCTAGCACAGTGGTAGAGTACACAGCTGCAGTTTCTGTGGTCCAGCATTCGGTCCTTGCTCGGGATATACTGTAAAAATCTTTCACTGATGCCAGAGGTTACCACCCCTGTGAGCATGGGGTGGGGGGTTTGAGGCGGCTGCCTGAGGTCTTCCTGCTTACGCAGCCATAGCTGAAGCTGACTCGGGTATCACATGGGTGGTGAGGTCTCTGGGCCACTCATCATCTGTGATGTGTGCTATAGTTGTATTTCATACAGTCTTGTGTGTGCTTCACTCTGTCCCATTGACTGCCACTCATTGGCGGCTTTAGACCTTTAAACCCTCACCCCTTACCCTCACCCCGACTTAGTACCCTGCCATCCCCACATTTGTTGTATCTATCTAATATCTTTCCCTCCCATCTCTACCCCATTCCCTAACTTGTATTCTGTTTTTCTGTAGCTGAGGGTAAATTTCCACAACTGATATTAGTAGGGTGTATGTGATTAGGTCTTGGCCTGATCCATACCATAAATGGCAGTCTTTATCAAATTATAAGATCAGCAGTAGACCGTCAGCCTCAATAATATCAATTGTAGTCTATCACTTCCTTTCTTCCCTTGTCTCCTGCCCTTGTTGATATTTCAGTCCAGTTTTGCAAGGGATTTTATATATCCTCTAACATGGCAAGAAAGAGTGAGGGGACAGGTGCCAGCTGTCAATCAAGCCTGGAAGAAAACCAAATATGATCCACAAGAGAATTGAAGAATATATATTTTGGCATTTATCATACAACATTGTATACTTATTTTATTTATGATTGATAAGTGCATTGAGAAGTTGAGTGGCTGAAGCCCGGGTCACACTTAGCCAAATTGCTTCCGAATTCATCCCGAAGTACTGGGCATGTTCGGTGAATTTTTTCAAGGTCAAGTTTTCGTCAGTATGTATTCGATATGCATTCGAAACGCACTCTGGCATGCATACCGAATAGATTCCGATTGCAAACCGAGAGTGTTTCGAATTGAAACCGAAGTTTGAAATTTAAGATTTAACATTTTTTTCTCGTTCCGAAATCAAACCGAATATCAACAGAATGCAAACAGATGCCATACCGAATGCAAACCGAACACCACCCGATTGCTGAGCGGACACGGTTCTCACTTCGGAAACGCTTCGGAATTGCATCGGAATCACTGTGGAAGTATTTCGGAAATGGCATCCGAAGCTTCGGTTTGACTTCGGTTTTGATTTGGATCATCTGTCAAAATTCGGAAACACTTCGTAATGGCTTAGGAAGTCCTTCGGATCTGCAATACCGAAGTGTTTCCGAAGTTATACCAAAGTGATCCCGAATCCATACTGAATTTTGTCGGCTCCAACGACCAGAATTCAGACCGAATAAAAACAGATGCCATACCGAATGTTCCAAAGTATTTACGAATAGTTTTTTAATATATCCCGATCTCTGTCCGAATTTTTGGCCATCCCGAATTGGTTCCGAGAGTTTCATGCAACACCAAACATTCGGAAAACTTTCCGATTCAGACCCGAATTTTTGCAAATGGCCCCGAACTATTCCCGAACACCCCGAATCATTGCCCGAATTATTTACGAATACAAACCGAACACACTTCGGGATGCATTTGGCCTCAAGTTTGGTTAGGTGTGACCCCAGTATTACTGGCTAATTATGATAAAGATGGCTAGTCATTACAGGTTCATTGTATGTTTGAATTAAAAGGAAATCCTTAACATCATCCAATGTTAATTTTTTAACTTTTTGTTGGACAAGGAACCAATGAAAGCTACTGTATGTTACACTAGCTAATGACAGATGGTTTTACTAGTCACAGGGAAGCTGATCAGATGAGATAAATTTAGTGCTCACTGTTAATATGCTATATAGACCTTCCAACTGATGTTATGTTATTGTGTGGTGCCTTTGTGAATGAAAATAGAATAGATTCTGTACAGCAAGTGAAGCAGTTTTATGGCATAATTGCCAAAGCATACCCAATGTGGCCGACGGGTATGTTAGTTGACCGATGAAGTATACAACAAAATGAAAATTGGTACCTTCTCATGTTTGTGTGTGTCAGCATTAGTCATTTTGTCGTCCGTGTGACATACGATAAAGAGGGTCATCTTTCTTTTTTCTCTAGTCATAACTAGTCATTTAAAAGAGTTCAAACTAACATAAGCTGCTTCTAGAATTACTTGTGCTTTTCTTCCTAACATAATTACTGTTGTTATTAAGGTGTTATATAACTAGACAGAATATGTCAATGAAAGCACCATGAAAGGAGGAGCTTTTATTGACAATGTTCCACCACTAATGCATTTTATGGAACATCATTAGTAAAGGTTATTCTAATGGTGTGGTTTCATCTTCACTGATGTGGCCATATTGCAAGATTTGCTGTTGTCGTTTTTGCCATGTTTGGGCCACTTCCAGCTAAAAACCTGTTCTTTAGTCTCTTGCTTATTACAGTAGACGAGACTTAAAGAGTACATGAATATTTGTTTTATAATACAAATCTGCAATACTTAGAGTTAAAAGTCATCCTCATCAAGTGTTCATTCTGGTTCTTCATAAAGAACAAAGTTATGATATTTTTCTTAATTATTACCAACATAGATCATATATTTTTTTGTTCATTATAACTTTATTTATTGTTTCCTGTATTATATGTTATATGTATTATTTATTTTATGTAAAATTATATTATTTATATAGGTTTTTATTAGAATACTAGATATTTAATAGATCTTAAGCTTTAAATCTTTATTTATTTAGGTGTTGTGAGCACAAAATAGTTAAATTTATAAGGAGCTTTACAATGCAACTCACCAAGCACCAAAATGTCTGGCAGCACAAAGCAGTCAGTGAGGATAGTGTCGTTGATCTGTAACTGCCTGTACCTCAACCAATTTTTGTCATCATATTCCTGTTTAGTACAATGAGATGATTCTATGATTGTACTTTTATACCTAGCTTATGACAAACAAAATTACTGTACCTTGACCACAGCACAAGACCTTATGCAGTACAGGTATCATATATTTAATTGTTTTTGTACTGAATGAGTATATCATTATGGTTTCTCATTACTATTGTATTGTCTTGTATTTATCATGGAAGTACTATTTTCTTTTTGGTCAGTTTATTAGAGCCACAAAATTAAGAATACATAGTAATTGTAAACTCCTGTGGAAAGCTTGGATCCAGATAGTACACCAGGCTAAATAGTGGAATAATTGAGGAAAATGTTAGTGTGACATTGCTGCAAAGATATTTTTGTCTTAGATCACCATATAATTCACTGTACAGTGTAATATATTTTTTCATTTTTTTTTTCTTTGTTCGGTGATCCTGTTTTGTGGTAAACACTTTTCTAAATATTTTGCTCACCCATTTTCATTTCATTGTGGTTTATTGTCCTATGACCTCAGCTGTCGACACTGCAACCTCAGTTGGCATGAGGACAATGTTGTTGTTTTGTTTCTATATGTAGTGTAAACTGTAAGAGGCTTTCTGACTGGGAATGGCTCACCATCCCAAATTTTAAACATTGTTCTTACACAACTCCTGTTCTGAAGAGCCATGGGTCTTTGAAGAGGAACATAAAGCACAACAATATTTGATATATTAATCATCCAGGTCACATGGCTCGTATACTACTCATATTTTAAAAAATTGTGCTTGTTGGGTCACGTTTGAGAGCAATAATAACATATTCTCTCAGATGAACCAGACATATGCTGTAAATCTATTTTGCCAAGGTTAATGTGCCATGGTATATTCTGGTGTAATACAGGGTTACATGCAAGAAAAGTCATGGGTTTGGTGATGACGATAAGTGATACGCTGGTAACACTTGTAAAACCAAAGTTATCACATCAGTCATTGTCATCACCCATCCCAGAACAACTCTTACATACAGTTACAATACTGAGCCATGTACATGTACCGGTACTGTACTTGTATTTACATAATGTTAACATTTATAACATATGAGATATAAGCATAACTCCAGTGAATTGAAAGCTTCCATATGGTAAACTATGTGGTGTTTGTCCCTTGTCTAGAGTCTTGTTAAATAGATTGATGTAATGGGGGACTTTCATTGATAAAATAATGCATATACTGTATACATATTTAATCACGAGTGTGGTCTGTTTTTAAGGAAATCAGAAGTCACAAAAGTAAAATTATGAGCTAGTCAGGAGGTCCCCCATTGTTGTCCTAAATGTTTAGTAAACAAATAAGTGTATTGTACAAAATATAAGATAGTGGAGGTTCCATTTAAAGAATTATGTGCAGTCAGCCACAAAAGTTCATTCACCTTCCCTGTTACTATTTCTCGTCACCCCACTTCTGAGATTCATGAATTACAGAATCTCAAACAATGAACACAGTTGTTATATGTCATCAACTTCAGATAGTACATTACAGTGATGAATGCACAGTGTTAATGAACCTATGTAGCTGAATGTGTATTGTTATGGTATATAATAATTTGGTGAGTGTGACAACCTAACTAATGCTGTGTCATTTCAATATGATATTTGCAGTATCTGGGCATTTTGAATAACTTTCAATTATATGAAAATGCTGTTAACACTTTCACACAAGTTTTGGCTTGTGAATAGTTCCCACTGACTGAGATGTCTGAACACCCTTGAATTATTTCACCCCATATTTAGTAGTCATATACTTGAATAATTTTTTTCTAAATACCACTAAGAGAATTTCATTACTACAGGGAAAGCAATGGATGGATGGACTCTGTGGGTTAAACACAGGTTAAGCAATATAAAACACCCAGTGAATGGATAATTGAAGCACAAATTATGGTTATTACCATTCATGTCAAAAGAACTCGAGAATATTATTGTTTCTCGCCCTGAAGAACCAGGGTCACAGGCAAGAAAAACTATAAACGAGGTAAAGAAGGTGATCATTACAATGGCTCCAAGGTCACTCCTTGTAGCCATTGTTCTGGTATACTTCCACATGGTCATTTACTTCCACATGGCTTTTCCTGCATGCTGTACTGCCCAAAATACTGAATAGCCAACTATATAAGCTGGGATTTGAACTCAATCCAGACCCAATGTTGTATACACGTCCAAGCCCTTAATACAGATCTTACAGTTGAAAATTTTATTTTAATTTGTTAGATTAGTATTTATGAATAGCAAGTATGTACACTGCACAGTCCTTATTCATGTTAGCATCTGCATACAGTGTATTAGTTAATCTATATATTTAGATATTTTCCATGTGTTACTGTATGCTAATACTGTACTGTATACAGTACATTATAATTTAACTATATTCTAGATGATCTACAGGAAAACTGAAGGACGCTCTTAGTCACAAACCTGTATCTGTATATCGAGGAAGGACAACTACTAAATAGTAACACTGACATTTCTCATATACTGTATAACTATAAGGCACTGTGTATGTTCTGGATTTAAAGTTTTATCCATTTTTGCTGTATAAGCCTCATGGATCTTGGATTTTGAAAGATATCATTCAGATTGAGTTTGCATGTGGTATTGTCAATTTTTATGAAGTGCTGCAATCCATGTATGCCTCCTTCTTCATTCGAAAGTGTCTGATAGTAAATAAAAATGTTTTTACTGAAGAAGGAAATTGATATTTGTGTACAGTACAGTACAGTATTTGGATGTCTTGTCTGTGAGAGAATATTGGTTAGTGATTAAGCTTTGACTGCTTTGGGCATAATTTTTGAGTGGTACAGAGTCCCTCCGCTCATATGTACTGTATCCAGTTTACATTAGGGAGTTGAGAAAGGTTGAGTTGTATGCTTAGTAACAGTAAATAACAAGGAAGTTGCTGTGTGAGATATATGTTTGGCCAAAAAAACAACATTTATTTTTATTAGTGGCTGATATTCAATATCAGGCATATGATCTAAGTATAATAAGCATAGATTATTGTGACAAGACAATAAGAATTTCTGTTAATCTTATTTCTTAAAACAGTGCTCTCAAATTAATTTTGACATGACCTAGCCTAGCCTTAATTTGTAATGAGCACTTGTTACTGGTTATATGTAGAGTAATACAGTAATTCTTACTTGGTAAGGCATTTCCCATCCTCTTACAAGGATAGGTGATATAATTTTCATTCATTCACTTTATCTATTTTACCAGTTACAAGGTACAGAGCCTTGAGCTGAATGTTGCATTGATAGCAATTTGAAGTGTGTATAGACAAATTCAGTGGAGTGTAAATGAAAACACGATTTGATGAGCATCCTATTTAATGAAAGTAGGCATACCGGTACATTAGATATGAAAATTACAAAGAGAATGTTGTGTTGAGGCCAATATTGAGTAATGAATTATAACTTTATGAGTACCGTACATAATTGAGGGTATCACTGTTGAAAGGCAGGATATTTTTATGCTTTATTGTCACTATTAATACATGTTAAGATGCCTTTATGGTCAGAAATTTGTATATGTTGTTGCTGTAATACTGTACTACAAGCTGGATAGATTGGGAGTAATTGTATACAGTACTGTATCCAAATTTGTTTTGGAAACTGTATTTCTGCAAATTACCGTAGCTTACTGGGATAACTTGTATTGCTGTGATTAATGTCAAAACACACAGATATAGAATCTAGAGTACATGCAGTTTTTTCTATTTATATTACTGTATGCATGTACAGTTGCGCGCAGAGGACTCGAGGCCACCTCATCCACCATACTGTAGTTTCTAAAACAGTTAAATCTGCATAGCGACAACTTTTCATTGGGTCTGTTTCGCCCCAACATCAGCATGTTGGTGGCCGAGGTGGCCTCGAGTCATCTGCGCGCAACTGTACAGTACAGTACCGTACTGTAACTGTTAAAATCTTAATTCTTTTATAATATAAGCTGAAGAGATAGGATATTTCATGCAATTTTTCTATTTGTATTTCTGCAGGTAAAGTTAAAAGCTTGTGCCTATTCCATTAGTGTTAATTAAGGGATGCGACAAGTGCCATTGTGCAACTGACTCGATCCGTCCATCAAGCAACCGATGCCGTCCATCACAAATACGTTGATATCCGTCAGGCAGGTGATATTGTCTGCTGCTGATGTGTATATAAAACGCTCTGATCTCAGCCGTCCATAATTATGCAACTTGATGATGTTATTTGGTATTCAACATGGAACTGTTTTTTAGCCACGTCTTTCATTAACCTTTACCTCATTTCACCTCATTATTTATATTATACATAGACTGATTCCCTTTTTTTTTTTTTTTTTTTTTTTTTTTTTTTTATATGTTTCCCTGTTCTCTATTTGCTACTTACATTGTGGAACACTGCACTAAGATATACTGTAAGGCCGTGTTGTGATCCCCTAGTGGATGACCACAGGACTTTATTCTCTCCATTTTTGTCTTAGAAGGGTGAAAGTACTAAATTAATGGAGAAATTCATTATCAGCTAAGATAGTTTCAGGACCAGTCATCGGTGAAGTGAATCCCAAGGTTTATTATTTAATTAGGTGATATACTGTATTGGGATGTAAATCTTCCTGCAGACAGGAGTAATTACCATGTCATACAATAAAATTAATGTTTCTGGGTAAATGGTTATGTTAAAGCCATAAAAAATGCGGTGTTTGAATATTATACAGATAGGCAAAATAAAATTTCTTGGGATATAAGTTGGATCATCACTTTTGTCCAGTTGAAACAAGTACAGATAATAGTTTCTTATGCTGCATCACTGCTATAATGCGTATGGAGTGATTTTATATATTTGGCGGTATATTCTTAACTTCACTATCCAAATGGAAAAAAAAAAAAATCTCTTAGTAATAATTTTATCATGTTGCACATTACATTAGGCTCGTTCGACTCGGTAGGTAAAGCAATTTATATTTACTCATTAGAATATTTAAAATGAGCTTACATCGATAAATATATCATAAGACAAATATTAACAACTAGATTTTAAATTGATTAATAATATTGGTAACATTTGTAAATTTATTAGCACTTTGGAACAGTTGTCATAGGTAAAAAATGGCGTGTATGTTTGTGTTGATCGGTGTGAGGTGGTTTTTATTGTTTAATTTTACATGGTGGCAGTGTTAGATAAATAGTGCATTACGTCTAGTGTCTACAAGTCATAGTGAATACTCGGGTGTTTAAAAATTCAGTGTATTGTCCACAAAATACAGAATATTACTGCTGTATGGATTGTCTGCTGGAATACAGTACAAGGTAAGTTACATTATCACATATTCCTTGATTATTGGTATTATCGGTAATGAAATACAGTACAGTAATACATTCTTTGGTGTTTAATATATCTTCGGAGTACATGGGGGAATTCAGGTAGGATAGCACATTTTAGGCTATTATTATTAGTGATTCATACAAATAGAACTACATAATATAATAATAATAATAATGTTTCTTGAATTTAGGCATGATCAGGATTCGTAAGTCTTAACAGGAAAGAACAGTAATTAATTAAGTTGGTCGAATAAATTGTGTGTGGTACGTTATAATATTAATTGGTGTGGTGATTGTGGTAGCAAATATATTTAGTGTAATTAATAGGAGGTAGATTATCTTTGACTAATTGTGATCGAGTTTTTTTTATTGATTTCTCCAAACTATGCCACGAAAAAAAAAAAAACAGATTCCATATTTCTATCATTGAGGGAGTCTAGCTGTTTTCTGGCATAATAGTAGGAATCATTCATATATTTAGCTTTCCAAATTACCATCAAGATAATTAATTTCTCCTTAATTATTGTGTTGTTGTTGTGTGAGTTATATGCGTATGGTTGTTGGTTAGTTGTGTAGCCTATAATTTTGATTGTGGCTGGTGTAATTTTTTTTCTTTTTTTTATCACTTAGACCTCTGAATTATGGTTGTTGAAGAGGTGCATATCAAGAGAGAGAGAGAGAGAGAGAGAATAATAGACCAACAGATAAACAAAACCGACAGAAAGGGGGAAAAGAGAGAGAGAGAGAGGGGAAAGATAGAGAGTAAGTGAGTGAGGGGAGTTGGCGAGGGTACAGACCTCAGCCAACTCCCTGCCAGTAGGTGACATCAGCACTGTAGTAGGAGTTGCCATCTCTCTCTCTCTCTCTCTCTCTCTCTCTCTCTCTTGTGTGTGTGTTTTGTTTATATGTTTGTCCATTATTCTGTGTTTTGTTTTATATGTTTGTCCATTATTCTCTCTCTCTCTTTGTTTTGTTTATATGTTTGTCCATTATTCTCTATCTCTCTTCTGTATTTGTTTTGTCCTGAGGCTTCCATTTTTCCTATTAAAACTCGCAATAATTACAGTTAACTAATTGACGGCTACTACTACTACTACTAGCTCAGCCAATACCACTAAATACCACAATAATACTCCCCCTACCACACCAACAATGACGACCACCACTAGACTAGCCTATAGCCACCACAATCACTAATAATCATAACAAAAACAATAATATCACACACACAAACATCATGATACCTATAATATTATATACTACTATAATAGTTATAGCCTAGTACTCCACGAAGGTTTTTCCTCTTTCTCACCCCCATCTCGTTTATCTTTTTAACTTCCCTGTCTACTGTTTTTCCTCTGTCTGTGGCACTTCCTACTTCACACCCTCCCTCCATTTCTGTATATATTCCATCTCCTTTCTCTCTCTCTCTCTCTCTTTCTCCTTTATTTCTTCATCTTCGACATGTATTTTCCCATCTTCCTCATCTCTTCATCATCCCTTCCCTTCTTCTCCCCCCCCCCATCCCCCTACCACCGTACGTGACAATTATTATTTTTTTTCTCCATATCTCCACCCTCTTCGACCTTCAACTCCTACCTCCAAACCTCCCTCCCTCCCTCTCTCTCTCTCTCTCTCTCTCTCTCTCTTGTTTGTTTGCCCCTATCCAGCTTGCGTACGTATACTTCCTCTCTGTTTATCTTCCCTGTCCACTTTAGTATGTGTAGGTTCTTTCTAGGTAACGATAATATTTTTTATGTTCTTTATATGGGAACATGTGTGTGTGTGTTTGTGTGTAGGTTCTTTCTAGGTACGGTAACGATAATATACTCTATTTTCTATATGTGTGTGTGTGTAGGTTCTTTCTTGGTAACGAAGATATACTTTGTTCTATATAAAGAATGTGTGTGTGTGTGTGTTTATAATTTGGGATAGGCAAAACAAGAAGTTATTAAACATACAGTACGGTTAGTGTTTACTAATTTAACTTTATCTAGGTGTACTGACAGTATGACACAGCTGTTAATATATATATATATATATACCGTATATATATATATATATATATATATATATAGCTTACCTACTATTCTCACGTTCAGACTAGGCCTACTATAGATTGCAAGAAAAAGTGTTGCCCTGTGGAAGTGTAGAAAAAAAAACAAATCCACAAGAGCTACATGTATATAGTTTTTTACGATACTGAACTTGGGCATTAGACATAACAAAATACCATTAGATGTAAAGTACCGTATTTGAAGATCTCTCTCCCTCTTATTAAACTCATCACACCATATTATTATTGTGTCTGTGATGGTATTTATTCGTTTTATGTATTATACAAGTCAACCTTTTCCCACTCTTTATTGTTATCACCACATAATTATTATTATTACTATTACTACTACTACTACTACTACTACTACTACTACTACTACTACTACTACTACTACTACTACTACTACTACTACTACTACTACTACTACTACTACAGTTCTTGTTACTGTTTTTTCTCTCTATTCCTTTATCTTCATCCCAGCTCCCTTCTCCCTCTAATCTCTCGTTTCTCGGTATTTCTTTTTCTGTTCGGCTCATTCCTGTTGTCGTCCCAGCCGTCCCCAGCCACATAAATACCTTTGTTCCCTTATCAACAAAATTATCTCTCTTATTAACTCTGTCTCTGTTATCTCCACCACGTGATAATATAGTGAGGGAGGGGCTAGGTGAGAAGGTGATGATGAAACACAAGACGAAAGAAAAGGGAATAAAGGAAGGGAAGAGGAGAGGAACGAATAAAATTATGGGAATATATATATATATATATATATATATATTCCCATATATATATATATATATATATATATATATATATATATATATATATATATATATATATATATATATATATATATATATATATATGTATTATTATAAGGGAAGAGAAAAATACGAAGGAAAGAGAAGGGAAGTAAAGGTTCGAAGGTTAGGAGATAAGATAAGAAAATATATGAAAAGATAAAAAGGGACATTTGACAATCTCCCACCACGATAAGGCAAATCTCATTTAATTTGACGATAAAGCTGTTGATAAGAAAGGTAGATAACCCCCAAGGTAGATAATCAGTTATCTGGTTATCTATGGTATACAGTATGTGTGGGTTGCTGGGAGGTGTTATTTCTTTACGTATATATATATAGTTAACTGTTTTATTTAATGATTTATTTATTTTTATATTGTTTTCATATTAATTCACCGTAGCCAATCTAGCCTCGTCATAACATGTTTTTATTTTGTGGGTAGGGAGTACACTAGATGAGGATTTCCTGTAGCCTACATGCACAATATACAGTCGCGGTCAAATATAATCATCCATATAGGGGTAACTCACGTAAGAGTTTAATAGCTTCCCTCTGTTTCTTAGATGATAAACTTTCCAATAAATAGGTTAACTACCATCTTTTAATTTATTACAAGCAGCTATGCACTACTTAAAACAATAATATAATATGTGAACGTGAAAATTTTAGATAGGAAATTGTTTGAGATACCCATATGTGGATGATTATTATTGACCACGACTGTACATGACTGTGCAACTTATTTTTATAATGATTAATGAATGGTAAGACCCCCCCCCCCCATATTCCTCAGAGTTATAATGCAATAAACTCTTTAGTGCCTAGGCTATATTGTTACAGATAAAAATAGGTTAGGCTATGGTCTGGAGGAAGGGAATAAATATATGAACTTAAGGTAGACTTGTGGGTAGACCTACAATAAGTTAACAATATACCGGTAGCCTAACAGGAATGTAGAAATAACAATAAAATGGGCAACAACATCTACTAGAGTAACATCAGACTATAAGCTACCATCTCTACATTCTTGCTACCTGACTCATGATCATCTTTTGTCTAGTGCTGCCCCAGGTGTAAACAAACATTTCCCGGCTTTTTTTTTTACATTTTTGTGCAATATCAGACTGATCTTGTTTGGAATGTCCTCTTTAGCCGCCTGTATTATTATTATTATTGTTATTCATTATTATTTATTATTATTAGAGCGTAGCGTAAGTGATTAGTAAAACCGACGTTAACTGTATTATTATAACGTTTACTCGAAAAATTAATGAATAAATAAAATAATAATTAAAACAGCAAACACGGATGTTCACCAAATTAGGTGCAGGACTTTTGCAAATGAGTTGCTCCATATTGCTGACCTTTCCAGCCTTATGTCTCTGTCTGTCTGTATGTCTATCTCTGTGTACGGTACGGTATCTTTTCTATCAGTATCTATTTGTCACAGATAACTACCAGAGAGAGAAGATTAGATTTACGACTTAGCCTTCTACATCGGTATCTCTATATACACATACAAAGTACAATACATACAATTGCGTACATATTTTTGTACATTTACCCAATATATACTCATACGCACAAATTACCTTATAGTAATATGCTCTTAATTTAGATGATGCTATACATCAACACGCAACTGAAGTATTGTTTTACTTTCCTTGCTGTTGTTTCTCTTTTCGATATATCTGCGTTTCAATTATTTGTTCAGTCTTTCTTCCTCTTCATTTCGATGAATTATTTGTGATACAATAAAACACCGATGTTTATAATTAATTTGTAGTCTTTATCTTTATTAATTTTGTACTAGTGAGAAATATGGTAGCATGTCCATCTTTCCCTCATATTGTTTGTAGTGAAGGAAATCCTATTAACTCTATGCCTAATTTTCATGCATTAGTAAGTTAATAAAATGCTAGCGTTCCAAAATGCCATGACTTTAGTACACGTAGACCTTTTTTTTAATATTATATGGCTTGTAAATGCATCAGCTTAGACACAACTTGGTATGAAAGAAGAACCATAAATACAACCTTTAGAATATATGATTGCGATGCTTGAAACAATGTTAACATAAGTACAAATTCACATATTCCTAATTTCCTGTGTTGGTGAGGAGATGAGAAGGGAAACATTTATGTCTGAATGTTTGGGTTGAAAAGGCGTGGCAGCGGGTCCTATGGTGTAATGGTTAGCACTCTGGACTTTGAATCCAGCGATCCGAGTTCGAGTCTCGGTAGGACCTCAGTAATATTTTTATACACACTCGTGGTTATATTTTACCATGGTTCTGGAAATTATGTTGTTAGCTGAGGTGAAAATAGATGTTTCAAATTGGAATAGCTTCGTGTGGAATCTATTATCGTAGTTGGTTCTCAATATACAGCTACACATTATATGACATTTAGGACAGGTTTAACTTAGATATATTAAGATTCCGTTATTCTGTTGTAAGTTTAATGGAGTCATAAATAGCAGTGATTAGTCAGTTTTGTTGTTAAGGCTTAAAGGGGATAGTATACTTTTGATAGATTGGAGCGCCATGATTCCTCCAAAGTATGCCAGGAAACTTAAAACAAATATTGATATCTTGTTGCCTGGAGTAGTTTGGAGGAATAATTTGCTCCAGATATACCACCCAACACAATGTGCATAGTATATACTTATTACGAATTATCTAGAAGAGTTTAAGTGTAGAACGAGTTTCATATTCTTAAAATCAAGGTAAAACGTTCTTTTCATTTCTTCCGAGAAAGTTTCAGTTACGTACTGTACGTTAATTGTCTGCTCTAGCTCTTATCTAACTTCGTACGGTATATATTTTATCTTTGTTAACAGTTACTAGTTCACTTGGCACCTGATAACAAATTTCGTCTCTGATAACAACCATACATGTTCAGCACGTAAGCCTACATGCAACCCCTTCAGAAATGAATATATTAGTATGTGGACCTTGAAATTAGATATCAACTCTCCTGGTGAATTTAATTGCCCTGTTGCTGTGAGAAGTTAATAATACAATGGGCTGTACGTGTGGTATCTTGGTTCTTGTTATTTATTTATTTTTATCTTGTTGGTTTATATATTAGGCTATAGGCATCTTTATTATTTGTGGCTCTGAAGTGAATTAATAGTGGTTAAAGTTGAAAAATGTGACTTCTAAACTGTATAGATGCTTGAAACTGTAAATGCGTAATATGATGATAACGTTGTTGTTTATTGCAATGCGTTCGTTTTCGACCCGCCATATTTCGTACGTTGGCATCTAAATTCTTTCTTCATTTGCCATGATTATAATTAGATATTTATTCCCACATCAGACCAGAGTAGGATAAAATTGCCCAGTTGCTGTTGTTAGTATTGAAAGTATTGGTAAAGGTGTTGTTGGTGGTGGTATAATATAGTGACAGGGAGTGAGGGTGGGGCCATCAACAAGGCTCGCTATGCTAGCCCGTGGGGGTGGCCAGAGCAGCTTGAAACGAGTCTCTCACTTCTTCCCCTCTCCCCTCCCCTCCCCTCCCCTCCTCTCCTCTCACGCCCAGACCGTGTTTTGCTTGGCTTATTTAGGACAAATATGGCGAAATGTAACCCAGTTTGGCTATTTCAGTCCCGGCCAGGTGTTCGATGCGATATTTTGAAGATGTTTGTGTAAGATTTTTAGCCTTTTTATGCGAATGTAGGAAGAGGAAAGAAAATAAACGAAGAAGTGATATTATGTAAACTGTTTAAATTAACCAACAAAGTTCTCTCTCTCTCTCTCTCTCTCAAATCTTTGCAGTCGATATATATTCCTTCTGTAAAAATGAATACATAATTTCTACTCTGTAAGTAATCGCTGGTGGTTTCTGTTTTAACTCTCCCTTTCTTTCTTCGCACCACTATATAATTTTTTATCTCGCCTCAAGACTCATCCTTAGTTACACCCAATCCCCGTGGAAAGGGTTAGTGCCCTCCTTTATCTTAAATGTAAAGAGAGAACACACACACAAACAGACAGAGAGAGAGAGAGAGAGAGAGAGAGAGAGAGAGAGAGAGAGAGAGAGACTAATTGCTATTATAACCTAGCTTACTTGTTGTTCCATATATTTTCTTCTTGGTGGTTGCCTTGTTTATCCTTTGTTTCGTATTTTTCTTACTTCCATATATTCCTCCCTTTTATTATTCTCCTTCCATTATAGTCTATCTACTCTTGTACTCTCTTTTCCTTGTATCCTCTTATAGCTTAATTTTAAATCTAGTTTCTTTCACAGTACCGTACTCTCCCTGTCAACCCCCCCACCCCCTCCACCCCGACTTAAAACTTTGCCCCACCCCCCTCTCATCTTCCCTCTACTCCCCATTTATCCTTATTCCTCCACCTGTATAATCTCCTCTCCCCCTATCTTTTCCCCCACCCCTTATCCTCCCACCCTCTATTTCCTCACTCCCTATCCCAATTCCTCTCCCCATATCCTCGCTTTCATATGTTACCTACTCTACTTGTCCCTTACGTACCACTCTCCCTATTCTCTCACCTACTCTACCCTACCTCTATTTTCCTCACTCTCCCTATCCCCATTCCCCTCATCCCTTATCCTACCTTCCCCTATTTCCACACACTACCTGTCCCTTACCACTCTCCCTATCCCCATCCTCTCACCTTCCTCTACCCTTGTGTCCGAATGTGCATCTCGCAAGGGTATCACGTAGCCAACACACACACACACACACACACAGCTGCACTCGTTGACCCGTGCTAAAATGTATTTAATCCGCTTTCTTGCACACACACACACACACACACACACACACACACACACACACACACACATACATCTGTACAGTACTGGCTTCTTGCAGGAATTCACAAACTTCAAATTATCAAAGCCTCATAAAACATATAATATATATATATATATATATATATATATATATATATATATATATATATATATATATATATATATATATATATTCATAAATAAATAAATAAGTATAAATAATACCGTAGTCGCAATAGTGCTGTAATAGTATATATATTTTTCGGTCTTATAGAATTCTAACATAAGATTATATAGGTTATATACTCTTACGAAATGAATATATAGATTTATCTATGTATATAATGTATATGGGAGGTTTACACACATATAGATTGATTTAGTTATATATTCTCAGGTTACCCAGATGTCTGTAAAGGTGTGGGTAATAATAATGATACATGAATAATTTTGGTGACCCTTTGGACCAGAGCCAAATCCCTATCCTCCCTTCAGCTTTCCCTTCATTTCTTTCGTGTTGGTTAGTATAGTCACGAACAATAGTAAGTATAGCCTATCCAGAACTTCTACACATTTTAACTTAGTATTAAACTTTACTATAATGATAAATACGAATCCTAAAACTTCAACAACAACAACAACAACAACATCTGGATATATATTTATTATGATTCGTGACTATGCATACCAAGTTATAGTCTCTCTTTACTATAATGATAAATAAGGGTTTTAAAACAACAACACCTTGATTTTTTTTTTTTATAACTCGTGACTATGCCTACCAAATTAGTTTCCCTTAACTATAATGATAAATAATGGCCCTAAAACTTCAACATCAATAACAACAACTACAAACATCTGGATATATATTTATTATGACTCGTGACTATGTATACCAAATTAATCTCCCTTAACTATAATGATAAATAAGGGTTCTAAAACTTCAACTATGCATACCAAGTTATATATAGTCTTCCTGGCCAAGCACACACATACAGTATTTTTTCTTCCCTCTTGCCAGACTCACTATAGCGTCAAATAGATAGATTGTGTATGGGACTTAAAATAAGGAGGTATATAATTCTTTTTTTTTTTTGTACATTGTTAGTGCCTTGATTCCTCCAAAGTATATGCCAGGAAACAGGATCAGAAGAGTAAAAATAATATATGTGTGTGTTCTGTTGGTTGGAATAGTTTGGAGGATTCAGTTGCTCCAGATTTACCAACACAAAATTTTCCCTCTTAATAATTCTGACTGTTTTTATTGTCACATATAGTACAGTAGGTTATGGTGACACTTGTTGCCTACTTAGCTGTCTGGTTCTTGTATATAATTATTTCATTGTGTTGTCTTGTCAATGTGTGTGTGTGTGTGTGTGTGTGTGTCTGTGTGTGTGTGTGTGTTAAAATTATTTCATTGTATTTGTCTTGTTAATGTATTCTCTTCTCTGGATTAAATAGGTTTGTGAGTGTGTGTTTGTGTTAAAATTATTCCATTGTACCGTATTTACAGTATATTCTCTAGGGGATGAACAGGTGTGTGTGTGTGTGTGTGTGTGTGTGTGTGAGATATTAAGGAGAGGACAGGTGCGAAGGAAAGTGGGACATTGGTGGGTGGGGGGAGGGGAGGAAGGGATGCAGAGGAGAGTTAAAAGGAGGGTCTTGTGAGGTGAGAGAAAAGTAGATAATATTGGAGAGAAAGGTGGACGTACAAGGAAGGAATAATTATGTACCGTATAAGTTTAAGTGGGTGGAAAGTAAGTGAGCTAAAGGGAAGGGATGAAAGGAAGGAAGGAAGGAAGGAAGAGATGCAGGGAAAGGGTATATATGTAAGATTTAGTTTATGGAAAGGAAGGGAAGGGAATGGGAGAAAGAGAAGGGGTAGGCTATCTAATCTTAAGTTTATGGATGGTAAGTGAAGGGAAGGGGATGGAAGGAAGGGAAGGGAAGGGGATATAAGAAAGTGAAGGGGTATCATATCTTAAGTTTATGGATGGTAAGTGAAGGGAAGGGGATGGAAGGAAGGGAAAGGGTATGTAAGCATATGTGTGAGGAAGGTTAGTTAGAAGGAAGGGAGATATGTAAATTTAAGTGGGGGTTAGGGATGCAGGGAAGGGAGAGATACAAGCTGAAGTAGGGAGGGGAGGGAAGAAAGGAAAGAAAGAAGGGATGCAAGGAAGAGAGATGGAAGCTTAGCCTAAGTGGGTGAGGAAGGAAGGAAGGAAGAGATGGATGCTTAAGTGAGTGAGGATGCAAGAAAGGAAGGGATGCAAGGAAAGGGAAATATGTAAGCTTAAGTGGGTGAGGATGCAAGGAAGAGAAAATATGTAAGCGTAAATGGGAGGGGATGGAAGGAAGGAAAGAAGGAAGGGAGATAATAGAAGCTTAGCCTAAGTGGGGGGGGGGAGGGAATGCAAGGAAGGGAGATGTAAGCTTAGATGGGGGGAATAAGGAGATGCAGGGAAGGGGTATGTAAGCTTAAGTGTGAGTGTGGAAGGTAAGTGGGAGTGTGTGTGAAGAGAGGGTGGGGGATAGGGGATACAGAGGGGGTGGATGGGGGGTGTAGAGGGATACAGAGGACAGTATATAGTTGGGGTAAGAGGGGGGGGGGAGCAATGAAGGGAAGAAGTGTGTGTACTAACCTGTGTGTGTGTGTGTGTGGATTACAAGGCTTCTGTTGTCTCTCTCTTCTCTCTCTCTCTCTCTCTCTCCCCATTTGGCAATAAAATAATCGATATATACATGTGTGTACTGCCCAGTTATCGACCATTTCTGCGTATACGGTTTGAGAGAGAGAGAGAGAGAGAGAGAGAGAGAGAGAGAGAGAGAGAGAGAGAGAGATGGGGGGGGGGTGAGAGGAGGGATGGGGAAATAAAGGTGGATAAGAGGGTTACAAGGGTAAAGGGGTAGGGGCAGAGGAGAGGGGAGAGTGAGAGTGAGTGAGGGGGGAGGGAAAGCCCGCATAAGCAAGGAATCGATAGAATGGCGACGTCTGGGCGAGGGAAGGGGGAAGGGGGAGGGGGAGGAAAAAGAAGAGAGGGAAGGGGGAGTGGGGAGGGGAAGGGAAAAAGTAAAGAGGGAAAGGGAGAAAGTGGAGAGGGAAAGGGGAGGGAGAAAGAAGAGAGGCCAAGGTGGAGTGTGAGAGAGAAAGATGAGAGAGAGAGAGAGAGATAGAGAGAGAGAGAGAGATGAGGTAGGGAGTGGAGATGTGGAGAGAGAACGTTCGACTTAGAAAGGGAGTAGAAGGAAGAGGAGAGAGAGAGGAGGATGGAAGAGAGAGAAGGAGAGGAAGGGGGAGGGGAAGCATTGCGCGTGCCACGTGTTCCACTCTGATACCCCTCTCTCTCTCCACCCCTCTCTCTCTCCACCACGCTCCCTTCTCTCCCTTCTCTCTCTCACCTCAATACCTCTTACCTACCTATCTGTATACTTTTTCCACATACACACTAGCACACTATTTTTTTTTATACATTCTCTCTCTCTCTCTCTCTCTCTCTCTCTCTCTCTCTCTCTCTCTCTCTCTCTCTCTCTCTCTCTCTCTCAATGACCTATATAATTAAAACGAAGTAAGGAAATAAAAATAGAAAGAAAACATTAGGACTCGAATAAAGGAAGGTTTGAGAGAGAGAGAGAGAGAGAGAGAGAGAGAGAGAGAGAGAGAGAAAGGGTGTATTATTTTTATTATGATAAGCGAAAACAGGAAACAGTTGAGATAATTTAAAGTTATCTCTCCATATCCTCCCTCCCTCTCACTCCTCTCCCTCTCCTCTCTCTCTCTCTCTCAGCACATTAAGATTGCTTCTACTCATTTCTTTTCTCTCTTCTATTCCCCTTTCTCTTTCGTTTCATCTTTTCTTTCCCATCCATTCTCTTCCTTCATTTCTTTCTCAGTCTATCTCCTTTTTTTTAATTTATATTCATCTATTCTTTTTATTTTCACCTCTTGTGTTTCCATCCCCCAACACACACACTCTCTCTCTCTCTCTCTCTCTCTCTCTCTCTCTCTCTCTCTCTCTCTCTCTCTCTCTCCTCTCTCTCTCTCTCTCTCTCTCCCCAGCGATTTCCTCTCTGGACTTTCATGCAGTTAAGCGGACTCCATCTTTGTGTGTGTGGTGGGGGTGGGGGGTAGGGATAATTTGGAGGGCACAGCTTCCTCCAAACAGTGCAACAAAACAACCCACTCCTCCACAGATATACCTAGAGATTCTGTTTCTTGGCATTGCTTGGAGGAATCAGTGGTCCTCCGCTTGACCCACTAAAAGATGTAAACAAGAGGTCAGAGGAAGAAGAGGAGGAGGAGGAAGAGGTGAAAGAGAAGAAGGGGAAGAGGTGAAAGAAAAGGAGGAGGAGGAAGAGGTGAAAGAGGAAGAAGGGGAAGAGGTGAAAGAGGAGGAAGAGGAAGAGGTGAAAGAGGAAGAAGGGGAAGAGGTGAAAGAGAAAGAAGGGGAAGAGGTGATAGAGGAGGAATAGGATGATGAGGAAAGTAGACAGGGGGAATCAGAAGCCAGCAGGTCTCATTTATACACGATCACAGAGTCCCTTAAAAAAAAGAGAGGAAGAAACTATGTATAGAGAATATGAAAGAGGGTAGTAAACACACAGGGATAGAATGAAAGAGGTACGGTAGTTTATTATGAAGGCAGACAGACATACAGACAGACGGGCAAAATAAACCACAGACAGGAAGTGAAAGGTACGGTATATATAAGCAGGGACACGAACAGACAGACAGATATTAAGGTCAGATAGACAGAATAACAGGCAGGCAAACAGACATTGAGGCCAGATGCACAGGCAGGCAAGAAGATAGAGACAGATGCACATACATGCAGACAGACATTGAAACAGATGCACAGACAGACAGACATACAGTGAGGCAGATGCACAGACAGACAGTATGGCAGAAGCACAAACAAACAGACAGACAGTTAGGCAGATGGTCAGACATACATTGAGGGAGATGCACAGACATACAGTGACGCAGATACACAGACATACAGTGAGACAGATGCACAGACAGACAGACATACAGTGAGGCAGATGAACAGACATACAGGCAGATGAACAGACATACAGGCAGACAGGTAATGAGGTAGAACATGCAGACAGACAAGCAGACGCCAAGCACTGCCTGGCTACTGAAGCGAGATAGACAGGCACAAGCGTGTAGACGGAGGGGGGCAGGGGGGGTGGGGCGTGTAGGAGGAGGAGGGGGGCGGAATACGTTTACTGTATATTCACTCGTAGGTGTAGATCATTTACGAGTAATATTATAAGCTAAGGAGGGAACGTAATAATAATAATAATAATAAAACAGCATCAACAACATCAATGATGATAATAATAATAATAATAATAAAAACAACATCAATAATAATAATAACACAACACAGCATCAATAATAATAACAACAACACAGCATCAATAATAATAATAATAATAATAAATACAGAATGATAATAATAGTTATAGTAGAAGTGTATCATAACATCATTTGACAAGTTTTATGGAAAATATTACAGTCTTTCCTCATCGTGCCTCCCTAAACTTAACTTAACCCTTTAAATTAAGGTGGAAGTGCAGTGTTGGCAAATCTGGAGCAACTGATTCATCCAAACTATTTCAAGCAACAGAACACCATTAGTTATAGTGTTCATCTGGTCCTGTTTCCTGGCATACTTTGGAGGAATCAAGGCACTACAATGTAACAAAATTGAATTACCCTCTTAATTAAGGACCCTGTGATCATGTATTAAAATTGAAGGCTTCTGATTCCTCCTGACTATGCCACGAAACATGCTATTTTTTATATAGGCAGTGTTTCGGGGTAATATTTGAAGGACTCGTTTACCTCCAATTTTCTGACTACATCAAGGGGGTTCCTTTAAGATTGTAATTCTTTTTGGGTACATTGGAGTGCCTTGATTCCTCCAAAGTATGCTAGGAAATAGGACTAGAAGGGCAAAAATAATAGTGTTATGTTGCTTGGAATAGTTTGGAAGATTCAGTTGCTCCTGACACACCACCAACACAAAACATGGATGGTAGGTAGATTCAGTTGCTCGAGATTTACCAACACCAAAACTAACTTCCCCCATTTAATAAACTTGTACCTCCCCCTCTCCTCCCCCTCTCTGTGAGTCTGTGTAAAAGGCGTGTTAATGTGCTGGTGGTTACTACTGTCATCATTTTCTATTAAGACCAATATAGCCACAACAAAGACTCTCCCTACCATGTGCAGTGACCGTGAGCAGCTCTCTCTCACTCTCTCTCTCTCACTCTCTCCCCCCCCCCTCTCTCTCTCTCTCTCTCTCTCTCTCTCTCTCTCTCTCTCTCTCTCTCTGTATGTGTTTGTGTAATATAAAAGATCAAAAAAATGTATCATCCATTTTTATTTTTTAATCGTTTGAGAACTCTGATGGTGGAACTGTGTGTTTGTGTGTGTGTGTGTGTGTGTGTGTGTGTGTGTGTGTGTGTGTAGTTGAATGTCACAGTGATTATTTTAAAGGTAATCGTTTGTGTGTGTGTGTGTGTGTGTGTGTGTATGTGTGTGTGTGTGAAGAGGGCATATCCGTGTGGCCAAGTGCATATGAACGGAGGACGGAAAATTGGTGTAAGAGAGAGAGAGAGAGAGAGAGAGAGAGAGAGAGAGAGAGAGAGAGAGAGAGAGAGAGATATGATGGATACGTGGGAGAGAACTGAGAGGGTTGCGTAAATTTAAGACCACACAGACCTTGTAGCACCCACAAGGTTTTCTGTCATTAATACTCCTTTATTGGAGAGAGAGAGAGAGAGAGAGAGAGAGAGAGAGAGAGAGAGAGAGAGACATGATCATCTCGGTACAAACAGCAAACCTTTTCCTCACTTCTCTCTCTCTCTCTCTCTCTCTCTCTCTCTCTCTCTCCTAACAATGGCCGGAAACGCAACATTTCACTGATAATAGGTGATCGATATGTTTGTTAAGGGACCCTGTGATGTAGTCGGAAAATGTGGAGGTAAATGAGTCCTTCAAATATTGTCACTCACACACCTACACACACACACACCTACACCTATATGGAAGGAGCTTGTTTCGTGGCATGCTCAGGTGGAATCAGAAGCCTCCAATTTTCATACACAGTGTTTTGTTTATTGATGACGAGCGAGTACAGAAATGACTTTAAGTACCATTAGTCTATTTTAGTGAATATAAAAAAATATATATATTGTACTTCCTATTCCCCTCATTTTTTTTCTCTTCCCTCACTTCTTTTCCCCCGTCCCTCCCTTCTCTCCCCTCTTTACTTCTTCCTTCCCTTCTTTTCACCTTTCCTTCCACTATTTTCCCCTTTCTTCCACTATATTCCCCTTGCCTTTTTCTTTTGCCCCTTTCCTTCCCTTCTTTACCCTTTCCTTCCCGTCTTTTCCCTTTCTCTACACTCTCCCTTTTCCCTCCCTTCTTTTCCTCTTCCCTCGCCTCGTATTCCTCCCTTCCTTCTTTTCATTCCCTCTCACCTCTCCCCTATTTACATCTTCCCTCCCTTCTTTTACCCTTACCCCCTCCCTCCCTTCTTTCCCCTCTTCCCTCCCTTC